>OZ004710.1:27041100-27526100 GCA_963924515.1 Vespertilio murinus
CCTGAGTCAAGGAAAGTATTAACACAGGCTAGACAGTATCAGGAAACCTAAAGGATTGATTCATAAGAAAGTTTCATGTCTGAGAAGGGAATTAGAATGCTCAACAAGGCAAACTAAATAGTTGGATTTAAAACAAATCCCCAATCCTGTGGATTGAAAAAAAAATTCAAGATTGCTTTTGCTGTGATTTGATTGCTGATCCAGTGACTGTGACTCAGATCTTATTAATTTAGTGCCTGCATGGCAACCTGACAACTTTTGGCCCTACAAAATATTAAAGCTGAGGCTAATTAGATGTTTTCTGACTCCATTATAGTAGACAGACACTGATAAGTCTGTCAGGCAAGTGAGGTATTTAAGAAAGCCACTAGGATATTACATAAGTTAAAAGAGTGGGGAAATGATTTAAGGAAGGCAATGTCTTTTGATGTGTTGGTCCATTCCTGTGAATATTCCCCAAGGAAATAATCCAAAAGCAGAAACACAAGGAAAAGAAAAAGGAAGAGGAGGAGGAATGGCAGAATGAAAAGAGTTTAAAAGGTAAACCAAAGAACAGTTTGCACAAAGAAAATTAGAGAATTGACTACTGTGGACCCTGAGAAGGAAGATTACTTTGATGTGAACACAAAGAAGAAATTTATCTATTGAGATGAACTCTGTATGGTGAACCAGGGGCCCACATTTTATTAATAATAAGAGTCCAATGGTCACTAGCTGACAGGGGTTCCTCACCACATACTTTGCATATCCAAATAAACCTCAGACTGATTGCTTGGCATCCCATACTATGTCCTGCTTATTTGCACCATCTGAGTTAACCACTGCAGGGAAGCATTGGTTTCTTCTTTCAACCAGTGGACTGAGATCTGTTCCATCCAATCAGAATGACACAAATTATATCCTAATTTTTATCTATACTTACCAGAGCTCAATGATTTAGTACAATCAGAACAATGCAATTTGGAAATCTCATTTACATGAAATGGGCCAGAATGGGAATTGTGGGTGGGAAAATTCTCCATAAATGTGACTTGTTCTTTGTCATAGTGAAGCACAACTGAGGTTGCTACCTGAATCTGTGTCTCCTGGTCTGTAGCTCTTTTGTCTCAAATAAATGTTTTTATTTATTAAAGTTTAAAATTGATTTTGGCCGAAACCGGTTTGGCTCAGTGGTAGAGCGTCGGTCTGCGGACTGAAAGGTCCCGGGTTCGATTCCGGTCAAGGGCATGTACCTTGGTTGCGGGCACAGCCCCAGTAGGGGGTGTGCAAGAGGCAGCTGGTCGATGTTTCTCTCTCATTGACGTTTCTAGCTCTCTCCCTCTCTTTCCCTTCCTCTCTGTAAAATATCAATAAAATATATATTTTTTTAAAAAAAATAAAAAATAAAAATAAAATTGATTTTGGTCAATACTACAATAGTAAAATCAGAAACAAACAATCAGAAAAAGGAGAAGTTACTGATCAGGAACAATTTTTCATCAACTCAGTATACTGCTGTGGAATAATAAAAAATGTTTGAAAATAGCATAAACATAGAAAAGTATCAAATACGTTAAATGGGAAAATATATTGTTAAATCATATCTTCACTATGGTTATTGCAACATTAAAATGAGTGGATATGGTCAAATATTTAGGGGAAATAAACACTGAATGTGTGGCCGAAACTGGTTTGGCTCAGTGGTAGAGTATTGGTCTGTGGACTGAAAGGTCCCAGGTTTGATTTTGGTCAAGGGCATGTACATTGGTTGCGGGCACATCCCCAGTAGGGGGTGTGCAAGAGGTAGCTGGTCGATGTTTCTCTCTCATCAATGTTTCTAACTCTCTATTCCTCTCTGTAAAATGTCAATAAAATATATTTTTTAAAACAAAACTCTGAATGTGTGGTCAAGTGAACATTAGGTAAGGAAATTAGTATAGATTAACCATTTCAACAGAAACTAGGAGCTATTTTCCAAGGTAATGAAAAAAAATGACCCTAAAATGGCCCTGAAGACCCAAAACACAAAATAAATGGTTTCTGAATCTCAGAATTCTAGGTATTGAGGATGCTGGAATAAAAACCACCTAAAATCCAATCCAGGAAGGAAGGAAGGAAGGAAGGAAGGAAGGAAGGAAGGAAGGAAGGAAGGAAGATGGGTGACTGGGAAAATTGTCAAAATGAATTTTGTCAGAATTTTGGCAATTTCCAAAGGCTTACAATAATTTGAAAAGCAATATATTAAAGAAATTTAGCAGAATCTTGGTTAGAGCAATGAATTTTGTGGCATTTTTATCTTGCACTATATTCATACCACTTTTCCCAGATGCATAGTTGCCTTGAAATCTTATAACATTGTAATTATAATATCAGTGAAAACAGATACCTTGACACTACTAGAGGAATCAAATGGGTTTTAACCCCAAAATGGCTTAGTATAAGAGAATTGTCATTATTTGACCTGAATAGCATCTCCTAGAGAATATCATCTCATAAGGCTTTTCTTTGATCTGACACAAAACTCAGTAGCATAAAAAAATGTATAAGTGGCAATTGTTGAACATTGCAGCTTTCTGAGGCAGCAATAAAAACTTGGGCAAAAAAAGTGGCTGCTCAAAATACTTAAAATAAAAAATACCTTGGGAATGAGATTTCCATAGGTGTCTTTGAATAGTTCCAAATATGTGCATGCTCATGATTGAGCTGAGAAAGCCCTAGGCTCTCCCTCTTGGATGACTTGTAATTTTGAGTCTCTACATAAGCAAGTAATGAGGGTTAAGAAAGAATTTTCAACATTTTCAACTGCCTGGCTAATTATTCAAGGCATGTACTGATAAAGACATAGAGTGCCTTGGCAGAGACGGTAATACTTATTTTTCCAGTTAAAGGAAATCTGCCCCATCTTTGGTTAGCCAATCACTAAACAAACCATGAAGAAACTTGAATAGCTGCAAATGACAAAGAATAGAGACTTTATATAATTAGTGCAAGAAAGCCGCTAAACAAAGGGTTGTAGGAAAAAGAAAATACAACTAATCACTTTTCTATAGGTAGTACCTATGGGCCCCTCCAGTTCCTTTCCAATCACTGGCTCCCTCGCCCTTCATCTCTGGCTCCCTCTTGCTCTGAAGACTGGCTCCCCTCTCACTCCAATGGCTGGCTCCTGCTCCCTCTGATCATGGGGCCTGGGGCCTGGGCCCCTCGGCTCACTCCGATAGCTGAATCCACCCCTGCCCAGGCCTAAAGCCTTGCCCTCCAGCTCCCTCAGATGGCCGGCTCTGCTCCTGCCCCCTGGGCTCTAATCACAGGCTTGGCCCTGCCCAGGAGCCCCCTGGCTCAGGCCCTTCCCAGGCTGCTCAGGGCCCAAGCGGGTCCTACCTTGGAGTGATCTGAGTCCCAAAGATGTTCCCGGATGGAGGCCGCTGGGACCTGTGTATGCAAATCAGCCACCATCTTTGTTGGGTTAATTTGCATACTCACTCTGATTGGCTGTGGGCATAGTGGAGGTATGGTAAATTTACATGTTTGTCTATTATTAGGTAAGATTTATACATACATGCCTACACTGAGTGGCCAGATTATTATACTTTCAGAGATCATAATAATCTGGCCACTCAGTGCATGTACATACGTAGAAATGACGGAACTTTTTTTATAAGTACTGTAAATGGGAGATGGCTATATAACCATTAAATGACATAAGTTGAATCTGACATAACCCAAGGACTGCCTGTATAATTTCATGGCCAGCAAATGATATTGTGAATATCCAAATGGCCCTTGGCAGAGAAAAGGTTCCCCACCCCTGCCCTAAGATAACAGCAAAGGTTCTGATGTCAGAATGGCTTCATTTGAATACTGATTCTTATTCTGAGTAACTATATGATCTTGAGTAAAACCTTTTAATATCTCTGAACTTTAATTTTATTTTGTCTAAAATTGGGATAATAATATTACTTATCTAATATTGTATAAATAATTAAATGAATAAATCTTAGTAGAGTGTTTATTTTACAATAGATACTAAAAATGGTAGCTATTCATATTACAGAATGACAATGACTAATAATAGCATTCTCCCTGTAGGTAGATGGGCATTTAATAGGTAATAAAACCTTCAGTTACATGAATAAATCTATAATAGACATTTAAGGAACTTCACATAAATAGCCAATCTTCTCAGGACAAGGTCCTATTTTTATTTTACTGTTTTATTTTATTAATCCTCACCTGAGGATAGTTTTTCCATTAACTTTAAGAGAAAGTGGGGAGGGACAATGTGAGACACATTGATTGGTTGCCTCCCGCACCCACTATGACCAGAGCTAGGCATAAAACCTGAAACCCAGGTACATGCCCTTGACTAGGAATCAAACCCGAGACCTGAGGTGCATGGGCCAACTCTCTATCCACTGATCTACACCAAACAGGGCATGGATCTTTTTTGTAGTTAAGCTTTACAGTATAATTCCTCCGTGTCTGAAAGAAAAATCACTCTTTTGTTATGAAACACAATGCAATATCAGTAGCTTTTAGGTCTGAGAAAACGTATAAAACTGGAATAATATAGAGTATTCAGGGTAATCAAGGCACAACACCCAAAATGAGGTCCTCTCTAGTGTTTCAGGTCACTCAATTTGGTCAACAGGTAATAGGCCATCCTATATAATAAAAGCGTAGGTGGCATCATGCCCTCGCATGAAGCCCTTGTGCTACACCCTCACGTGACATCACCACAAGATGGCCACCACAAGATGGCCGACAGGGGAGGTCAGTTGGGAGCAATTGGGCCAGCAGGGGAGCAGTTAGGGGGCAATATGACTGGCATACAGGAGAGCAGTTAGAAGCCAGTAGTCCCGGATTGTGAGAGGGATGTCCGACTGACAGTCTAGGCCCAATTATGGCAGTTGGACATCCGCCAATGGGTCCCATATTGGAGAGGGTGCAGGCTGGGCTGAGGGACATCCTCTGTGCATGAATTTCATGCACCAGGACTCTAGTAATTCTATAAGTTAGTATGCATCTAGGTAAT
This sequence comes from Vespertilio murinus, assembly GCA_963924515.1. Taxonomy (NCBI): domain Eukaryota; kingdom Metazoa; phylum Chordata; class Mammalia; order Chiroptera; family Vespertilionidae; genus Vespertilio; species Vespertilio murinus. The sequence goes on from OZ004710.1 coordinate 27,046,112, forward strand.
ATAACAAGAAGCAAATGGCATTAGAGAAGAATGCAGCAATAAAGATTCAAAGGAAAGCAAGAGAGAATCAAAGAAAGAGACAGTAAGGAAAGTGCCGTCACATATTTGTTGTTCATGAATACATCTTCATTTACTTAGTAGCTGCAAGAAAAGCAGGGCCAAAGTGTAGGAATAGTAGTATTATTTAACAGGGTTTTGGAATTGGAATCTCAATACTGAAGTAGATAAAAGCAGAAATGATGGTCAAAATATTTAACAGCTCATATGGGAAAGGAGTGCCCTATATAGAATTGGAGTTGGGTACTAAAGCTCCATCTGTCTGTTCAGTTGCTGGATGATAAGAATATATAAGGTTCCCAAAGAAAGAATCAAAATGACCAGGATATCCATGGAGGGAGGACTTGGAAAGTTGAGGATAGCAGCTTCATACCAATTGGCAAGGAGATATTTCAGCATGTTTAGTAATCAGTAATCAATTTGCTGGAAGGGCAACCAAAAAGCGATCCTGGATACAAGACAACAGACTTGATTATTAACAGGCTAAGCTGGCAGAACTATCAACATAAGTTATCTAGAGCTACATGCTCATAAGGTTCTAAAATTAGATTGTGATGATTTACTTTTGCTCTTTGATTGTAAATCAGCAGGACTGTCATCTCAATGAAAAGCAGTAACTGCATCAATTTTGTTCACCATTTATCCCTATCACTTATGGCAATGCTCAATAAATATTTGTTTAATGAATAAGTAGCCAATCAGTTTATCCGAGTACCTGGAGTGTCTTGATGATACATCTATCTAGACTTCTAGAGGATAGAAAGCTCTGAAAATTCATTCTGATCTTGAATTGGCCTTGGGTATATGCTCTAGGTTCAAGCTGGTCCTATATTAGTTGAACCCTTAGCTATCAATTCCTAAGCCTCACCTAAGGAAAAGAATACACGGGTGCTCTACAAATAAATAGTGTCACTAATGTGGTGTTGAACCCTCAAAGGAGAGGGGCAGAACCACACAAGTCATCAGAGTCCTGAGCTGCTCCTTAAACTTTTTCATCTACATAAATTCTATTTGGTAGATATAAGTCCAGTTTACAGCTGTAGAGACAAATAAATTTCAGGAAATAGCTTATCTATGAACTTCAGTCACTGTCAGATGAAACCAATGTCTTATGACAATTTAAGTCTCATGGTAAAGTGCCTCTATTCATTTTGGGAAGTAAAAGCCGGAACTACATTGCAATTCTGTAATCTACAAATTTCTCATCTTTAAAAAAAAATAGCAGAACACTTCAAAGAATTAGCTGCCTATAACAAAAATCCAGTATTTGTAATTGATGTCACTATACTGTAATTTTATTTTCATCATTTTAAAGATATGTTCTTAAATATAATTATTTAAAGGCTATTTCATAAAATTGTGACAAATGATGCCAAACAATTACACTATAATAATTATAAAATCAAGAGGAAATAATGAGAACATTTTAATACATTTTACTAGACCTTGAAAGGAAAGGAACATAGCAACATGATTGGAAAAGAAAAGTCCTAAATTCCCAATAAACATTTCCAAATGACAGTTATTTTGATTTTAACATATGAAAACATTGTTTGCCATCATCAATTTATTTTGGCTTTCAAATATAATTTTATTTATTATGGATTTTCACATATACATAACTGTGTATGTATAAAAATCCATTTGATCACTAGTGCACAAATCTTATTAATATGTAATGCAATCATAATAATTCTATAACAAATACATAAAATCTTATTTTACAAGCAAAAGTGCATGCCAATCATTTTACTATATCTAAAAGAAGTGTAAGCTGTTAAGTGTAGAGTTTTGTTTCCAAGTCTGCAATAAAACAACATTATTTGGGGTATATTTTTAAATTAATTTACTTAGTTTAGATTTCAAAATCACCATAACATCCTGATGACTTTTATCCTTAACCATGATCTTGATTGAGGATAATCTGAGAAGTGTCAAAATTGCCAAGAGAATCTTTTCATTTTTATATATATTTTGTCCTATTTACCTGTATATTTTCCTTCCTCTCAACCCTTAAAACCACCATGCACACATAATGATATAAAAAAAAGTTGATGCCTGCCTCAGGAAAGTTAGAAAGCACCAGGTTTCTCTCCCACACATCTGGCTCAGGGGAGATCACAAACTCAGTCCCCCACTACTACAAATTATACAGTCAAGTTTCCCACATTGGGGAAAATTGCAGGGGTCAGCACATGTGGAATGCAATGAATAAACCTCACCCTGGGACAATCACCTTCGTGATCATGTTATCTCCCCTGCCAGGTAAGTATAGAAAACACCAGATTTCAATTGGAAATGTCAATATCAAATTCTATATTTTTCTTAAGCCTTTCTTCCATATTTTTCCAATGCCATTTTCGCTGACATGTACACATAAGGAACTGTTTGACATTGAAGTTGGGATTCAAATAACTGTTGGCCCAGAAAGAAACTCACTACACACTGATTCATTTGTCTCTCAGCATAACCATTATGGCTTGTCTCATTTTCGGTTCTTATAAGTATATTTCTTGCATCACATGATCTCACACATCTAGGGGAAATTATGAACAACATAAACTGATGAACAAAAACAGACCCAGAGACAGGGAAGCATCGATCAGTCTGTCAAACTTCAGAGGGAAAGTAGGGGAGGATGGGGGAAAGGAGAAGAGATCAACCAAAGGACTTGTGTGCATGCATATAAGCCTAACCAGTGGTCATGGACAACAGGGGAGTGGGGGCATGAGTGGGGAGGGGTTTGGGTTGGGAATGGGGGGGTGAAGACAATTATGTGATACCATAATCAATAAAGAAATTTTTAAAATCCAACTTTAGTTTGAAGAATTTCCTTTAGGCTGTTCTTTTTTTTTAATATATATATATATATTTTATTGAGTTTTTACAGAGAGGAAGAGAGAGGGATAGAGAGTTAGAAACATCGATGAGAGAGAATCATCGATCAGCTGCCTCCTGCACACCCACTACCGGGGATGTGCCCGCAACCAAGGTACATGCCCTTGACCAGATTCGAACCTGGGACCTTTCAGTCCACAGGCCGACGCTCTATCCACTGAGCCAAACCGGTTCTGGCTAGGCTGTTCTTACTGTCAGTATCAAAATACATGTATGTATGTTAAAAATAAAATAAATAATAACTAAGCACAATCCATAACATTTTAAATATTGTTTTGTGGCAAATAAATGCTTCTGTATGATATCATTTCTAGTGGTCCTTTCAGTTAGCTGAAAGCAATAATCCTTTCCTCATCTCAGTTTTGTACCACTTTTGTGGTAAATAAAGCTGAGAAGTGAAAGTGAGATAATCAATTTGGGGTTCCAGTGGCAATTAAATAAACAAGCCATACAGGATTTACAAAAATGAATGTAGCAATCATTAAAGATGTCAAAATAATTAAAAAACATGGTCATACAACTTAATTATTAAAATAGTCTCATAAAATAATACAGATGTACCATTGATGAGATATTTTCTGTTTTCTATTTATTGATTTTAGTGAGAGAGAGAGAGAGAGAGAGAGAGAGAGAGAGAGAGAGAGAGAGAGATTTGTGCCCTGACCTTGGAATCGAACCCAAATCCTTGAGGTATGAGGATGGTGCTCTAACCAACTGACCTACCCTGCCAAGGCCAAATAATTTCTCAAAAAAATTAATAATCATATCCCAGGAAGCCTGATGTGACATGATAAAGCAGAGAAAACTATTCTTACTCCAGTCTCTTAAGTCAATGTAAGGAACTTATAATTATATTTTATATTACATTTGATACAACTTCCCTACTTCTCTGGTTTGATATTTGTAGGTTAGGAGTGCTAAATTCAGAACTGTTTCCATGAGAAATGTTATAGAGATTACATCTTGAAAAAGAATGTAGGAGAGCTTCCCGGACTTTTGAAGCCTCTATGTTCTGTTCTTGAGAGATTTGAAGGCTAAACTGATTTACATTATTCATTAGCAAATTAGAAGCCATAAGGTTGGTTATAGAGAGGCACTTAGTGAGATTTTCTTCCAAAAATTGTTTGTAGAGTTCATCCAGCTTGTTTTCCATATACTTATTAAGCATAGAATTAGAGAGGGGCTGCTTAAGAAACAACATACTTTTTTCTCGCATTTCATCCCCATTCAAAAGTTTTGAGGCAGATAATTTCTCTAGAGGCTTAATGATAGGAGAATGGCCCACTGGTATATCCACTGAAAGTAAAAGGGGACCATTAAAAGCATCGTCACGTATCTGTTCCACAAAGCAGCCTGAGTCATACATGTTGCCCACTTGGTCTCCTCCAATCTGTAGGTCAGGATAATTCTGGCAAATACTTGTACATGACCAAGATTGGTATAAATCCAGTTGTCTTTCATCACGTTGTTCTCTTTTTGGAATGGGCAGCGCAACAGACAGATTTCCTGGAAAGGATGCACTTTTGTATTTTGGTAGAGTTCTTTCATCCACACATTCTATTTTACTTGTATCATTAATTTGCTTTGTTAAACTTCCTTTCTCAACCTTTTGTTGGTTTTCTATTTTATCAGGAGAAAATGAATTGTCTTCTATATCTAAAAGCTGCTTTTTCCAAGTTTCCTTTTCATCATTTGAGGTCTTCTTACATGTAAGTGGTTTACAAACTGTTGTATATCCCTGTTCTTTGTACAGGAATTCAAGTAGGAAGGCTTCTCCAAGCATTTTATTAGTCAAGATTTCTAAACAGAAGAGTGCAGTATATTCCTGTAAATTATAAAAGAATCCATTAAGGCAATATATATTAAAATGTCAAATTAAGATGTTTCTTCTACATGAAACACAAGTGATTTAGGGAGATAGTGTTACTCAAAAGACAGAGAATAGGACCAGGAATAAGAAGATTTGGGTTCAAATTAGGCTATTACTTTTTTAATTTAAATTCTTTATTGTTTAAAGTATTACATATGTCTCCTTTTTCCCCAATTTACCTCTCACTGGCCACTCCCACCCCCCAGCACATGCCCTCCCCCCCCCTACTGTATGTGTCCATTGGTTATGCTTATATGCATGAATACAAGTCCTTTGGTTCATCTCTTACCCCCATCCTCCCCTAACTTTTTAATATCAGATAATTTATTTATCATTCCTGGGTCTTAATTTTCCTATCAATTAAATGGTGATAATACGCCAAGACCGGTTTGGCTCAGTGGTAGAGCGTCGGTCTGCGGACTGAAAGGTCCCGGGTTCGATTCCAGTCAAGGGCATGTACATTGGTTGTGGGCATATCCCCGGTGGGGGGTGTGCAGGAGGCAGCTGGTGGATGTTTCTCTCTCATTGACATTTCTAGTTCTCTATCTCTCTCCCTTCCTCTCTGTAAAATATCAATAAAATATATTAAAAAGGAAATGGTGATAATACTTCCCTGCTTTCTTCACAAAATTATTTTCAAGATATTATATGATGTACATGAAGTATTTTTAAAAGTACAAACTTGTGCATCATCTTTATTTCATCTTTTTTTTCCTGCAAATGACTGGATCTGCTGGAGCTAAAGAGTCATACAACCAAACATGTATGGTAGGTACATTGCTTGCAAGTTGGGGTCAGAGTGAAGCCAGAAGGAAGTGTGTAAAAATAATGTAAGCTATGGGTTTTAATCCATAAGTAGCTGGACACAAGGCCAAGAGTTCTCAAAAACACAGAATTCAAAACCATCACTTAGTGTCCCATATTGATAACAACCCATGATAGTGACTATGTATTAAGTTATTGAGAAAGAGAGAATGGGTGACTAAATCACACTAAACCATTTGATGCTGTCTTAAATGACAGGTTAGTAACAACACAATTATGTCTAGGTCCTATGCATAGTGTAGTCATAGGGGGAAGTTACAGAAAACTAGGCCAGCAGAATATTTCCGTCTTATCTAATTAAGCAACTTCAGCCTTCCGTCTTGTCCCTTAAAGAAAAAGAGAGAGCAAAGAGAAGAAAAGGAGAAGTTTAAAGCGTAAAAAAATCATGGAATTATACCAGTCACTTTTCTATCTTGAAGAAGCATAAAAAGGCCAGTTTGCATATTTATATTTATTCCAGAACCTGTTCATTGTTTCATAATGTAATTTTCCAAAAAACTAATACATCAGACAATAAAAAGTACAAACTTATACAAATGTTTAATTACACACACACACATATATAATATATATATATATATATATATATATATATATATAATGAATATATATATATTCAGCTGTCACAAATTATTTATTTTAAAGTTACTAATGCACCTAACCCTTTCCTTTTTTTAAAAATAATTTTTGATGTTGACACTGTTGTAGTTGTCCCCCTTTGGCTCTTCAAATAGTCTACTTAAAATCAAGCTTGCTATCAAGACCTTGGTCTTATTTTAACTGTGTTTTAATTACTGTAATTTGAATCACACATTGAAAAAAATTACTATGCCTTAACATGTGTACAAAGAATGAATATTTATTTATACATAGTTTAAACTCGCGAATACTTTCAGATTTAAAATATAAATACAGCCACTTACTTTTAAATATTCTAACTTGAAATAGAAATTCATAGAGATGGAAAGTGGAAAAGAGATTGACAGGGGCTGGGGGTAGAAAGGAACAGGGAATTAGTGTTTAATGGGCACAGCGTTTTAGTTTTGCAAGATGAAAAATTCCTGAAATCATAATGGTAATGGTTTCACAACAACATGAAAATATTTAATGCCCTTGAATTGTACACTTAAAAACAGCTAAAACAATCAACCAACCAACCAACCAAACAAACAAACAAACAATAAATAAATAAAATTTTGCCAAATTCACTACCATCCTTTTTTTTGTATTTCCCTTTCTTTCCTTCCTTCTCTCTCTCCCTTCTCCTTCCCTCTCTCTCTCTCCCTCTCTCTGTCCCTCTCTCTCTCCTTTTCTCCCTCCCTCTCTCCCTCCTCCCTCACTCCTTTCCTTCCTTCCTTTCTCCCTTCTTTTTTACTTAAATCTTATTTCTCAAAGCACTTAATTCAGTCTTTTGCATGGTTTGGCATGCAACTTTAAGAATCTCAATTTTCTCTATAAATTCTACAAGTTTGAGAAAAGAAAAAGGAGACCTGATTCAAGACACAATTTTCCTTTTATAGGTCTATAGCGTCTACTATAAAAGTTTCCAGGAAGCTTCCTTATTTGCATTTAAATATTTTTGGGGGAAAATCAAACAATACAACACAAAATATGTAAGAATTTAGATTTACCTTTTCTAAATATCAAGATGCCTAAAGATTCAGTCTTCTGAGATTCCAACACTCCAAACATAGGAAAAGCTCCTTTTGGCTTCTTTGTTTCTTAGCTTTGGGTTTACACCTCGGAATGAGAAGTTCAACCACACAAAATGAAATGGTTCTGCTTTCCATTCATGCCCTAGGACTGAACCAAACTAACAGGAAAATGATGTGGGCTGATCCCATGTATGGTATGATGATGAAGATCAAAACCAAAAGAGGATCTTGAAAGTTTTTATTCAAGATGCAAATGAAGATGACTGTGGGAAATGTTAACAGCAATAGCTTTGTGGTTGTTATTCAAGCAAAGACAGAAACAAGGTTATTTTTAAAAATTTAAGTTAAAACAAAAGCAGTGTGGAAACCAGCATATTTTGTAGCAATTATTAATTTTAAATAACTCAAACAGCCATCAAGAATATAATGGTTAGATAAATTATGATACATCTATACCATTAAATATAAAACTAAGGATTTTTAATAATGGAATGATAATAAGCATCTATTAAGTAATTACTACAAACACACAATTCAATAAAAGAGAAAAGACAGAAGCTATTATCTCCATGTAACAAAAGAAACAAATACAAAGAAAGGTTCTATACTTGTTGAAAGCAAGAAAATGGTGGAACTATTACATGCCCCAGGCAATTGAATTCAGAACCAATGCTCTTAATTACTACACTGTATTACTTTCATGTGTACTGATGGAATGTGAGTTGCAGACAACATATACAGTATGATTGCATCATCTATTGGGCATGTAATATATGCCAGGCACTTTTCTATAGATTTCACATGTACTAACAGATATAATCTTCATAACTTCTCTATGAAACATATATTATAATTGCCATTTTACATACAAGGAAACTGAAGAGCAGAGAAGTTAGATAAGATGTCCAAAACTTACAGTTGTAAGTGCTATAGAGTCTGGGTTTGGATACAGGAAGGCTGGCATCAAAGACTATGCTTAACTTTCTTGCTATAACTCGTTTTTTCTCTCTTTTAATTGAACTAATGTATGTAATTATGTTGTGGAAAAGGATATAAATCAAACTGTTAATAATCGTTTCTTCTGGTAGTAGGTGGCACATGGAAGGGGAATGGGTAATTTTACTTTTTACTTCCAATATTTCTATGTGGTTTGAATACTTCTACAATGACCATGTGTTCATGTATTATTTACATAATTGAAGAATAAATAATTTACATACCCAAAGGACAAGAAAAATTATACCTTCTTTAGATATAATTTTCTCAATCTCACAAGTGTCTGCCACATTCTTTAGAATGACTTTAAATCCAGATACAAACTTCTAAAGTAGACTGAGAAGCATAAACAAAATTTCTAACTAGTTGATACTTTGGGCTATAATTATCAATAAATCTTTTTTATAACTAATAATATTTCAAAGTAATTATCAGAAATATTTCATAGAATAAGTTAATTCTAACTGTTTTTTTTCTTTTTTCTTTTTTTAAATTATAGGTGTGCCATCTTATATAATAAAAGCCTAATATGCAAATTGACTTAACAGCAGAACTACCTGTGGAACTAGTTGCTATGATGCCCACTGACCAGATGCTCAACACAGGAGCTGCCCCCAGTCCGCAGGCCCCAGGCCAACCAAAACAGGTGCCAGTGGGAGCACAGGTCATCCTGCGCGTCACCTCCTGCAGAGGGAGGCTCCATTTACTTCCCACAGAGGAAGGTGACTGACATGGTGGTGAGGGGCAGGGATGGAGAGCAGGTAGCACCAGGCCGGCTAAGGTGGGTGCCAGCAGGGACACCCTGATCGCCCTGCCAGTCACCCCACAGATTGGCCCTGATTGCCAGTCAGCCATAGAGACCCTACCCATGCATGAATTTCATTAATCGGGCCTCTAGTTGGTTAATAAAATTATCTAAACCATACCAATAAATGTATGTTAGGTTGTCAAAAATATCCTCTTATAAGAAACTAGAGGCCCAGTGCATGAAGATTCATGCAAGAGTGTTCCTTCTTTTCCCTGGCTGCCAGCACCATCTTCGCAATAGCCCAAGCAAACTTTCCGCCTTCCCATGCTGTCCAGAAGCCCAGAGCAGCTGGGTATTGCAGAACACCTGCGTCATCGCCAATGATGCAAGCATTCCACTCCACCCCTGGCTGCTCGGTGGTTGCATATGCAAATTAACCCACCATCTTTGTTGGGTTAATTTGCACACTCAACCTTTATTGGCTGGTGGGAATTGCAAAGGTATGGTCAATTTGCATCTTACTCTTTTATTAGTATAGATAGTATATTAATTTAGCTTGAAACCAAGGGAATGGCTGACAGTAAAATAAGAAAATGTCTCAATCCCACACAAGTTGCCAGAAAGATAATAAAAACAATTTTTAAAAAGTAAGTTTTCTACCATTGCCACCACTGAGGACTATTAAAAGAATATGGGTATCTCAATTTGTTCCTAACCTAGACTCCTTCAGCAGTTGTACCCTATCTCCTTTGCCTTTATCACCCCTATATCTAGTTGATCCAATTTCTACTCACCCCCTGTCTCTGACTTTCACTTGGATTGCTGCAGCTGCTTTCAAGCTTGTCTCATGTCAAATTCACTAGACATGTTAGATCAATCAATCTTTCACACTAACTTATTAAATTTTTCAATGACTTCTAATCATATATTGATTAATAATAAGAATAATTTATTGAGTGTCTTGTAAGTGAAAGGTGTGCTTAGGCAACATCTGTGCTGAAGTAATCTCAAAAGCAAATCTGCACGTTAGATTTTGTATATTTATACAGGACCAGAAAAAAAAAACTAAAAAATACAAAAAATCAATAAATACAAAAAATACAAATAATCTATAATGAAACCTGAAGGTCTATGCACTTTACCCTGTTTACTTTTTCAGCTTTTATTCCTACACTTTCTTCCAAAGCTCCAATTACCATGTGGCTTCATTGTTCCTATCTAAAATTCCTTTATTGTTATCATTTCCTGACAGATTGTATGTTCTTCAGGTTTATTGTCTTTCTTTTTTATTGTTTAAAGTATTACATATGTCTCGTTTTTCTTGGGTTGACCCCATTCCTCCACTCTCACCCTCCTGGACAAGCCCCCACCACCCTAGTGTCCATTCCATTGGTTTTGCTAATATGCATGCATACAAGTCCCGTGGTTGATCTCTAACCTCTCCTTCCCCCAACTTCTCTCTGAAGATAGATGGTCTGTTCAGTGTTACCTTGTCTCTGGACCTGATTTTGTCTGCCATATCTCAGTTTCCTGTTAGGTAGTCAGCCCCGTGTTAAAGTTCCCAGCCATCCACAGCCTTGTATTAGACTCCACAGCCTTGGTTTACCCAGGCAGGTCAAACTGCCTGCTTTGTTTTTCTGCCTGCTTTCAGTCATATTTACACAAGCGTCTATTTCTCACATGGGCGCTAGGTGGCAGTGTTACTGTATTAATTTTTGGAACCAAATGGCCTCTCAACCCAATCCCCAAGGGCTCCCTTGGTGTATTCAGAATCCTTGTTTCCCTGCTGAACTCAAGGCTGGGGGCAGCTGCATTGCTAGAAGGAGCCTAGTCTTTTGAAGAAAAATGGCTGTTTAGGGTTGGAGGGATTGGACTGTTCCAGAACTATTTTCCTGCTCATCTCTCCCTATTATGCTACCCCGTTTCCACAAAAACCACTTTCCCTTGCACTGCAACTATGGTGAGTGTTTGTAATTGAAATATCATCTACTGTGTTTATCAAGTAAAAACAAGGAAAATATAAAGACTGAGCAAACACGCCGCTGCGCATCTCTCTCCCCCCAGCACTGCATCGCCGGTGAAGAACTTCAGCCTGCATTTCTGGTTCAGCCTACATGGCTGTGGACTTAGATCTAGAGTCCCCCACTACCAGCAGCCCTATGCACCTCCTTCCACAGTCTAGTGTTGCAGGTGTCCCCACGGTGCGTGGACTTGGTGCAGCAGAGTTTCCTTCTGATCCTCTAGTCCTACCCTGTTTCCCCGAAAATAAGACAGTGTCTTATATTAATTTTTGCTCCCAAAGATGCGCTAGGTCTTATTTTCAGGGGATGTCTTATTTTTCCATGAAGAATAATACGGTACACATTTATTGTTAAATGAAAATAAAGGAAATTTATTACCTGTATATGGTATGGTAGTACGGTAGTTGTCAACACAAACCAGACAAACTGTGAATCCTACAGTATCAAGAATTTACTCATTTATTCAATGACAATCATGTCATCATCTTCTGGAACATCATCATAACAATCCAATTCCTGAATTTCCTGGTGAATTTCTTGTGACTCCATTTCTTTCAGAATCACTGGACCAAATGTCTCATGTTTAGCAATAGTACTGTCTTTAAATGATTACTTCTTGTCAAGGTAGCCTGCTCGCAGTGCATTTGCAATGCAACTGTCAGTGATTTTCTCCCATGAATTCTTCGCCCAAGTCACAACTCCTTGCAGTTTAGGTTTCACAAAGTTTCCATGTTGATTTCTCTCCATTCACACAGCAGTGACATCAAGACTCCCGCGTAATGCCACTGGTTGCTAGACGCCAGTGGGGGTGGCCCTAGCGACCAGTTTAAGGTAAATTAATTTTCATTCTGAGACAGAACCTGGGGGCCTTATTTTCGGGGGATCCCTTATATTTCACTCAGAAGGAAACCTGTAAGTATGTCTTATTTTCGGAGGATGTCTTATTTTGGGGGAAACACTGTAGTTGCACGTGTCTCTCTCTTTCTCCAGCCCAGAACCCCATCCTACTGTTCTCAAGGCATCCCCCGTCCTTTCCAACTATGGATTGTCCCACCAGCTGTTTTGAATTCACCAATTCTAGGTGGATATTATTAGATTTAGCTGTTTCTTCTATCTGCTCCGTGAGAAGGTGCAGGACCCATCTGCCTATTTGGATGCCACCTTTTTTCCTCCTGGACAAGCATTTTAGGCACCCATAGTTGGAGTGGCTGGGGTCTCAGTGTTCATAGTTTCACAGCAGAGGCAGCAGGTCCCTGGCCAGTGTAGCTGTAGGGTCCCGGGGAGTGTCTGAGGTTGCCTAGGTTAGAGGTGAGGCTAGGCTCCCAGTCACAGCCACTCTCCCCTTCAAGATGGTGGAGTCACTGCAGCAGAGCTGGCCACCTGGGGAGAGATTGCAGTGGTAGCAGAGGACACTCAGGTAGTAGGGCCTGGTCCACTAGCCCCTAAAAGTCCTGCGGAATATAACTGTCCCCCACTCACACACACAGACACGCTCCACACACCCACACACTCCCCTTTCCTTCACTCACCCACACACTCTCTTCCTCCCTGCTGTCCTCTCGGCCGCCATCTTGGATCCTTCATGTTTCTTTTTAACTCTCAGTTCTTCAGGAATGGGTGCCTTTGACCCATCTAGCCCAGTTAAGCTTTCTCTACATTTCATTTATATTTTCTTAATAGTTATCACTCTGTGAGTCCCTTGAAGGTAAATGCTTTTTTTTAAACTCATATTTATGTGTTTTCCCAGTCAGCATGCAGAATGTGACATTTATTATCAACAGTTATAATTATTATCATTTTATAAACTACCTGCAGATGTCATACCATGTGCCTAACACTTTTACATACCGTATTTGCCGGCGTATAAGACGACTTTTTGGCCCTGAAAATTATGCCTCCAAGTGGGGGGTAGTCTTATACGGCCAGTATATAACAAACTCTGTATTTTTTAGTGGAAATGTTAGGGGGTCGTCTTATACGCCCAGTCTCTTTCTTATATGCCGGCAAATACGTATTTTTCAGGGCCAAAAAATCGTCTTATACGCCGGCAAATACGGTACTCAATTCATTTAATCTTACTCATGTAGATGCTGTCAGGTAGGCATCAATAGAGAAACTGATAATTTAACCATAGATAAACTAACATTCAGAAAAAAAAGTAATTCATCCTAAATACATAACTATTAAGTTGTAGAGCAATGAAATCGAAATTTGCCCAACACAAGTTGGTGCTATGATTCTTTGACCCTTCACTCTTAATTTCCATTGCCAATTTTTGACAAACCCCCTAAATCTTGTAAATACTACTTATCACTATCTAAAACTTCTGGAAAATGTTAAAACTTAAAAATAAAAACTGGATAATGAGTTATGAATATATTAAAGAGGAAGCTGACATTAAAGTACGAGGTCATCTTTTTACATATAGAAGAGAGGAAGTGCTAAGAGAGTCAGGGACTATTGCACCCACAATTATGCAAACCAAAAGGTCAACTCCCAGAATGAAAGAGGGCCCTATAAACCACATCCTCTAAAAGGGATGGATAGTGCAGAGAAAAAGGGGACACCTCCCTGGGTTAAGAGAAAAAGTAAGAAAGGTTGCTGTGGTGGTCCAGTCCTGTCCAAGACAGCATTGGAACCATTTGCTCTGTCCCCACAAAACTAGGTAACACAAGTTTTATCTATTTTCTTCACTCATTATATTGTATTTTGGCCATTTTCTCCCTCAGGTGTCCTTCGTTTACAGCTGCAACTGTCAAGCAGTAAAACCAGTGTTCACCATCATTCTCTAGCAGGGAGAAGGGAAAATGGGCAGCAGTAATGTAGAGACCATTTGCTCTCTCTGCCCCTCCTCCCCTGCGCCTAGTGGATGGGGAGAGAAAAGTGAGTTTAACTGGAGTTTATGACTCATGGGAATTCAGCCTCTCCCCTCAGGTGGGTGGAGGCTCCTGCCTCCTTGTCACAAGGCCCCTGCATTCCCAAAATGGGGTTTACCTAAGGCACAAGGGCACTAGTTTCCCAGCCAATGTGTGGTTGCCTCCTCCCTTAGCAATGACCCTGAAGAAGAGCGTTACGCAAAGGTGAAGTGGCTAATTCTGATTTACTTCTGCAAAGTATCCTCAGAATGGAAACAATGAGCTCTATTATAGTCTACTAGAGGTCTGGTGCACGAAATTCATGTACGGGTAGGGTCCCTAGGCCTGGCCAGTGATCAGGGCTGATCTGTGGGGCAACCAGAGGGGTTATCAGGGGGCCCCTGCTGTCACCCATGTTGGTTGGCCTGGGGTTGCCTTCTTGCCAACCCCACCTCCCTGCCATTATCAGTCACCTACCTCTGCAGGGTGACAGGCAGGGCAATTGGGGGCCCCCCACTGGCACCCACCTTGGGTAGCCTGGGGCCATGTAACCTAGGCGCAGCTCCTGCATTGAGTATTTGCCCCCTGGTGGTCAGTGTGCATCATAGTGACCGGTTATTCTGCCATTTGGTCAATTTACATATTAGGCTTTATTACATAGGATTGTTCCAGCATGTCAGGGTCTAGGGAGGTGAGTGGAAAGAAAAGAGCCTCAGTGGCTAAAAATGCTAGAGTGAAGATATTCTATTTGGAGACTTCAGGACTGTGCTAAAACATTGATTCTCTTCTTGCCATTCATTCTACAGTTTCCTCCTCTTTAGGTTTTCAGGGGTGGGAGGTGCAGGGTAGAAGAGAGAATATGATTAATGCCCTCACATAGGTTGTGCTCTGGGGACTGATTGGTTTGGGGAGGTTAGCCATCTTAATAGCTTATAATAATTTTCTGATTGTTTCAAATGGAAGTGATAAAGAACTCTATTTATAATGGGAGATGAAAGAGATAAACAACCTGGTTAGTATGGGAGAGAAAAAAATGGCCAAAACCTTCAGAATACTGGGTAACTCCCCAAATAAATTCATTCTTAATTTTTAAGAAGAAAATGTATTTGCATAGATCAGCTGTTTCTTAATTAGAGCTTAGAGTAATTATTTTGGCCAGGATATTGGAAATATTATAGAACGGTGTTTTCAACAGCAATATATTGCCAGTTTACATGTGTCATTTTAAATTTTCTAGTAGCCACTTTAAAAAGAGATTAAATTAATTTACTTTATTTAACATAAAACATACAAAATGTTATCATTGGAGCATATGATCATTATAAAAATGTAGATGTTACATCAAGTGCTCGAATTCCAGCAGGTATTTTGTCCTTATAGCACATCTTTTTTGGACTTGCTACACTTCAAATGCTCAATAGTTAGATGTGGCTAGTGTGTAACATATTAGCTCAGTTCTAGAAGGAACATTATATAGTTAAAGACCTCATTTGGCAAAGTTTTGATAAAACATATCTTCCTCTTTTTTGAATGTCCTATAATTTTCCATGTATAGGTCTTTTCCCTCCTTAGTGAAGTTTATTCCTAGGTATCTTAATTTTTTTGGTGTGATGGTGATGGGATTGCTTTTTTTAGTCTCTCTGTAAGTTCATTATTGGTGTATAGAAATACCACATTCTCAAAAATAGACCATATATTGGGTAACAAGCAAAGTCTCTCCAAATTCAAAAAGATTGAAATCATATCAAGCATTTTCTCAGATCACAATGGCATAATATTATAAATAACCTACAATAAAAACATTCCAAAAAATTCAAACACCTGGAAGCTCAATAGCATGCTATTAAACAATGATTGGGTTATCAATGAGATCAAAGAAGAAATTAAAAACATCCTGGAGACTAATGACAATAAAAACACAACACTACAAATTCTATGGGACACAATGAAAGCAGTCCTAAGAGAGAAGTGTATAGCTCTATAGGCCTACCTCAATAAACAACAAAAAGGGTTAATAAATAATCTAACTCAACAACTCAAAGAATTGGAAAGAGAGCAACAAGAAAATCCCACAGTGAGCAGAAGGAAGGAAATAATAAAGATCAGAGCAGAAATGAATGACATAGACCAAAGAAACAATACAAAAGATCAATAAAACCAAAAGCTGGTTCTTTGAGAGGATAAACAAGATTGATGAACCTCTAGCCAGGCTCACCAAAAAGCAAAGAGAGCGAACCCAAATAAACAAAATTAGAAATGACAGAGGTGAAATAACAACAGACCCCACAGACATACAAAGGACTGTTACAAAATACTATGAACAACTCTATTCAAATAAATTAGACAACCTGGAGGAAATTGACACATTCCTAGAAAAATACAACCTTCCAAAACTTAATCAAGAAGATACTAAAAATCTCAATAGGCAGATAACTATGGATGAAATTGAAGCAGTCATCAAAATACTCTCAGCAAACAAAAGCCCAGGGCCAGATGGCTTTATGAGAGAGTTTTACCAAACATTCAAGGAAGAATTAAAGCCTATTCTCCTCCAACTATTCCAGAAAATTCAAGAGGAAGGAACACTTCCAAGCTCCTTCTGTGAAGCCAGAATCACCATATTACCAAAACCAGATATAGACAACACAATGAAAGAGAATTACAAGCCAATATCCCTCATGAACATAGATGCAAAAATCCTCAACAAAATTCAAGCAAATCAGATCCAGCAGTACATCAGAAAGATCATACACCATGACCAAGTAGGATTTATCCTGGGGATGCAAGGATGGTACAATATTCGCAAATCAATAAACGTGATACATCACATAAACAAATTGACAGATAAAAATCACAGTCATATCAATTGATTCAGAAAATGTATTTGACAAAATCCAACACCCTTTCTTGATAAAAACTCTCAGCAAGGTAGGAATAGAAAGATAATACCTCAACATAATAAAAGCCATATATGACAAAACCCAAAGCCAAAATCATACTCAATGGGGAAGAACTAAATCCATTCCCTCTAAGAACAGGAACAAGACATGGATTCCCACTCTCACCACTCCTATTCAATATAGTGCTGGAAGTACTAGCCATAGTGATTAGACAAGAAGAAGAAATAAAAGGCATCCAAATTGGAAAAGAAGAAGTAAGACTCTCCTTATTAGCAGATGACATGATACTGTACATAGAAAAACCCTAAAGACTCCATTAAAATTTATTAGACTTAATAAATGAATTCAGCAAGGTAGCAGGATACAAAATCAGCGCCAAGAAATCTATGGCATTTCTATACAACTATAATGAACTTACAAAAAGAGAAACTAAAAAAGCACTATCATTCACCATCGTACCAAAAAAATTAAGATACTTAGGAATAAACTTAACTAAGGAGGTAAAATACCTATATGCAGAAAACTATATGATACTGAAAAAAGGGGTAGAGGAAGATATAAACAGATGGAAGAACATACCATGTTCATGGATTGGTAGAATAAACATCATTAAAATGTCCATACTACCTAAGGCAATCTATAGATTTAATGCACTCCCCATTAAAATATCAACAGCATACTTCACAGATCTAGAAAGAACACTCCAAAAATTCATCTGGAATAAAAGAAGACCCCAAATAGCCACAGCAATCTTGAGAAAGAGGAATAAAGTAGGAGGCATCTCAATACCAGATTTCAAGCTGTATTACAAAGCCACTGTTCTCAAAGCAGCCTGGTACTGGCACAAGAACAGACATACAGACCAATGGAATGGAATAGAGACTCCAGATATCGACCCAAACCACTATTCTCAATTGATATTTGACAAAGGAGGCATGAACATACAATGGAGTCAAGACAGTCTCTTTAACAAATGGTGCTGGGAAAATTGGAGAGATACATGCAAAAAAAGTGAAACTAGACCTCCAATTTACACCATACACAAAAATAAACTCAAAGTGGATACAGGACTTAAACATAAGACCGGAAACCATAAAAATACTAGAGGAATCCACAGGCAGGAAAATCTCAGGCATATGCCGAAAGAACTTCTTCAATGATACTGCTCCTAGGGCAATGGAAGCTAAAAGGAAAATAAACAAATAGGACTACATCAAAATAAAAAACTTTTTCACAGAAAAAAAAATCAATAAAACAACAAGAAATGCCACTATATTGGAAAACATATTTGCCAACGATATCGATGATTTAATCTCCAAAATTTACAGAGAACTCATACAACTTAACAAAAAGAAGATAAACCCAATCAAAAAATGGGCAACTGAGTTAGACACTTTTCTAAAGAGGACAGAAGGAAGGCCAATAGACATATGAAAACATGCTCAAAGTCATTAATCATCAGAAAGATGCAAATCAAAACAACAATGCAGTACCATCTTACACCGGTCAGAATAGCTATCATCAAAAAATCAGCAAACAAGAATTGGCGAGGATGCAGAAAAATAAAGGAACTCTTTTACACTGATGGTGGGAATGCAGACTGGTGCAGCCACTGTGGAGAACATTATGGAGTTTCCTTAAAAAACTAAAAATGGAACTCCCATTTGACCCAATGATCCCACTTCTAGGAATATATATATATCCCAAGAAACTGGAAACACGAATCAGAAAGGATATATGCATTCCTATGTTCATAGCGGCTCAATTCACCATAGCTAAAATTTGGAAACAGCCTAAATGCCCATCAGCAGATGAATGGATTAAAAAACTGTGGTACATCTACTCAATGGAATACTATGTGCTGTAAAAAGAAAGAGTTCCTACCATTTGCAGCAACATAGATGGAATTGGAGAGCATTATGCTAAGTGAAATAAGCCAAGCAGAGAAAGATAAACATCACATGATCCCATTCATTTATGGAATATAGTGAATGGCATAGACTGATGAACAAAAACAGACCCAGAGACTGAGTAACATTGATCAGAACCTCAAACCCCAGGGAAGGAGGGGATTGCTGGGAGTAAGGGGGAGAAATCAACCAAGAGACTTGTGGGCATACATATGAGCCTCATCAATGACCACAGTTAACATGGGGGTGGAGTATAAGTGGAAGGTGGGGATAAGGGGGGGGGGGATAAGAACACATATGTATA
Source organism: Vespertilio murinus (assembly GCA_963924515.1). NCBI lineage: Eukaryota > Metazoa > Chordata > Mammalia > Chiroptera > Vespertilionidae > Vespertilio > Vespertilio murinus. The sequence continues at coordinate 27,065,151 of OZ004710.1, forward strand.
ACAATAATAATAATAAATTGAGAGAGAGAGAGGAAGAGAGAGAGAGAGAGAGATGTGTGAGGTAACTGGAACCCCAAGAACACCTGAGAACACCTTTACTGCCATGCTAGCAGGCATCAGCTGTACGATAATATAACCTGGGGCTATTGGGTAAGTATTTATGGACTTATGTTCCTAATACTTCATGGGTAGGAGCCCTTACCTGGGCTGATCCTCTTGTCCAAAGTAGTCACTGATGATACCAAACACCTTCATCATCCAGGAAGACCACAGGTGGGACAAGGAAGTATAATTACATAGGGTCACCACCCAGCTGCCCTTCTGTAGGACACAAAATAAAACAACTGTTCCTTTTTGTGTAAAATTAAAGAGAGGTTTCTGGCTTGTGAGGACACCAAAGGATGGAACCATCACTATTTCCTCCTGGGAGAGGTATAGAAAATGAAAAAAAGACCTTGTCTATACAAAAAAAAAAAATTGACAGCCAGTTTAAAATGGAATTTCCATGGCCTAGAGCAAAGAATATCCTTACATGATATTATTTGACAAGGTCATTATACATTTTCCCAGATTTGGGTTATCCCCATTACCCATAATAGTATGTCACACCATAGGGTATCAATAAAAGTCATTTATTTTATTATATATATATATATATATATATATATATATATATATATATGTATATATACATACATATATATATTAGTGCTTGGAGACAAAGGTAACACAGCTCTAGATATTTTAGAATTACAACAGCATATTGTACAATTATCCCAAACAAACATATAAACCAATCCTTTGAATGTCTGGCAGCAGTTTAAAAATGACATGAAAGGACCTCATCCCTTCCACTGTGCAGAGGGCCCCCTGGGAAGGCATCTGAGCATTCTATATTGGCCTGTCTTGCCCTTTTGGCCAAAAATGATCCTCTTCTTGTGGTCCAGGTGCCCACAACTGTTGCCTGACCTTTCAGTTCATGCCGAGGCTGAAGCACCATGGTGGCTGGTACCAAGGATCTCTCGCCCGCCCAGTGGGGGGAGCTGGGCCCTCTCTGGAGAAGAAACACGGGGTCCCAAAAATATGAGATCAATGCCCGGGTCTCACCAGCAGGTGAGGGTTCCTGAGGCAGGTGCTGGGCGTGGAGCCCATGGGAACATAGGCTACCAAGGAGAAAAAATTAAACCTCACATCACCCTGCTTGGCCCTGGAGGATGGCTGGTTAGCCAGAGACGGGTAAGATTCCTCAGGGAAGGAACAACCTAAGACAGGCATAAGAGAGAACTTGGGGGTCAACAGAGGTGGGGCACAGACCCTTACTCTCCCCCGCCCCCCCAACATGGCAGGCGCCTGAAACTTCTCTCATTCTGAGGGAGATCTCCTGCCCCCATGGCTGCTTCCCTTCCTATGCACAGCTCAAATTGGGACCAGGTAACAGACAGAGACTTGGTTGACAGCAGCTGCCCTCTCACTGAAACAAAACTTGTTTGAGAGGTCTTGTACCCATGGTGTGGGAAAGTGGGTTTTTAATATCCAAGTCTAGCCTAGTAGCAGGGATGCTCAGGCCATTCTCAAGAAGGCAAATAATCAATTCCACTAATACACACATGGTAAATAAGATTGTTGCTAGAGGGTTGAGTGTGACAGATGAATAGTAGCCAATTTCTCAGAGGAAATTAATGTGGCTAATGGAAATAAATGAATATTCTAGAAAAACTGAGTGCACTGTACAAAAAGCTATTCCTAAAGTGTTAAGAAAAATTCTTGGCAAAGCTTCTCATGGTAAAATTGCACAACATGTTATGAACCTAAAGCAGTCATAGTGTAACGCAAATAATTAAAATGTAAAAGCTATCAAGACTACATTATAAAATTTCCAAAAGTCTCCTGTTCTTTTTTTTGTAATATATTTTATTGATTTTTTTTTTTTTTTTTTTTTTTTTTACAGAGAGGAAGAGAGAGGGATAGGGATAGAGAGTTAGAAACATTGATGAGAGAGAACCATCAATCAGCTGCCTCTTGCACACCCCCTACTGGGGATGTGCCCGCAACCAAGGTACATACATGCCCTTGACCTGAATCGAACCTGGGACCTTTGAGTCTGCAGGCCGACGCTCTATCCACTGAGCCAAACTGGTTTCGGCAAGTCTCCTATTCTTTAATTTAAAACGGGGGTGGCATTGGAATAATATCATGTGAGGAAAAATATCCTGAGAATAATTTACATCTAAAAAATTTGTACTTTCGAAAATTAACCTTCATTTGAAACACTAACAGCAAGATACCCATGAAAATCACACATGGTGTCAAGACAAGCCAAAGGAAAATTATTTGGGGGGAAAAAATGAAAAAGAATCCCAAGTTAAATTTAAAGAAAATATCCCTTTATTAACTTTTGGTCGAGAATATGTTTGTATATTTTCAGAAAACAACTCCGAGACCATCTGGAATCCAGTAACAGAAAGGAATAAACAGAAGTGCTCCAGCCATGAAGACAGAAGAGACACAATTCAGAGATGGGAGATGCTGACGACGCCTCACCATACCAGCGGACAGCAGCTGTGTGTTGCTGAAGGATGCCCAGGACCAAACCAGAGACAATCGGACTGCATTACCACCATTTGTCCACCAACCAGATCTGAAATATCATGGCTGACATGTACACATAAGGAACTATTTGACATTGAAACTGGGACTCAAAAAACTGTTGGCCCAGAAAGGAACTCACTACAGACTGATTCATTTGCCTCTCGGCATAACCATTATGGCTTGTTGCAATTTAGGTTCTTACAAGGGTATTTTGTAGATCACATGATCTCACACATCTAGAGGAAATAATGAACAATATAAACTGATGAACAAAAACAGAACCAGAGAAAGAGAAGCAGCGATCAGACTCTCAAACCTCAGAGGGAAAGTAGGGGAGGGTGAGGGGAAGGGGAAGAAATCAACCAAAGGACTTGTGTGCATGCACATGGTCCTAGCAGGTGGCCATGGACAACAGGGGGTTGTGGGCATATGTAGGGAGGTGTTTGGGATGGGAATGTGGGGATAAGGACAATTATGTGATACCATAATCAATAAAACAAAAAATAAAATAAAAAAGAATTACAAACTGGTTGTTACAGAATAGTCATGGGGATATATAGTACAGCATAGGGAATATAGTCAACAATACTGTAATAACTACGTATGATGTCAGGTGGGTACTAACTAGATTTTTTGGGATGATCACTTAGTAAGCTATATAATGTCTAATCACTGGGTGTACACTAATATAATATTGTATGGCAACTGTAAGTGAAAATTTAAACTGATTTAAATTAAAACTAAACAAAAATTAAGTCAAAATATAAATCCTATCTAAAAAGAGGGAATATGCTAATTGACTGTCATACCCTCAGAAGGTGGTGCTGCCCAAAACCACAAGATGGCAGAACCCAGTCCCCTCAGCCCTGCTGGGGCGGCAGACACCAAGTGCTTCATCCACCTGGAGTACCCCAGTCCCCTCAGCCCCACCTCATCCAGCCAAAAGTCCCCCAGTACCCTCAGCCCTGCCTCATCCAGTCCCCACAGCATCTAGTCTCATCCAACTGGAGTTCCCCAGACCCCTTAGCCCCCCCCCATCCAGTCCCTACAGCATCCAGCCTCATCCATCCTCAATCCCCCATCCCCTCTGCCCCACCTCATCCAGTGGAGTCCCCCAGTCACCTCTGCCTCACTTCATCCAGTGGAGTCCCCCAGTCCCCTCAACCCCACAGGGGAAGGCAGTTGGGAGCTATCGGGTCCAACAGGGGAGTGCAGTGGGGACGATCATGCCAGCAGGGGAGCAGTTATGCATCAATCAGGCTGGCAGGGGAGCTTTTAGGGGGCTATCATGTTGCCATGCAGAGTGGTTAGAGGCAATCAGGCAGACAGGCAGGCGAGTGGTCAGGAGCCTGCAGTCCCAGGTTTTGAGAAGAATGTCCAATTGCCAAATTAGGCTGGATCCCACAGGGATTGGGCCTAAACCAGCAGTTGGACATCCCCCAAGGGGTCCAGATTGGAGGGGGTGCAGACTGGGCTGAGGGACACACACCCCCATGCATGAATTTCATGCACTGGGCCTCTAATAAATAAATAAAATAAAATAAAATCCCAGCTGGTTTTAGAAGGACAGGAAAACAGAAAAGACTGGTAATTCTTATTTCCAAATTCTAGTCAGAGAATTCTCATAGCCTCTCATTGCACCACAACTGGAGTTGGAATTCTTAACAATGGATCTAGGATGATGGGACTGAGGAAAGCCTTGAAGAGCCCTACATCTCTATTACAATGAGTGAGAAAGCATTCAAAATTTCCCCATGCCTCCAATTGAAATACAGAAATACCAACCTAATTAGAACAATTAAATCCAGAATTTGTTATAATAAGAAGCCAGCCACCATTCCTTGCATTTTTTCCCAGAGATTCAAAGGCAAAGGAGTGGTAAAGTTTTATAGTGGGGAAAAAAGTGAAATCTTCAGGTATACCATTATTTGGAAGTTGTTGGCATGGGGAAGCTGGAGATAGGAAGAAGAAGCAGAGCAGCCTATGTTGATTTGATATGAGATCATATTTTATTTATTCCAATTAGTTCTAAGTTGGAAGTGTATCCAAAGTCTACAGAAGCTGGAAGTTATTGATCAATTCCTGGCTGATTTGGACTGATTAACAAAGGTGTTTTTTTTCTCTGTTACTTCTTAGACAGTTTACTACAGAGGTTGTTTGACTTCCTGGGCTAGTTGTTGCAAGCTATGGGTTAGAGTTTGATTTTTATCTGAGGACTGACCTTTGTTTATTCAGTTTTATACTCCACTTCAAGATAGGATCAAAGGGACCCGAATGAGGAAAAAGATATGGAAGCCTTCAAGTTCATAAAATTGATGAGAGACTTTTGTGGACCTGATGACTATAGAGTAAAATATATTTATATCACTTACAGTTTAAAATAAGTTTGCCCTTTAAAGAGAAAAAAAAGTGTCTACTATATGAAAATGTTTCCTTTTCTTTAACATCCTATTCCTCATTTATATAGAAACAAAGAAAACTGAGGAGCATTATTACTTCATAATAACATTAACTGGACCTGCTAACAAGGCTGTTAATCTGGGTAGTATAAAAAGTCTACTTATTTTACAACACTCTGACAGCTAGTATAAAAAGTCTACTTATTTTACAACACTCTGACAGCTATCCACTAATAAGGTCATTTTCTCATCTCTCTTCCTAAATCATCTTTATTATATTGTATTGTGGCCTTTGAAATGGTATGTCCACATCCTAATCCGTGGAACCTATGAATGTTAACCTTATTTGGAAAAATGTGTGTTTTTTAAGTATAATTGGGGTTCTGGAGAACATTATGCTAAGTGAAGTAATTCAGTCAGAGAAAGACAAGTAGCATATGATTTCCACTCATATGTGGAACTTAATAAACAAACTGAACTACCAAGCAAAATATAAACAGACTTATAAAGAGCAGGCAGATAGCTCTGGTATGGGTGGGGGGAGGGGGATGGAGAGATTGAGCAAAAAAGTAAAAAAAAAAAGAAAGAGAGAGCCTGGTGAGGAGCTGAGGGCTGTTTTCAGGCTGTCGATACACCCTTCAGGGTGGAGGTCCCCTTTGGGGTGCCTGGCCAGACTACAAACAGCCATCAGCCCCTCACCCAGGCTGGCAAGGCACCCCAGTGGGTACCCCCATTCTGAAGGGGTTGTGGCCACCCTGAAAAAAGCCCTCAGTCTCTCACTCAGGCTGACCAGGGACCCCAGCGCAACCCTCACCCTGATCCTGGACACCAGTCAGGGAAAACCAGCCAGCCCCTACCCATGCACATGGCCTCTACCTATACTAGTAAAAGGGTAATATGCTAATTAGACTGGGAGACTTTCCAGGATGTTTTTTTGGACAAAGCCATGGTGACAGGGCCAAGGCAGAGGTGGTTAGAGGCCAAAAGGGGAGGGCAGTTGTGGGTGATCAGACTGGTGGGGATCGGGGGTGTTGGGGGTAAGCAGACCAGCAGGGTGGCCATTTGGGGGCAAGCAGGCTGTCGTGGGGGTCAATTGAAGGTGATCAGGACAGCAGGGGTGGCAGTTTGGAGTGAGCAGACCAGCAAGAGGGCAGTCGGGGACGAGCAGGCCAGCAGGTAGAATGGTTAGGGGCAATCAGGCAGGCAGGCAGGCAGGTGAGTGGTTAGGAGACAGCAGTCCCGGATTGTGAGAGGGATGTTCAATTGCCAGTTTAGGCCCAATCCCTGTAAACCGGCAGTAGGACATCCTTTGAGGGATCCCAGATTGGAGAGTATGCAGACTGGGCTGAGGAACACTTCCCCAGTGCATGAATTTTGTGCACCGAGAGACTAGTATTAATATAATAATTTTAGTGTGCTGTTAGCATTTTTTATAAATCAAATGAAACACTAAAAATACTATAGAGATTCAAGAAGATGGCGGCTGGCAAGATGAAGGTGAGGGAAAGGATGTGAGTGAGTGAGAAACAGTTAAATCTGGCAGGCATAGCAGGGGCTGGCAGGCCAGACTCTCCTGGACAGGGAGAACCCACCATTGCTGCAGACAATCCCTGGGCTGCAGGACTCGGGCACGGAGCCCACGCTATCTTAAAGAGGAGAAGCGCCTCTTCTAGGAACTAATCAACACCAACATCCAAATAGGCCTTAGACACTTCCCATGACCCGGCAGCCACCCCAGCCAAAATCCTGCTGCCCTACCCGCAGACCTGCAGACCCTAGGACCTCCACCTCCAAAGGTGCATGCCTCCTGCAACAGTAAGTGCAATTTCCCCCAACCCCAGCGGCAGACCTCTGGACACCACAGTCACCCATTTCCAGAGCGCAGGCCTCCTGAGACCACTGCTCCATAGGCAGCTCTTGGGTGCTGCTGTGAGCCCCAGCTAAGAATGCTCTTATATAAACAGGGGTGCACTGGCTGACAGTAGAAATTCTGAATTTCCTCTTTTGGGATACCTGCCACGGTTGCATGGCTTCAGTGCCAGGGCCCTACAGAGTGCATTAGTGCACCGTGCTGGCAAACGCACGGCAGGCGCCCCTGTGAGCCACCACTGGGAGTGCATGTCTCCAACTATGGCTCAGCAGCAAAAACTGAATCTTCCCGCCCCACAGCTTCCAAACTCGGGCCACCATAGTTACGTCTTTCTAGAGCGTAGGCCTCCTGAGCCCCACCACCCTGACAGATGGCTCCTGGGTGCCTCTGTGAGCCCTCACTGGCCATGTGTTATTTCAACCAAGGGTGCAAGGCAACAAAAATTGGGACATTCCCCTCTCTGGCTGTTGACCCCTGCACACTGCAGTTGCACCTTTCCAGCACGCAGGCCTACTGAGCATGCTGCATCTGTAGGTGGCTCCTGGGTGCCTCCTTGAGCCCTGGCTGAGGATGCTCACGTCCACACAAAAGCACACAACCCTGGCAGTAGAAATTTGGAGTCCCACTGTCCAGGGAGTGCTAGCAGTGGTCATAGTCTCTCCTTGTCAAGGAGAGCTTGTCTGGCCGAAACCGGTTTGGCTCAGTGGATAGAGCGTCAGCCTGCAGACTGAAAGGTCCCAGGTTCAATTCTGGTCAAGGGCATGTACCTTGGCTGTGGGCACATCCCCAGTAGGGGGTGTACAAGAGGCAGCTGATCAATGATTCTCTCTCATCGATGTTTCTAACTCTCTATCCCTCTCTCTTCCTCTCTGTAAAAAAATCAATAAAATATATATATATTTTTAAAAGAGAGCCTGTCTGCCAGCTCCTTGTTGCTCCTGCGAGATTTAACTTTCCCTCACTCACTCACTCACTCACACACCACACACTCTCCTCTCATTCCCTCACTCACTTCTTCTCCCTCACCTCCTTCACACCAGCCGCCATCTTTGTCTGGAGAATTATCTTGTTCCTTCATTTGGAACTTGTTTCTTTGTCTCCCCATTTTGGTTGCCTATTTGTATTTGTTTCTATGTATTAAATAGATTTGACATGACTCACAGTATTTATAGGGTGGAGTTATGTAGTAGGTGATCAGTGGGCCCTGTTGGCACAATGTACCTGATGAGCAGAACTGGGTATTATAAGGATGTCCCTTGTGCATGCTGTGTGGTCCCTCCTTCATTGTTATTGAGTCTTGATTACTATTGGCCTTTTTGTTTGTGGGCTCAACCCTCAGGCAGTCTGAGAGTGAAACCCAACTCCCAACATAGTGTGCAGGCTGCTGTGTAGATGCTAATCACATAAAATGGAATCCGCCTCAGCAGGGTTTGTTTCCTGCCACTATCTGCCTGTGGATATGATGCCTGTGAAACTTATTGAATCTCTATTGTCTGAAGCTGGCCACTGGGTGTACTGGTCTTGGTCTCTCCAGAGGATCTCTAGTGCAGACTAATATCAGACACTGTCTGTGGTTGGCCCTGAGCAACCTGTTTAAAGCGATCAGCAATTCACAGCTTGTGGCTCCCTCTGCTGGGCCTCGGTGCATATGGAAAGGACCAAGCTGAGCACTATGTTCTGCATTTACTAGTCCCAGGCCCAGGAGCAGATCAGGCAAAGACTCAAAGCATACAGGGATCCGCCTCTGCCTGCAGGCTGTTAGTCTTAGTCACTTAATCATCTAGCTGTGGTCAGTGCTCAATCTCCATAGGGTGGGATAAGCAGAATCTCAAAGTATATGGGAAGTGTATGGGGACCACACAGCATTTGAGATTCTGCTCCCCCCTACCCCCAAGCTAATGTTACCTGGATGGTAACTGTCTGCCTAATAATGATGGCTTCTGCAGTATGGGGGAATGGCTCAGCAAGGGATCCAGGAGGCTATACTCTCAGGTCTCTCCCCAAGGCTACCAGCTTCAGATCCCCTCACACAGTGGTAGTCCATTCTTCTGAAGGCCAAAGTAAGTGGCTACAAACTTTTTGTGCATTGGCCCTTTAAGGGGGTGCATGCATTATTTAGCCATCTCTTCCTGGCGGACAGAAAGCCCACTTCTTTTCAAAGCCAGATGTTATGTTAGCAGCTTTCCCAGTTCTGATGCTCTGGGCTGTGGAGCCTGGTTTGGGGGTTAGACTCTAAACTTCTCAGAGGGAACCCCCACAGCTGAGAATCTCTTCAGAACTTCAGCTACTGCCTGTGGAAGTCTGGCCAGCCATTTCACATCTCAACACTTCCTACCAGTCTTGATGTGGCCACCTCTTTAAGTCCTTGGTCATAAGGCTTCTCTCCAGCTAGTCTTCAGCTGGTTATTTAGAATTATTTTTCTATATTTTAGTTGTAATTTCAGTTTGGTCCCAGTATAAGGTCAATGTAACTTCCTCCTAGTCCACCACCATGCCAGGCTCCCTCACAATATTATTGACTATATTCCCAATGCTGTACTTTACATCCCCATGACTATTTTGTAATTACCAAATTGTACTTCTTAATCCCTTCTTTCATCCAGTTATCCAACCTCCCTAGAACATATTTTGCTAAATGAACTGTCAGTCAGAGAAAGACAAAGACCATATTATTTCACTTATACATGAAATATAAACAACAATATAAATATAAAAAAGGAACAGACTCATAGATACAGAAAACAGATTGATAGTTGCCAGAGAGGAGGTGGATTGAGGTAATAGCTGAAAAAGGTGAAGAGATTGAGAAGTACATATTCGTTATTACAAAATAGTCATGGGGATGTAAAGTAGGCAATATAGTCAATTATATTGTAATAAGTATGTATTGTGCCAGGCAAGTGCTGGAAATATCAGGGAGAACAGTTTATTATTTGCCTAACCACTATGCTCTACACCTGAAACTAATACAAAAAAATATTAAATGTAAATTGTAATTTAAAAAATAAGTTTAAAATATAGAATATAAAAAAAGAAAAAGACAATCCGTGGAATGGGAGAACATTTTTGCAAATTGCATATCTGATAAGACATGTTTTCTGAATATATTGTGTAAAGACACTTGCAACTTAAGAATCCTATCTAATAATAGAGAAACATGCAAATTGACCGTACCTTTGCTACACCCACAGCCAATCAGAGTGAATATGCAAATTAACCCAACAAATATGGCGGTTAATTTCCATATGCAGGTGCTGAGTGGCCTGGGTCCAGGAAACATCCTCTGGACCCAGGCTGCTCCTAGCCTGTAGGCCAGCATTTAGGTCCTGAGTGGCAGGGGTCCCAGAACACCCCCTGGCCACTAGGAGCCTATGGGTATAGGTGCCAAGTGGTTGGGGGCAGGAATATCCCTGCATCACCAGAGCAACTCGGGAATGTTTCCACCCCACTCCCAGCCCTTGCAAATGCTCCCAGGTTTGGGTCTATGCCCTCAGCCCAGCGCCCACGACAGGGGGGTTGGCCGCTGGTCTCTGTGGTGTGTAGAGACCCTGGCAGCCACCGCTGCATGAGGCCCAGGGCTCCCTGCATGTCCCACAGCCTGGCACTCATGGTGGGTCTGGCTGCTGGCCTCAGAGGCATTAGGTGATGGGGATGTTCCTGCCCCCTCCCACAGCGGCTTTTGTGATCTCTGGCACTTAGTGAAGGTTTGCGTCCATGCCCCCAGCCTAGCGCCCTGGCTGGGGGGTGGGGGTGGGAATGGCTGCTGATCTCTGGGGTGTGCAGAGACCCCAGCAGCCACCACCAAGAGCTGCATGAGCTGTAGAGGAAACACCTTTTAAAAAAATTAAAAAGAATATATATATATATATATATATATATATATATATATAGTTTTGTGTTGGTTTTTTTTTTTTTTTTTTTTTTACAGAGAAGAGGGGAGAGGGATAGACAGTCTAAATATCAATGAGAAACATCAATCAGCTGCCTCCTGCATACTCCCCACTGGGGATGTGCCTCCAAACAAGGTACATGCCCTTAATAGGAATCAAACCTGGGATCCTTCAGTCTGCAGGCCGAGGCTCTATCCACTGAGCCAAACCAGTTTGACAGTAAATACCTTTTCTGACAGCTCATTGGCTAAGCTCCCTATACGCTGCCACTTGTAGTGTTCTTGGTAACTTGGGTTATAAGAATCCAAGAAGGTGATCTAGGGTTTTTCCACCTCACTCCTGGAGGGAAAAATGAAGGTCCACTCCTGGAGGGGCTAGGAAATGTCATATCCTTCCCTAGCTGGTTTGGTTCAGTGGATAGAGCCTCGGCCTGCTGACCACAGGGTCCGGGTTTGATTATGATCAAGGGCATGTACCTAGGTTACAGGCTCCTCCCTGGCCAGGGCCCAGGTTAGAACTCATGAAGGAGGCAACCAATCAGTGTTCCTCTCACATTGATGTTTCCCTCTGTCTCTCCCTCCTTCTTCCACACTCTCTAAAAACCAATGGAAACATATCCTCAGATGAGGATTAAAAAAATGTCATATCCTATGAAATATACATCTTGAAAATGCCTACAGAAAGTTGTCATTTTTTCAGTGAAGGGACTAGAGTCTGTATTGATTAAACTACCTTGGCGGCTGCAGTGGCTACAGCAGTGAAGTAATGGGACTGGTGCCTCCCCTTGATCAGCCCAGTGGCATGACATCCCTTGAGGGGTCCCAGATTGGAGAGGCTGCAGGCTGGACTGAGGGACAACTTCCCCTCCCCCCCCCCCGCCCCACCACACAAATTTTGTCCACCAGGCCTCTAATGAAAATATAATCCAGTTGAAAATAGATGAGTATTTGAAAGGATATTTTTAAAATATGGATTTTATTGATTTTTATAGTGGGTAAGGGAGGGGGATAGAGAGTTAGAAACATCAATGAGAGAGAAACATTGATCAGCTGCCTCCTGCACACTCCCTACTGGATTTGTGCTCGCAACCAAGGTACATGCCTTTGACTAGAATTGAACCTGGGACCCTTGAGTCCGCAGGCCGACGCTCTACCACTGAGCCAAATCGGTTAGGGCTGAAAGGATATTTTTATAAAGTGGTTATATAAATAATCATGATCACATGAAAGATGCTCAATATATTTAATCATCAGAGAAATGTGAATCACAATTATAATGAGATATAAATTTACAGCCACTAAAATGACTATATTAAAAAAGACAAATAATAAAACTGTCAGGCAGAAAATGAAGAAATTAGGATCCTCATATACTGCTGGTAACAATGTAAAATAGTGCAGCAACTTTGGAAAATTTTGGCAGATCCTCAAATTTTTAAACATGGAGCTACCACATGACTTATATATACACTCCAAAAAACTCAAAACAAATTTTGGGAAAAAAATTGTACAGGAATATTCATAGCAAGATTATGAATAATAGCCAAAAGTGGAAACAACTTGATGTCTCTCAACTGATTAATGGATAAAGTTGGTTGTATCAACATAATTGTGCAGGCAAATTTTGTGAAAATTATTTATAAAACTAACCTTAAAAATCAGAATTTACCTTCCTGTTCTTGTATCTACCAGACATATAGTGCTCAGCTGACAAAATGAAAGATTTCATTTTAGGAAGACTCAACCCAACCTTTTACTTTAAATATACATATATGTTCTTTGTAAGGTACAGTCTTGTAGATACAAACATCTCAAAAAGATCATCTATTTTTGAAGACTGTTTTTTATAGTGTTAACTTATTTGATAATAAAATAAAGGAAAATGTCCACACAGATTATTGCAAGTAGCATCATTAGCATTTAATAAAGCTCAGGAAAAAATTTATTGATGAATTTTAAAAAACATTTTACAGAATCTATTACAAAACACCCTGTTTTCTCTAATGTTCTCCAAAGCATATTTTTATGCACAAAACAATGGAATATTTTTTGGTTTGACTCTAGTGTGTATTGCAAAATTTAAGAGTCTAAAAATGAAATTTAGAAATTGCATCCAAAATGTTTTCTTTGTTATCATATCTCTAAAAATTTGCACTACTCACCTAAATTCATTATTAAACTATTTAGAAACTCCAGGAACTCATCAATTGTATTTCTAACAGTACTGAGTTTATTTTAAGGCATCACATCAAGTTTGAATCTCAGTAAACAAAGCCATGTTTTCATTACATGTTGATTTTAGCAAAGAGCACAGACTTATATACTTCAAATGACAATGAAAAATTAATTTTAAAAAGTGTTTTATTAATAAAGTAGTGTGGAACTAAAATACAATGTATATTTCTTGTGGGTAAGTGACTCAGGCCATTATGTTTCTTGTCATCTTAGAAGTCTTTTGAATTAACATTTTAAAATTGACCTTTTTTATCTGATACTTATACTATTCACTGGAATAGAGGCATAGAAAATATCCCCTGTACTTAGATTAATGTATTCGTACAATATGTGGCCATAATGAAATACAAAGATCAAATATCTGAGATATAGTGGCATTTGTGATCACAATTTATTTTAAAAGAAGGAAACCACTAAGATATTGCGAGCAAAGACCTCCAAAACAGGCTTAAGCAATTAATGCTGACCTATTTTATAATAGTTAATTAAAAGTCTGAGCTCTTTACAAAAGAATGCCACTTTAAATGTATTCATCATCCCACTTTCATAACATATGTATGCATATTTTACTGGAGCAAGCAACTATAAAACATGATTACATCGTTATGCTGTATAGTTAAGCAAAAAAATCTGTCAAACAAAGGCATTATTTTGTGGGAGGTCATCTCTTCTAATCACTGAAATATGCAATGAAAGGCTAAATTTAAAAGCCTTGAAAACCTGTACTCCAGTACGTATAGGTTTCAACTACAAAATAATGGGAATGTTATAATTACCATTGGAAATTACGAAGTCTTCCATAAAAATTACCTGCAACTACTTTTTAGTCACAATAACATCACATCAAAAAGATACATGTTTTTATTCACAAAAAAGTAATGAGGCAATTTGGGAACAAAAGACAGATTCTTTCTCTCCTTTTTAAATTTCTCAGTGTAGAGCTGCAGATATACTTAAGCTGCAATAATAATACCAACAAAGTACAGAAATGTTTGCTTTATAAAATCATTGAAGTACATAAAATGTCTTGGCAGATAACAAAACTATTCCATAACATCTACTTAATATTTTATGTTCATTCACATTCTCCTTATCATAACATTCACATTTCATTATGTATTCAGCTTGATTGTTTGCATGCAAAAACACCAATGAAGCTATTACTTCAAGACAGCCTATTTCTTTTGAAGCCAAGATAATTTGTAAAAATAATGGAAATTCCTTTTCCAGGAAGCATAAGGCGGAGTGTTTAAGGTTCACGCTTGCTGCTTTGCCTGCGCTTCTGCTTCCTGAAATGAAAAACAAAACAAAACAAAAACAGTTATATTTAAATATCACAAAGCAGACAACTATATCCATGTGTATTTTGGTTGGACTACATTAGTTTAAATTATTAAAAACAGTCAAGAGCAAAAAGTGGCCCTTAGAAAAGACTCTTCTACCCAGGACATGAATCACACTTGGTGCAATGTATCTACACTATATATTATACCCACTCAATAGTTACTTAAGTAGCTGTCCAAACAACTGCCATAGTGTATTCAAATAACTTTTATTGAACTTAATGGCCCCAAAGTGCAAGAGTACTATTGCTGGCTGTTCAACTATGCTAAAGAGAAGCCATAAAGTATTTCCCTTAAGTGAAAAGGTAAGTATAATACAATAAGAGAATTTTAGAGAGATAGAGAACACACATAACTTTATTACAACATATTGTTTAAATTGTTCCATTTTATTATTTGTGTTGTGACTCTTTTCTGTGCCCAATTTATAAAGTAAAATTTATCATAGGTATGTATAGGAAAAATCATACTATACATATACTTCAATATATCCATTATTCATTGCCGGGACTGACCAGCAGACCCTGAGTGATGAATGAATGATTACTCTGACACACGTTTCTGTGATAAAGAGGGCTAAGGGACTGCCTGGCTTAAGAATCAGACAATCCCATTCATCTGCCGCCTCAGGCTTTTATTATAACAACAGCTTGAACTAATATTAACCTCTAGATACTATCAGCAGGGTAAGTATCCTTGAGAAAACACCTGTATCTGTAGTGTATTTAAAACAAGGACATTTTGAAGTCTAAACATAAAGATTCCAGTAAAATACCCAGGGGCTCACACTTGTTTGGAAAAGTCAAGGCAGGGTCTGCTACCTTAGGCAAGAATCCCCTAGAGGCCTCAGGCCTTTCAGAGAATCCTCCTTACAGACTTTCCAACCAAGTCCTGTGCTTTCCTACAATCCATGGTTTCAGGCGTCCACTGGGGGTGTTTGAAGGTATCCCCTGCAAATAAGGGGGGGGGGGTAATCTATCATCATGTACAGGTATATCTCAATGCGATGGTTCCTGTTGATGCCTCTGTAAAAATGTCTGAATGTCACTTCAGTATTTTGAAATTCCTAAAAGTGCTAAATGTCACATTTTCTGTCTCCAAACTCCTTACTAATAATGTATGATTATTTCTTCTGGACAGATGTAGCCCTTATTTAAAACAACCGTATAGAATTTTCTATAGTATGTCTTTTAAATTTTTTTAATAATATGTCCTAAATTATAATTATTTGTAGACCTATATATTGTATACTTAATTGTATACATGGCCCTCACTAAAAACCTCGAAAGTAGGGACTATTATGTAGTATTCCCTATATTTGCTCCATCATCAAGGCTGTCAGTGCTTGACATTCAATACTTACCTGTTGAATGTACAAATAAATTAATGATTGCTACGTTTAACTGAAGGAGTTACTGTCACATAAAACAGACTAATCCACTGTTGATTTCTTCCAGGACATTCTTTATTGTAGTTATATCATTTTTCATTCCTGTTTGATTCTTATTCATGGTTTCATCCTTCTTTTCATGCTGGTGTAGTTCTTATTAAGTATATAATAGTTACCATTAAGTTCCTTGTAGTTCTCACTAAGTTCTTTGAACATCCTTATAGCCATTACGTTTAATTCTTTATCTGAAAAATTGCTTTCCTCCATTTAATTTAGTTCCTGGAGATTCTCCTTTTATTTCATTTGGAGGTTGTTTCTTTATCTCCTCATTTTAGCAGTCCAGTGGTCCAGGGTGCTGGGTGAGGCCAGCCAGATCAAGGAGGCAGGTCCGTGTGTCTGAGAGTTTCAGGTCACAGCTATGAGGCCAGTGCCAAGGTAGCCAGGCTGGTTGTCCAGGGTTTCCTTGCCAGGCACAATGATTCTTGATGGTAGGTTCATGTATCTGTGGATGTTTTGTCATGATTGCAGGTCCAGGAGCACCATTTTAAGTCACTGGGGCCTGTTGTCCAAGGGTTCCAGGTCTGGCACGCCAGAATGGGGCAACAAGTCTATGCATCCAGGCTGGCTGCATGCCAAGTTGGTGAAGCAGACCACATGCACTGCACATCAGGAGTTGGTGTAGGCCATACATAACACTCATGAAGATGTGGGGGTGGGTAGGACACTCCAATCATCACGGGGGCTGGGTAGCCAAGTTCATCTCTAGGTCAAGGGCTAGGTAGTCAACTCCTTTAGGGGGCAGGGTGGGCAGGGCCCTCTGCTAATGAAGGGGGTGGGCCTGGCTGGACTTGATGCTCCTCAAGGCCTTCTGGTGGGGAGGACACTCCTATTTTCAAGGGGTTAGAGTGGCCAGGTGTGCCCTATTTACTTATTTTTATTTTACTTTTTAATCCTTACCCTGAATTGACTTCTCCTTCCCACTGGACCTGACAAAGGTATATTTAAAATCCATAGTTCTGAGACATTTCATTATATAGGCAATTTAGCTTTTGATTCTTTTCTTTATATGGTCTTCATAGGAACACTGCAACTTGAAATATTATTTTTTTATTAGCATAGGAAAATCTCCAAATTTGGCCAGCAATTTTGTGACCAGTTTGGAAACTCAAATGTCCTCAATTAATTTAAATGGATGACTCTAACAGTTGCCGCACACAAAGACAATAGATGCTGCCAAGAAGATTACTGCGAACTAAGATGCTTTATGTCAACGTAGAACCATGAATGGCAGCTGGAATAATGGAGTCTTTAAAATGCTTACCACTTATTTGCAAATGGGTTAATGAGAAATTTGCTGCCTTGAAAAGACTGATGAAGAAGTCACTCTACCTACTTCTTACTCACATACTTTTGTATTTGACCACCCTACTAGGGATTAAGAGCAGAGCAGAAACATTTCCTTTCAGTTATGTTGTCTGGCCTCGAGCTTAATCTGAGTATTTAATGCAGGTAGAAATATTACAATTAAAATGGCTCAGCAGCAATAAAGCAGGAAAATCATACCTTTGAACCTGGTGGGGCTGTCAAGCCTAAAAAGGCATACACCGCATTATTTTCTCTGGCTTCAAAGAAGGCATCATAGTCCTCAGTGGGCGGGAAAAAGGTAAGAAGAATTAGCAATATGCAAACAAAAAATAGAATAAGAGGAAAGAAAAATAAGACATTTATTTAAAATGGATTGACTAGTCAACCTTTGTGGTGGCAGCAGGATAACTAACTTCCATAATGCTAGAATTATGGAAAGGATAATAAAGAAGCAAGGCTTATTGGATCTCATTTCATGTAGACAGAAGATATGCTGTTCTGTTGGGAAGAAACTGAAAAATGGCTTATTCCACATCACACAGAATTGAAATCTGTCTTTGGGCAAGCAACTTTCTCTGTAGCCCAAATCCGTTTACCAGTAAGAGGTTATTTATTCTGGCATGAATTTGTTGTTCCAGTTCCCAATTATTTTTGTTCTATTATTTATTAGTTAGAGGTGTCCTCAGAGCCTGTGGTAGACCATATATTTGCTAGATATGCCCAGGGCCATAAAAATATTAAATCTATGCTGTCTTTGGAAGAAGTGAATATGATTTTCATGAAATATGACCAGAAGAGCAAACAAGCTACTAAAAGGTTTCTATCTGGTGAGTCAAGTAAGCCTCATGTGACTGAATTTGTTTGAGTTTTCTTTATACTGTCATCCTCTAAGCCACCAAATATTTTCCAAAAATAACAAATAAAATACCCTAATTTGATTATGAAGTTACCAACATACCTTCTTTGGAAACAGAGTCATTATCTATACCTGGCCTTAGTTCGTTTTGATTTAAAATAGAGATAAGCTTAACATTTAACTGACTTAATTAACACTCAATCTGCTGGCTTCTCTAGAGATTGCCTCATTAACAGATCAGTGTTATAGGGTTCTTTTCCAACATGTATAGGGGTTCGATTCTGGTTAAGGGCATGTACCTTGGTTGCGGGCACATCCCCAGTAGGGGGTGTGCAAGAGGCAGCTGGTTGATGATTCTCTCTCATTGACGTTTCTAGCTCTCTATCTCTCCCTTCCTCTCTGTAAAATATCAATAAAATATATATTTTTTAAAGTACCTAAAGAATCTGGAGGTATAAAGTTGAGAGCCTCTCAAGCCATTGGTGACCCTAAATTTGAGCCCCACCCCATGATACATCAGAATTTCTCCCTTATTTTAGGGATTATAGTCAGAATTGTTTAGAGACCTAGTATCTCCACAAAGATTGACTCAAATCATTTTTTGTGTACCCTAGATGTTGACAAAGGAATAAACCCTAAGTAACAGGCGTATATGAGCCTCCTATACTCTTTGAGCTTGTTATTAAAAAATGTAACTAACTGGATCTTGATACCAGTTCCATACTGAGACCTATAAGCTACTCAAGATAAACAATATGGATCATATTTATACTTACTCACTTTGAAGTAACCTCAAAATGCTAGTTAAAATAATCTAGCAAGAGATATATCTTACTAACATCAAAGCAATAAAAACAATGCATATCATTCTTTAAAATTATAGGAACTAAAGCAGGTCTTCAGCTTTATTGAAATCTGATATAAATGCTATATAGGGGAATCTTGTCTTTGTTTCAAGTGTTTTAGTATGAAAGTATATTATGAATTGTTCACCTTGGACTTAGCAAACACAAACAGGTTTGTAAATCAGAAAGAAAAGAACAGATTAAATAAAGAAAAGAACAGATTTAAAAAAGAACAGATTAAGCCAGATTAAATAATTTAATCAGCAAATATATATTGAGCAGCTACTACATTCCAATCACTATTCTTTGTGCTAAGAATATAAGAGTAAACAAAACAGACTGTGATATAGTCTGCTTCTTATATAGGAATTCTCTTGAGAGAAAAAAATAATTTATTTACATCTCTGAGATTCCAATAACATTAATACAGAATGTATTATACCATATTGTGGTATAATATAATTTATTATTTTGTGGAAATGTGTTTTGGTTCTTAATATAGAAGCGTAGATCTTTCAGAGCAAAGCTTACTTTATAAATTTTGTATCTTTTATGTCAGAGTCTCATGTATATAGATAGGGTAGTTGTTTCAGTCACATTCCAGTCTGGAAAAAATAACCTAAGCTACCATAGTTCAGTGTTTCTCAACAGGGGTAATTTTTCCCACAGAGACATCTGGCAAAGTCTGGAGAGATGTTTTCACAACTGTGAGGGTGCTACTGGAATTCAAGGATAGAAGCCTGGGTTGCTGTTAAACATCCTACAATGTGCAGAGCAGTCGCCCACAACAAAGAATTGCCCAACCCAAATGTCAGTAGTGCCAAGATTGAGAAATCTTGAAATAGTTAAAACAGGCAATTTAATATGAAGAACTACTTAGAAGAGATTAAAAATCTGAAAGGCAAATAGGTGATGGTGAGACAACCCAGAGATTAGCAAACAACAGGAAGCTGCTACCAAATCTAGGGCAAAATGAAAGAGTAAAGAAAGTGATATTACAGAACCCAGGAGCTGGGGTACCTGGTACAGCTGGTACCATAAAGGAGATCCTTCACTGTCATGGATCATCCAGATAGATAGGAGGGGGATACTTTGGTTTTTCCTCTCCTCCTGCCCTCCATTATTCAAACTAGTACACCCTATTATCAAACACACTTAATAGGCAGCCAGTTGGCAATGTAGATTAGAACATATTTGTAATTTGCTATAGTCAGACCCACCACATAATGCAACAAGATAAGAATGAAGATGGAAACTTTGAATAAACAAGGAAATGAACAATGTAGTGACTTAATAGAAAGTGTAAGAGCTTCAGAGTAAGGCATATCTAGATTTAAATCCTAGCTTCATCACTTATTGTGTAATTTAGGAAATCAGTTAAACTCTTCTAGGCCTCAATCTCTTCATCTATAGAATAAGAACAATTACCTATGTCAGCGGATTAGTATGAGAACTGACAGGTATAATATGCACTAAACACATAGCACAATAGATGAGATGCAAAAATTTTTGTTTGAAAGGATGCTATATACTCTTCTAAGTGTCTATATAGGGACAAATCTTTATTCTTATTGTTTTTAAACTCCCAATTCAGTGCCTGGCACATAGCAAGTACTCACTAAAAGTTGGATTCCTTTTCCACTAAGAAATGTTTAAGCATTTGGTTGAGTCTCACCCTCTTATCCCTTCCTTTCCATCTTCCCATTTCTCAGTGACTCTTGCCTTATTTCCATAATATACTCCATTCCCTTGCAGTGTGGCTTCACAAGGAGAAATAAACCAGGTAAATGTGGTTTCTCAAATGTTACCCTTATAACCCAAAATGTGTTTGTTTTCAAAAGTCAGACAAATTGAAATGTCTGCTTTAAAAATGAGAGGTTAAGAAAATATATGCTGGCTTAGATTGGACTGTATGACCCCTCAGGCCTCTTCTAACCACTCTAAATTCACCAATTTTCAGAAATTTCAAATATAGAGGAAGTGAGATTTCAATATCTAAATGTATAGCATATTGCCTTTTCCTTATCTGTAGTTTGTCTTTACATATTGGCTATGTTTTCAGCAACAGATGAAATTTTTAGGATCCCTCCTCAGAAGTGACTAATTAAAATTGACAAATACATCTGTGCCAAAGAACTTCTCAAGTTTGTCACACCCATCCCTTATATGGTTTGAACTGGTCCATGAAAAGATCCCCACCAAAAAGTATCTGCCTCACTCCTATATAAACTTATGAGCTAGAAGATATGGATTGCTTGCTCTAAAAATATCTTTTCTTCAGTAATGCTAATTCTGAGGATACAGTTCTCTAGTGGAAATTCTTATATTATGTTTTCTCTACCATGACTTCATAACTATTCTCTGATTGTTTCAAGTATGTATGATTCTTCTCACACCCCACTCCTAATCAGCTCCTTAAGAGAAGAGGCTATGTCTTATTTAGATTTCTACTTGCCATTGTGCTGCCTAGAATAGCCATAAACTATAAATGGTACTTGAATATACAATGAATAAAGTATTAAGGGAAATGCTCCATGGTTTAAATGAAGTCTAAATAAAATAGCATACCAGTCACAAAGCAAAGAAACAACATTTTCTCTCATTTCTTACATAAGTTCAATGAGCTGAATTAAAAACTTAACAAAGTTGATTAGTGATACCAAAATAAAAGTATTACTAGTTTCAAGCAGAAAATAAAACATTCCTCTTTTTTAAAAGCAAATGTTAATCTAAATAAGTCAAACTGCTGACTCTTTTCAGAGACTCCTTCATGGATATACCAGAAACATTAAAATAATTGCTCTGGTTGGAATTGAGAAGAAGAAATGTAAAATTACATGTCAAAAATCTGTATTTCTACATTTACAGGTAATTCTGATGGGTGACTCATTTAACTCCTAGTCATAGGCAAAATACCTCAGCTGTGTAGGATGGATGCAAAGAATGAACAAGAGAAATGATTGTATGCATATCTAGACAAGAGAGTGAGATGAATTTGAGCAAATCCGTTTGAAAAAAACACACACACCAAGTATTTAAATTGACTCCTTACCCCACGGTACTGGCTTTCATTGAAAATCTGAGGTGGTAGGGGGTACCCTGAGGCAGGTCGGCTATTTTCAGGTACATTTTCTCTCATCCACTTCCGATTTTCTTCATTGGCAGCAATATCTTTCTCTTCAAATCTTATTTTGTTAGCTTCTAAAAATCCAAGCACATCTTGCTGCTTCTTCTTAATCTAGGACCCAAAGGACAACAAACTATATTACTGAACAAAAGGCTTCATTATTTTCAAATTTAACAAAAGTCAGTGTTTATGAACAATAAATTATTGATCCATGTCTGAATTTATTTGTGGTTTCACAGAAGATACATGGTTTTCCTGCTTTATTATTTTGTTGTTAACAGTGTTTCACAAGTGGACTGAAGAGCTTTCAGGTGACAAATCCTTTTATCAACGCGATTTTTTTCTTTTTCTAGAAAATTTCCCACATCTAATGAGCAAAAGTAAGGCTAGCTGATGCATAGCAATAACCTCAACTGCAGTTAATGCAAAAGTGTGAGTAGTAGGAAACTTTGGTTTTCTGATTATCTAAAAGTCTTAGTTTCAGCCCTTGTTGAAAGTCTTCACAAACAATCCAAGTCTACTACCTATCTTAATAAGTATCATGTAATGAACAGAAATAAATAGTTACTTGAGAATGTTACAAGCCTCAGAGTCATTCTATGCTTCAATGTTCATTGTTTACAACAGAAACTGAATAAGAAGATATGATCTAAATCTTCTTATATACTAAGTCTGAAATATACATGTACCACTCATTAGTCATTAACATGTGTTGCTAAGGGATCTTTCATGTGTATCTGCACTACTTCTTCAGCTAGGTTAACAGGTAGAGATAATACAATTATTTTGTTTCCTATTCATACCTAAAAGAGAGTTTTAAAATAGTAAAATTAATACTATTTAGTTACCGTAGCCTTCTCCTGTACTATGCATTTATTTTAGAATGTTAACCCACACTTCTATGGTAATTTGTTCAAATTTATAACTCTTCCTTAACATTTCTGAGGTGCAGAACATAATCAAAAAAATTATTCATGGAGTCACATTAAAAGGAAACATGGAGTAGAATAATCAGAAAAATAAAATCAAAAGAAGCTGTTCTCCCAATGGAAATAAAAATACAAAATAATCAAGCTTCCATACAGTCAAGTCCTCTATGGATTCACATACACCCCCCCCCACACACACACACACAGATTCCTATATTTGTCCTTCTAACTTGCTTGTGTGTAAGTAATTTCCTCTCTCTTATCTTGTAACTCCAGAGAAAAAATTCACAATTTCTCCCAATAAGAACTGAAATTTTCATAGGCTATTTAGATCAGAGTATAGAATGCCCTTCTTTAAAGATCACTAATTTTTCCAACAGGATACATATTTCCTTATCCTATATAATAAAAAGGTAATATGCAAATTGACCATCACTCCAACACACAAGATGGACACCCCTATTTGGTCAAAGATGGCTGCCACAAGATGGCCAGCAGGGGAGGGCAGCTGGGGGGAGGAGGAGGACAAGGTCTGCAGGGGAGGGCAGTTGAGGGAGACCAGGCCAGCAGGGAAGGGCAGTTAGGGGTGACCAGGCCAGCAGGAGAGAGCCATTGGGAGGGACAGGGAAGGGGAGGACAGTTGGTGGTAACCAGGCCTGCAGGGGAGGACAGTTAGGGGTGACCAGGCCAGCAGGGGAGGGTAGTTAGGGGCAATCGGACCAGCAGGGTAGCAGTTAGGTGTCAATAAGGCTGGCAGGGGATTGGTTAGGGAATCATTAGGATGGCAAGAAGAAGCAGTTAGCGGCAATCAGGCAGGCAGGCAGGCGAGTGCTTGGAGGCAGAAGTCCTGGATTGTGAGAGGAATGGTGCCTAAACGGGCAGTTGGACACCCGTCAAGGGGTCCTAGGTTGGAGAGAGTGCAGGCTGGGCTGAGGGAACCCCTCCCTTCTGTGCACAAATGTCATGCATCGGGCCTCTAGTTAGCTTATAAAATCAAACTTCCAGTCCTAAATATAACATATACTCCTTTTTTAATTTTGATAAAAATCAATGTAAAAGTCAAATACTCAGGAGTGAATGTCTAATGGTCTAGACCAGTGATTTTCACCTGGTGTGCCAGAAGAATTTTTAAAATGTGGAATATCTGACTATTTAGTCAGAGGCCTTGACCTATTTTCCCTTAAATTGTCAAATAAAATAAAATAAAAATGACAACAGCCAACACAATTGCCACCTGGTGGTAATAAGTCAAAATTATGCCCATTTTTGTCAGATTGGCAAAGAATATATATTTTGATTTTCCAGGTAATTTTAGTAATAAGTGTGTCCTGAAATGAAACGTTGAAAATTATTTGTTGAATATTAATTGAGCAGAGTGGTTTTAGTCGATTTCTGGGTTCTCTATTCCATTGGTCTATATGTCTGTTCTTGTGCCAGTACCAGGCTGCTTTGAGAACCGTGGCTTTGTAATACAGCTTGATGTCTGGTATTGAGATCCCACCTACTTTGTTCTTCTTTCTCAGGATTGCTGCAGCTATTTGGGGTCTTTTTTTATTCCAGATGATTTTTTTGAAAGTTCGTTCTAGGTCTGTGAAATATCCTGTTGGTATTTTAATGGGTGCATTGAATCTATAGATTGCTTTGGGTAGCATGGACATTTTAATGATGGACATTTTGATGATGTTGATTCTACCAATCTATGAACACGGTATGCTTTTCCATCTGTTTATGTCTTCTTCTATCTCTCTTTTCAGTGTCCTCTAGATTTCCACATCTAGGTCTTTTACCTCCTTAGTTAAGTTTATTCCTAGGTATCTTAATTTTTTTGGTGCAATGGTAAATGGGATTGCTTTTTTGGTCTCTCTTTCTGTAAGTTCATTTTTGGAATATAGAAATTAGATAGATTTCTTGCATTAATTTTGTATCCTGCTACATTGCAGAATTCATTAATTAAGTCTAATATTTTTTATGGAATCTTTAGGGTTTTCTATGTATAGTATCATGCCATCTGCGAATAAGGACAGTTTTACTTCTTCTTTTCCAATTTGGATGCCCTTCATTTCTTCTTCTTGTCTGATCACAATGGCTAGTACTTCCAGTACTATGTTGAACAGGACTGGTGAGAGTGGGTATCCCTGTCTTGTTCCTGTTCATATGGGAATGTTTTTAATTTTTGCCCATTAAGTATGATGTTGGCTGTGAGTTTGTAATATATGACTTGTATTATGTTGAGGTATGATCCTTATATTCACACCTTGCTGAGAGTTTTTTTTCATGAAAGGGTGTTGGATTTTGTCAAATGCTTTTTCTGCATCAATTGTCATTTTTATCTCTTAATTTTTTTATGTGATATATCATATTTATTGATTTGTGGATACTATACCATCCTTGCATCCCCTGGATAAATCCTACTTGGTCATGGTTTATGATCTTTCTGATGTACTGCTGGATACGATTTGCTAGAATTTTGTGGAGGATTTTGGCATCTCTGTTCCTAAGGGATATTGGCCTATTTCATTGTGGTGTCTGATAGATCCTCCCTTCCCCTAGTTGATGGGCAGATGTAAACCCCACCTGTGGCCAGACATTCCTGAGCTCTGAACCACCAATCGGCACCTGCCAATACTCTAAGCCCCCCATTCCTAAGACCCTAGATCCTAATCACCAATCAGTGTGTGCTGAGTGCCCTAAACCCCGTCCCCTATCCTCCCCTTAAAAGCAGACCCCCAGGTGTCTTATGGCCTCTTCCTCTCTTTCTCTCTGGAAGCAGCTGGCCGGGAAGTACCCTATCTTCAATAAAAGCCTGTGTCCTGGCATCCCAGCTCAGCTACCTTCTTTAATTAATCTATCAGTGTCTTTATCTGGTTTTGGTATTAGAGTGATTATAATCTAGAGGGAGGGATTAGACATAGATACATTTTAAAATACAATTACAACATGACATTTAAATATGAAGTTAAGACAACCAGCAATACTAGGTGGTTAGGTGAGAGAGGCCTAGAGAATGACAAAGCCAGTGATTGTTTAAAAAAAATAAATAAATAAAAAGAAAATAAAGCAAATGCCTATCACTATTATTGATGTCACTTATACTAAGCTTAATAATAATAGCACAAATTCTATATACTACACCCATGATGCAATTTTTAGTTTTAGTGAAAGGATGATGTGAAGCTTAATATAACTATCCATTTGCAAAACTGAGCCAACAAATGTTATAGAATATTGCACCAGAGCAACGAAGATATGGTAGTACAAAATAAACATGGAAACTTTCTAAATGTATGCTCAAAATGTCTATGACTAAATTCTTACACATAATCAAGGCCTATTAATTAATAAACAAATGTATAGTTGTATATTTTGTCATTTTCAACATTATAATCTGTTACCTAGTCAATTCTATAAAGAGAAATTCAGATATATCAATTCCCTCCAATTCATTCTATTTGTTTCAACACTGTCCTAAGAATATCATTCTACTTATAAAAAATAATAAGCCCGGCCCCATGGCTGCTTCGCTTCCCATGCACAGCTCAAATTGGGACTCAGATAACAGATAGAGACTTGGATGACAGCAGCTACCCTCTCACTGCAACAAGACTTGTTTGGGAGGCCTTGTACCCATGGTGTGGGCAAGTGGGTTTTTAATATCCAAGTCCAGCCTAGTAGCAGGAATGCTCAGGCCATTCTCAAGAAGGCAAATAATCAATTCCACTAATACACACATGGTAAATAAGATTGTTGCTAGAGGGTTGAGTTTGACAGATGAATAGTGGCCAATTTCTCAGAGTAAATTAATGTGGCTAATGGAAATAAATGAATATTCTAGAAAAACTGAATGTACTGTGCAAAAAGCTGTTCCTATAGTATTAACAAAAATTCTTATTGGCAGAGCGTCTCATGGTAAAATTGCATAACATGTTATGAACCTAATGCAGTCATAATGTAGCTCAAATAATTAAAATGTAAAAGCTATCAAGACTACACTATAAAATTTCCAAAAGTTTCCTATTATATAAAGTAAAAAAGGGGGTGACAGTGGAAGAATATCATATAAGGAAAAATATCCTGAGAATAATTTACATCTAAAAAAATGTTTTGTACTTTAGAAAATTAACCTTTATTTGAAACGCTAACAGCAAGATACCCATAAAAATACACACATGGTGTCAAAATAAGCCAGAGGAAAATTATTGGGGGGGGGGGGGAGATGAAAAAGAATCCCAAGTCAAATTTAAAGAAAATATCCCTTTATTAACTTTTGGTGGAGAATATGTTTGTATATTTTCAGAAAACAACTCTGAGACTATCTGGAATCCGGTAACAGAGAGGAATAGACAGAAGTGCTCCAGCCATGAAGACAGAAGAGACACAATTCAGAGATGGGAGATGCTGACGACGCCTCACCATACCAGCAGACAGCAGCTGTGTGTTGCTGAAGGATGCCCAGGACCAAACCAGAGACGATCGGACTGCATTACCACCATTTGTCCACCAACCAGATCTGAAACATCATGGCTGACATGTACACATAAGGAACTATTTGACATTGAAACTGGGACTCAAAAAACTGTTGGCCCAGAAAGGAACTCACTACAGACTGATTCATTTGCCTCTCAGCATAACCATTAAGGCTTGTCGCAGTTTAGGTTCTTACAAGGGTATTTCTTGGATCACATGACCTCACACATCTAGAGGAAATAATGAACAACATATACTGGTGAACAAAAATAGACCCAGAGAAAGAGAAGCAGCGATCAGACTCTCAAACCTCAGAGGGAAGGCAGGGGAGGGTGGGGGTAAGGGGAAGAGATCAACCAAAGGACTTGTGTGCATGCACATGGGCCTAGCCAGTGGCCATGGACAACAGGGGGTGGGGGAATATGTAGGGAGGGGTTTGGGATGGGAATGGGGGGATAAGGACAATTATGTGATACCATAATCAATAAAAATAAATTTAAAAAAATAAAAAATAATAATAAGCCCATCTTTGCCTATCTTGTTGCCTAAGAATTTAACAGTGGGGTGAAAGTGAAGTGAAAAATAGCATTTAAATCTGCCTTTCAGGTTTTTTTTCTAAACTATGTACAAAATTGACCTAAAAGGAAAGTCAAATGTGAATCCCTAATTAGTCTGTTTTTCACTGTGTAGCCCTTTTGGTAACCAGAGAGATGTCTGTGCATTTTTAAATGAATAATGTCAGATTCCGTAAGCCACTGAATTCCTATTGCTTAATCTAATGGCATAACCACATCATGAGACAGTTGTTTTCCGCTTGTCTGTTTTGCAATATTTTAAAAAATGCTTTGATCACAATTAGCAACATACAACTTGTAATTTAGAGCTCTTGTCCAGCAAGTCTGCAACAAATCTGAGTTAACATGATTATCAACAATTTTCTTGATCTCCCACCTCTACTTAAAGTTTCCTAGTGTTATCTCTAGACAGATCCCAAGATCAAAAGAGCACAATTTAAGGTTTGCTATTTTACTGCTGCCAAAAGGAAAAAAAAAAAGGGAGTTATTATTTCCTTTTTAGTTGCAATTCTAACCATGTCTAAAAATAAGTTAAGGTTCAAATAATCTCAAAAGTTGATCCTGATATGAAAAGAGGAGAAATTCTATATTAATGGCAGAGTTCCAAAAATAGAAATGTCTTAACTTGGCCACAATAAAGAAAATACAGCCATCCCATTTTCTGAGTTAAAATATTTTTTCTTAAACAAATGAAATAGTCCTAAATAATTCCATCTATATAGCCTTTTGTTACCGGACACTTATATCTGCCTATGCCTTTTTTTTTTTAGAATCAGAGGAAACTTTAGCTCCTCTCTCCTCCCTTCAGAGATGGCTTTCTATATACTAGACACAGGAGGCTGTGAAATATATAGCCCTTGGAGTACCATCCTACCTCAAAATTCTATCCTTTGCTAACTGAATCCCAGTCATTACTGATTTACTAGTTTGGCTTTCATAGAAGGGGCAGGCGGTGTGTGTGTTTGGAATGTAGGTAGGGACTTCCTGGAGAGACACAGGTAAAGAGGACAGTCAAGTTTATTTGCTCGCCCTAGAATTGTGCCCAAAGTTGTTCTTATATAAACTCTAACAGTGAATCACATAAAAAAGCAGCAGGAATGGTCTCCCTGGATAATCCTAAGAGGAAATGTCCAAGCCTTACTATATGTTAGTACTGGGTTAAACTTTTCACAAGATAAAAACCTTTAAGGAGAAAGGGAGACTAACACTTAATTGAAAAAGGCTTTCTTGATTGAATCATATGTCAGTTCTGAATAACCTCATCTATAAGCTTATTGAGTGCTTGCTGAGTAGAGTATCAAACTCTTTATGAAGCTATTTACACGTATCCCTTCAAATCCTCACAATTCTGAAAGGTTATAGTATGACTGCTCCTACTTTACAACAAAGGAAATTGAAGTTCACATAGGTTAGGGGACCTATTGAGGAAGACAGATATTTTAATTGCCTACACCAAGTTATAAATCTAAATCTGACTGCAAAGCTTTATTGTTTTTCACTCTATGCAGTACATACTATAATTCCCAATCTAACTTGGGAGATAATATTGGCATATATTGAAATAAGACATTAAGAAGATGCATCTCAAGTAAAAACTGCTGCTGAATTTTAACCCTATTAAATCTATCTCTTGCACCTGATTAAACAAGGAATATTTACTTTAGCCTGGAGGCTAAGGCAGTTTTCCCTTGCCTGAGACCAGGAGCACAGGAGATTAATTCCCACTAACTCAGTAACTTCAGGGATAGAAACTGTAGATAACCTTTAGAGATAACCTTTAGAAATTAACCACTAAGTTCTGCTTCGCAAGATAGGGCCACATTCCAATGTCCAGCAAGATGTAACTGGGAATGACCCTACAGCTGACCTCAGTCTTTAAAATGTAATCTTTAGCCTATAAAATTAAAACAAAAGAAAATTCCTGTGATTTCAGCCTTTAAAAGGGCTAACTACCTCTATAACAGCGCAGTCCTATGGAGCCGCCTGCGTGTGTGCTCTTGCGGCTGCCCCAGTCAGATATTTCAATACATCTTCGCCTGCTTTTTTAAAACAAATCATCAGCCTCCGGTGGTCTTATTTTGAACCCAGGATTTGACCTCACAACAATATAAAAGAGTTCCTTATAAACTATATGATATTGATTAGAAAGACAAAAGTTGAGATATGTTCTCTTTTAAATAATCCATTTTTTTTTAGTTTGAATTTATAGTCATTATGATCTCTTTCCCGTGAACAAGTTTAAATGGACCCCAATGAATTAATACCTCAGCCTATTAATTTGTGATCTGGCTTGCACTTAGACAGCATGCACACAGAAGAGAAGAATTAATGAGGCCTCTGGCTTCTCATTAACTGCATGGAGAACAATGCAGCCTATGCCTTCCCTTTGTTAAGTGGTCAGCCACTTAAAAAAAAAAAAAAAGAGCCGAAACCGGTTTGGCTCTACCAGTGGTAGAGCGTCAGTCTGTGGACTGAAAGGTCCCGGGTTCGATTCTGGTCAAGGGCATGTACATTGGTTGCGGGCACATCCCCAGTAGGGGGTGTGCAAGAGGCAGCTGGTCAATGTTTCTCTCTCATCGACGTTTCTAGCTCTCTATCTCTCTCCCTTCCTCTCTGTAAAATATCAATAAAATATATTTATAAAAAAAAAGATATCAGGCACTTAATTGTTCTCAGTGGGCAAAGTTGGTGTAGAGGGTGTTAATTTCTATACTTTAAACTTACAAAGGTATCAGAGCCTTCCCATTCTTTATTTTATTTTTAAATGAGCAGTATACTTGTCACTTAAAAAAATTTCAACAGCCTTTCTAAGGAACAAAATCATCAGAACTGAGTCAGTAACAGACAAAAGGACTAAAGTTCCTTCTGCTTCTGGAAAAGGGTATGGTCAGACAAAGGTTCCAAATAAGAAAGAGCTTATAGATGTGTTTATTCGGAACTGACATATGAGTCAACCAAGAAAGCCTTTTTAAATCCAGAACACGAGCATGCCTATACTTTTAACTCTTGCAAGTAAACTTCATCCCTACACAGTCTTAACAAATGTACATGCTGAGAGGTGTTAGCAGGTTAATAAAGGTTAGACATAGATTTCACCAAGAACTAAAAGCCACAAAATGAAACATAAACTTAATACTGCTGTTCGTTGTATCTCTGTGACCAACTTCAACCCCACCCCAAAGCTTAACTTTGAAGATTCTGCATAAAGGCTCTGAACTAGCTCCCTTTCTATTGATATGCATTCCCCTCTCTCTCCCAGATCAGATCAGGTTGCCTTTACTTTTATCTGAGTCTATTCTATTCAAGACCTCAGGTCTTTTTTTCTGTTCCCTTCAACTGCAAATCTCCTCTCTCTCCAGGGATGCAATTCTAACCACTCATCCAGGCTCACCCCAGCTGTGACGCCCTTCATTGGCCATTCCTCACCCTCACTTTTTTGACTTCCTACTGTCTGTATTACCAAGCTTAGAGCTTAATCAAATACATGCAATACCAATGTTTGCTAATCTCTCCACAGGTCAAATCTTCTCTTCAATTATCTGGCAAGCCATCTGAAAGTATGAGCCACACCTTTTGCTTATGTCTCTTGTCAGTGATCACATTCAAGCTGGGCACAAAGTAGATAATATTGATGAATAAAAATATGGTTTTAAATTCGGCACTAGCAAAATGTTTTATTTTTATTTTTTTATCTTAATAAACTTCAACTTTAGAATAATTTTATATTTACAGAAAATTTGCAGCTATATTACAGAGAATAGGTGGCACTCTGTTTCCCCTGATGTTAACACCTTACCTCACAATGGAAAATAACATTGGAGCAGCACTATTCATTAAACTATAAACTATTTGAATTTCTCTAGCTTTTCCACTAAAGTTCTCTTTTAGTTTCAAGATATCTCTTTCAAGATACCACATTACATTTGGTCATGTCTCCTTAGCCTCCTCTGGTCTGTGACAGTTTCTCAAACTTTCCTTGTTTCCCATGATTTTGACAGTTTGGAGGGGCACTGGCCAGGTATTGTATAGAATGTCCCTCAATTCAGGCCTGTCTGATTTTTTGTGTGTGTGTTTTTTTGTTTTGTTTTTCTCCTAATGATTAGATTGGGAGTATGGATTTGTGGGATGACTATCACAAAAAAGTGCCTTTCACATAACATTATAACAGAGGGCACTGATAGATCCTCCCTTCCTCCAGTTGATGGATAGATGTAAACCCCACTTGCGGCCAGACATTCCTGAGCACTGAACCACCAATCAGAACCTGCCAAATACCCTAACCCCCCGATTCCTAAGTCCCTAGGTCCCTAATCATAAGCCTTACATGAAACCACCAATCAGCGTGTGCTGAGTGCCCTAAGTCCCATTCTCTATCCTCCCCTTAAAAGTACATGGGCCCCGGCCCTAGCTCTCTTCCGCCCCTCTGTGGAAGCAGCCTGCAATGGTCCTCTTCTCTTCATTAAAGCCCATGTCCCGGCATCCCGGTCTCCGACCTTTCTCTATTTCATCTTTCAGGCACATTATATCAACATGACTTACTGATATTGTTATTAACCTTGATTACTTAATTAATAAAATATCTCCCAGCTTTCTCCACTGAAAAGTGACTATTTTTCCCTTTTCCATTCTTTGTGTTTAGAAAGCAAGTAAATAAGTCAATTATTCTGTATCAGTGGTTCTCAACCTTTCTAATGCCACGACCCTTTAATACAGTTCCTCATATTGTGGTGACCCCCAACCATAAAATTATTTTCATTGTTACTTCATAACTGTAACTTTGCTACTGCTATGAATCGTAATGTAATATCTGTGTTTCCCGATGTTGTTAGGCAACCCTGCTAACGGTTCTAAAACCGTGGGTCGCAACCCATGGTTAAGAACCACTGCTGTGGAGCCTAAGACCATTGGAAAACACAGATATTTACATTACAATTCATAACAGTAGCAAAATTATAGTTATGAAGTAGCAATGAAAATAATTTTATGGTTGGGGGTCACCACAACATGAGGAACTGTATTAAAGGGTCACAACATTAGAAAGGTTGAGAACTACTGTTCTATATAATAAAAGGGTAATATGCAAATTTACCAGGAACCAATTCAAGCATGTAATAATTGCAAGAGTTTCACCAAAAGGTTGGTGAAGCTTGGGCAGTTCAACAAGGGTGAGCCACATATGTAGTTTACCTGTTAGAAACGGCTAAAGGGCACTTCCCCAAAATCTGAATAGTATAATAGTTTGCTGCCAGACAGCTCAGGGCATTTTATTGCCTTCTGTTAGCCAAACACCTGAACAGCTATAGGCAATTCCCCAAACTGACAATGGTTCTGTACCCTTTGATACCTTACCCGGCTTTGAAGTGTATATTCCACCTTGCCTTAGGACAAATTGAGTTAAATAAATGGGGGGGGGAGGCGGTGTCCTTAGACAATAAAAAAAAGAATGTTTAGCTCCTTCAGCTGAAGATCCTCTGACCCCCAATGCCTTTCAAAATTATCTTTTGTCTCCAGACTCCTCTTTAATCATCTATGCACAGCCCCCTTCTCCAGAATGCTGAACCCTTTGTAAGGCTGGGCAAGAACCCTGGCACAAATTAACCCTCACTCAGTCACAAAGATGGCGCCCAGTCTTCCCAGCCCCGCCAGAGTCCCCCAATCTCGGGGGTGGATGCTGAGAGTGGGCAGCTTGAGCGGCCTGACTGAATGCTTGCTTCGTCACCACACCCAGCTCGGGCCACCTCCCCAGAGCCGGAGTAAACACAGACAGGGACAGGGGTGCTGGCCCACAGCCTCTGTGGCTGAATATAGGCCTGGAAAAGAAATAGTGGGCCCGCCTCCCATAGAATCAGAGCCGGTCCCTCCCTCCTGCCCTGGAAGCAGCATGGCTCCCAGCAGCGTGCTGTGGTTCCGACCAGCTCCCATAGAAGCGGTAGGTGGCCTACTGAGCGCGATATCATGCAGTGGGATACTGGTACATAAATAAAGCTGGAAAAAAGTAAGTCCAGCCATATAAAGGAAGCAAAGTACTCATTTGAAAACTCTTATGGCATACTGGAAACCTCACAATACTTTCTGAAAATTTTGAGAAAATTGAGGTGGCTATAATCAGCAACCTATGAGAGCTTATTCAAGAGTAATACACATCAGTCTTTGAGGGTGACACTTCCCATGTCACCCAGACCTTATAGGGAATGTGTCTATTGTCCAGTCACTTCTCCCAGCAATTTGTAGGGAATAGATTTGGAGAGTCTTAAATTGAAGGTTTCTGGAAAAGTTGTATAAATGGCATGGCTATATTATATAGCTTACTTTTTATTTCTTTCCTGTTACTATAATGGTATCATTATCACCACCCGTTTACAGATTAGAATACTGAGACTCAAACAGGTTAAGTTATTTATGCAAAGTCATAAAGCTAGCAGGGGACAGGCCAGCATTCAAACCTAGACGCTCCTAACTCCAAAGCTTAAGTTTGTTCCATTTATTTCCCTGCCCAGCTTCACGATATTTTTGTATGAATTTTTTCTTAAGAAATTTTTACATAAGGTTAACAAACTCTTATAAAGACTAATATCACTTTTTAAGTTGTTCTTAATATATCATTTCATTCTAAATCCTACCAAAGACTATGCTTTTCCTGCCTTTATCACTGAAATGAATACAATGTGATCATTCTCCACATCCATATGAACAAAAAGTAACCGTAATACCCAGTTCCACTTCTAAGATTCTCTGCCGCCAGGAAAAGATTAGTCTTGAAACCCTGCTTAGATGTTAGGGCAGCCGTAGGCAAACTACGGCCCGCGGGCCGGATCTGGCCTGTTCGGCTGTTCTATCCGGCCTGAGGAGCTGAAAGAGCGGAGGGTTCTCTTGCTCTCCCCTCCGCTCCTTCACCAGCAGCCCAAGATGAGAGTGCCAGCATGGTCAGGTTGCTTTTGTTCCGGCCCTCCGGTCCAGTTTAAGAACCCATTGTGGCCCTCCAGTCAAAAAGTTTGCCCACCCGTGTTTAGGGGCTACCATTTATTTAATCAAGGATACTATTGCTACATACACACTGGGCCTCAAGGCCACTGTTCTTACCTTGATATAAATAAAAATGAAATAGAGGTATTATTTATGGTCTCAGGAATTTATAAATTAGAATTATATAATTATAAATTACATTCTAGCAGTTAATTTAAGGGATGGAATCTAGTCAGTTCTTTTTTTAAAAATCTTCACCCAATGATATGTTTTTATTGATTTGAAAAAGAGAGGAAGAGAGAGAGAGTGAAAGAGAATCATCGATGTAGAGAGAAACATCCATCAGTTGCTGCCTATACACTCCTCAAAAGGGGATCAAACCCTGCTCAACAACATTGCAACTGAGCCACCTGGCTGGCACTAGCCAGTTCTAAAGTCTGGCCTCTTTCTGTTGCAGGTAAGTGGGTGGATTAGGGATGGGCTAATAAAGGGAAACAAAGACACACAGATCCTACTTTAGGGTATGCTAACAATGGGTTGAAGAATTTTATAGGTACCAGATCCCTCTTTGCATTGTATCAAATGCAATCTCATTCTAAAGTATAATAATAATTGTTGATTAAGTGCTTCCTATGGACTAGACACTATACTAAGCCCTTTATTTGCTTATCTTATTTAATTCTAATAATTTTATGAGGTAGCTGTTATTATTTTCATTCCATATTCACAGATAAAGAAATATTCAAGTGAATTAGTAATTTTCTCCAAAGCACACACTTGCCCTAGATCTGTCAGAGTAAAAAGCACTTCTTAAACACTACCATGCTTTTCTCATGCTAATTAGACTGTCAACCTAATGATGGCTTCTTGACTCAATATGGTTCATAATATTTTTTGTATCATTCTTCATCCCAAAGCTTGGCCTAAAGTAAAAGCAAGAAATCCTGTTGATTGTTTTATATACAGGGTTTATTTTCCCAGATCACCCATTCGGTCCTTCCCACTCTGAGATTCTGTGTTAATTAAACAAAGAAACATGCCAGAAACCAATAAAAGACTCCTGGGAATTTAAGTCTTGGTAAGAAAAAGTTATAGTGAAGAAGTAATGATTGATAAGAATTCCATTTCCTATACTAGAAAAAAAAAAGTTGCATCACCATTTAAAACCATCATATATTTGGACAAATAAAGTGTGAACGTAAGGTCATTTTAAAATGCTTCCACAGACGAAACCGGTTTGGCTCAGTGGTAGAGCGTCAGTCTGCGGACTGAAAGGTCCCGGGTTCAATTCCAGTCAAGGGCATGTACCTTGGTTGCGGGCACATCCCCGGTAGGGGGTGTGCAAGAGGCAGCTGGTCAATGTTCCTCTCCCATCGACGTTTCTAGCTCTCTATCTCTCTCCCTTCCTCTCTGTAAAAAATAGCAATAAAAAATATATTTAAAATGCTTCCACAAAAGTGTCAGTGACTTGTCACCTAGGTGGCTACAGGAAATGAGTAGTAATGTAGCAGGTACTTTAGGCTGTTCTGGTAGTTTGAGGAGAATCCTTAAAGCAAACGATTTCCTTGAAACAAAGCATAGGAGCTTTTATAATCAAATATCAAAACTAAATATTTGTGGCAAGTGATAGCCTAACATATGTGAGTTTATGTTTCAAAAAACTTCATACTAAGGCATTTAAAATTACTAAGAATTTAAAATTAAACAACTTCATTCCAGCCTTCACCTCCCTGCAATAATCACTATTATTAACAACTATCTACAATGCATTTCTATACAGATTTTAATTCTCTTTAGAACTCTGTCGTAGTAGAAGGAAGGGAATTCGCTTGATATATGAAGAGGTATAAAATGTTTGTCATTTTATAGTCAGCAAAGATGTTCTCCAACTCACTGCCTCTCAATGAAACAAATTCTGGCTGTGCTAGTAAGCAAGCTTAATTTCACAAACCACTGCTTTCGCCTAAAGCCACACTTCCTGAAAGTACTGCAGGGCTTCTAATTCTGGTCAGACAAATTTCCAGGCTGCTTTCCCATGTAAGGATAAGCAAAAACACGCACATCCTCCAGGAGGCTGATGTAAGGTCACAGGGCAGGCATATGGGAACCAAATATGGTAGCTAAATTCTCCAGCTCACAACAGATATTTTTTTTTAAAAGCTGTAACCACCAATTCCAAATTAGCAGTTCTTGAATCACAAGAAAATAATACACAAATCATCTGTTATTATTAGTTACCTGGGGGGCAAATATGAGTCAGGCTGCTACATAAAACATTAACTCTGCCTTTTTCTTCTTTTCCTTTTCCACTGCAGAAAAGGCTACTGTAAAATAGCCCAAAGGCTGCTACAGTGGACATATTGAAAAACGAGGTATTGCATCTGAGTAAATAAATTAGTCCAATCTGCAACTATACATAAGGAAATATAAAATTCCCAAATGTCTCATTTTAATAGCCTCTGCCTCATTATAGGGAGGGCATGGTCCTACACTATGAAAAGAAAAATATCCATATAAGTGACATCATTTTGTATTAAGAAAAAGTCATGAGGGGATCCTTGTCATCACATGAACTCCAGGATAGAATTATACCCTGAGATCTGGTCCATGGCAATAAAGAGAAGATAATTTCCTTTACTTCATACTATGAAACCTAAATGGTTAAAAGTAAGTAAGGCCCAGCCAGCATGGCTCAATGGTTCAGTGTTGATATACGAACCAGGAGGTCAGTGTTCTATTCCCAGTGAGGGGTTGGGGGTGTACGAGGTAGTCGATCAATTATTCTCTCTCATCATTGATGCTTCTATCTCTCTCTCCCTCCCCCCTCCTCTCTGAAATCAATAAAAATATATTTTTAAAAATCTGATCATGAGCCCAGCCTCTGCACACACCATGCTGGTGAGGAGCTGGCAAAGCCCACAGCCAGTTCAGCCCAGCCTCCGCGCACGCCATGCTGGTGAAGAGATGGCGCGGTGCCTTCCGTTCCCGGCCCTGGCGAGTCCTTCCTCCGCCGCCGCATGGCTGGGCCGAAGCTTTCGTCACTGCCGCCATGTGAACTTTAAAACTACAGTGGAAATTGAACCACGGGAGCAACCGTTGCTGCCGCACCGCCACCGCCACCGCGAATAAAGGAAATCCACCGACAACAGAGCTCACTACGCCCTGGGCTCAGGGAGTGGGCGGTCTCAGAACTTAGCCTCCGTGTCCGCAGCTACTCCGCTTCCGCACGGAACAAGACACCTTTGAGGGCAGTCTCCCCGCCTGCAACCATCTCAGCCCACCTGCAGTCATCCCAGACTGCCCGAGTGCTAGTGAGGAGCTAGTGCCTCGCCTCCAATTTGCGACCCCAGCGCCCCAGAGGGACCGTGTGCCCCGGGTGAGCCATGTGTCCCAGGGGGCCATGTGCCCCGGGTGAGCCGTGTGTCCCAGGGGATCGTGTGCCCCGGGTGAGCCCGGTGTCCCAGGGGGCCGTGTGCCCGGGTGAGCCGTGTGTCCCAGGGGGCCGTGTGCCCTGGGTGAGCCATGTGTCCCAGGGGGCCGTGTGCCCTGGGAGAGCCATGTGTCCCAGGGGAAGCAGTGGGACCCGGGGGGAGGGGTGGTGAGAACCAGAGGAGGAGCGGACTCTATTCATGTGGTCCTGAGATAATCACCATAAAACAAGCAGACTGCCAAATGAGGAGCGGATTCTATTCATGTGATCCTGAGATAGTCATCATAAAACAAGCAGATTGTCAAATGACAGTGGGGAGGGGAAGGAGACCTGGGGGAAGATAAGAGAACAACTGAAGGACTGGTATGCATGAATATAAGTACAACCAACGAACACAGAACTCTGGGGAGGGAGGGCATGAATGGGAGGTGAGGGGGGCAATGGTAAGATATGTACACATATAATACCTTAATTAAAAAAATTGAAAAGAAAAAGAGTGAAATGGAAGCATACAACGTGACAGAAAAAGAACTCGGTGTAATGGTCGCAAAGTTCATACACCAGATAGATGAGAAAATCAACAACTTATGCAAAAATCAGGAAGAAATAAAAAGTGATACAGCTATAATCAGAAACACCATAGAAGGTTTCAACAGTAGATTAGAAGAAACAGAGGACCAAAGTAGTGAGTTAGAAGATAAGGTAAAAAAACAAGCTCAATCTGAACAGCAACTGAAGAAAAATATTAAAATGTAGGAGGAGAGCCTAAGGGAGCTTTGGGACAACATGAAACAAAGTAATATACATATAATAAGGCTTTCAGAAGGACAAGAAGAGCAGCAAAGATTAGGAAATCTATTTGAAGAAATAATGACAGAAAATGTCCCTGATATGGGGAGAAAAAAGTTATACAAGTACAGAAAGTCCCAAGCAATATGAATCCCAAAAAATCTGTATCAAGACAAGTCATAATTACAATGGCAAATGTTAAAGACAAAGAGAGAATCTTAAAGGCTGCAAGAGAAAGACAGAGTTACCTACACAGGATCCCCCATCATATATCAAATGATTTCTCAACAGAAACACAACAAGCTAGAAGGGATGAAAGGAGGTATACAAAGTGATTCAGAGCAAAGGGCTGAATATAAGAATACTCTATCCAGCAAGACTATAAATCAAAATTGAAGGGGAAATCGGGAACTTCACAGACAAAAACAAAAAGGCTAAGGAAGTTTATCAC
This sequence comes from Vespertilio murinus, assembly GCA_963924515.1. Classification (NCBI taxonomy): domain Eukaryota; kingdom Metazoa; phylum Chordata; class Mammalia; order Chiroptera; family Vespertilionidae; genus Vespertilio; species Vespertilio murinus. Next base: position 27,104,660 of record OZ004710.1, read on the forward strand.
TACCAAGCCAGCAATGCAAGAAATGCTAATTGGAATGCTGTAAAAGAAGAAATAGAAAGAGAGGAAGGAACATATTCATAAATTACAGAAATGGCTACAAAGAAGTCCCTATCAATAATAATATTAAACATAGATGGATTAAATGCTCCAATCAAAAGACATCAAGTGAGTGAATGAATAAGAAAACATGACCCATATATATGCTGTCTACAGGAGACCCACCTCAAAACAAGGGATTCACACAGACTGAAAGTGAAGAGATGTAAAAATATCTATCAGGCAAATGAAAATGAAAAAAAAAAAAAAGCGGGAGTAGCAAAACTAATATATGACAAAATAGACCTCAAAGTGAAGACCATAACAAGAGACAACAAAGGCCACTTTATAATTCTAAAGAGATCAATACAACAAGAGGATATAACTCTGGTAACCATTTATGCACCCAATGCAGGAGCACCCAAATACATTTTTTTAAATCTTCTGGAAGATATCAGGGGAGAAATTGACAGCAACACAATCATAGTAGGAGACTTTAATACCCCATTAACATTACTGGATAAGTCCTCTAGACAAAATAATTGCAAATAAACATCAATCTTTAATGACACACTACATCAAATGGACTTAATTGACATCTTTAGAACATTTCACCCCAAAGCTACAGAATATACATTCTTCTTAAGCACACATGGGACATTTTCATAGATAGACACTTATTGGGACACAGGCAAAGTCTCTCCAAATTCAGGAGGATTGAAATCATATCAAACATCTTCTCAGATCACAATGGCATAAAATAAGAATTCAATTACAGTAAAAAACAATCACGAAAATTCAAACACTTGGGGGCTAAATAGCACACTATTAAACAATGAGTGGGTTACCAAAGAGATCAAAGAAGAAATAAAACACATCCTGGAAACAAACAACAATGAAAACACAACCATCCAAAAATCTTTGGGACACAGTGAAAGCAGTACTGAGAGGGAAGTTCAGAGCATTACAGGTCTACCTGAGAAAACAAGAAAAACCGATAATAAACCATCTAACTCTGCAATTTGAAGAATTAGAAAGAGAGTAACAAGAGAAGCCAAATGTAATCAGAAAGAATGAAATTATAAAGATCAGAGAAGAAATAAATGACATTGAGACAACAACAACATAAAAACAATACAAAAGATCAATGAAACTCAGAGTTGGTTCTTTGAAAGGATAAACAAGATTGATGAACCTCTAGCCAGGCTCACCAAGAAGCAAAGATAGAGGACCCAAATAAACAAAATCATAAATGAAAGATGTAAAATAACAACAGACCCACAAAAATATGAAGAATTATAAAAAAAATACTATGAGCAACTATACTCCAACAAACTGGCCAACGTAGAAGAAATGGACATATTCCTTAAAAAAAATATAACCTTGCAAAACTCAACCAGGAGGACTTAAAAAAATCTGAATAGGCAGATAACTATGGAGGAAATTGAAGCAGTAATCTAAAATTTCCAACAAATATAATCCCTGGACAAGACGGCTTCACAGGGGGAGTTTCATCAAACATTCAAAGAAGAAATAAAACCTATTCCAAAAAATTCAAGAGGAAAGAGCATTTCCAAGTGCTATCTACAAAGCCAGCATTACCCTAATCCCAAAACCAGATAAAGACACCACAATGAAAGAGAATTACAGGACAATATCCTTCATGAACATAGATGCCAAAATCCTCAACAAAATTCTAGCAAATCAGATCCAGCAGTACATTAGGAAGATCATATACCATGACCAAGTGGGATTTATCCCAGGGATGTAAGGATGGAACAACATCCACAAATCAATAAATGTGATACACCACATAAACAAACTGAGAGATAAAAATCATATAATCATAGCCATTGATAAAGAAAAAGCATTTGACAAAATCCAATACCCTTTCTTGATAAAAACCCTCAGCAAGGTGGGAATATAAGGATGATACCTCAACATAATAAAAGCCATATACAACAAACCCACAGCCAACATCATACTCAATGGGCAAATCTAAAACCATTTTCCCTAAGAACAGGAACAAGACAGGGATGCCCATTCTCACCACTCCTGTTTGACATAGTACTGGAAATACTAGCCATTGCTATCAGACAATAAAAAGAAATAAAAGGCATCCAAATTGGAAAAGAAGTAAAATTGTCTTTAGTCACAGATGACATGATATTGTACATAGAAAACCCCAAAGACTCCATAAAAAAACTACTAGACTTAATAAATGAATTCAGCAATGTAGCAATAAATGAATTCAGCAATAGACCCAGAGAAAGAGAAGCAGTGATCAGATTCTCAAACCTCAGAGGGAAAGTAGGGGAGGGTGGGGGTAAAGGGAAGAGATCAACCAAAGGACTTGTGTACATGGGCCTAGCCAGTGGCCATGGACAACAGAGGGGTGGGGGAATATGTAGGGAGGAGTTTGGGATGGGAATGGGGGGATAAGGACAATTATGTGATACCATAATCGATAAAAATTAGTTTAAAAAAGAAAAATTGGACAGCCATATGCAAAAGAATAAAACTACACCACTATCTTACACCATACTCTTAAATTAACTTAAAATGGATTATATACTTCAAAGTAAGATCCAGAACAATAAAATACATGGGGGGGGGGAGAAAACATAAGCACTCAGCTTCTGGACAGTGATCTTAGTAATGTTTATGTGGATTTGACTCCAAAGGAAGAAAAGCAAAAATAAACAAATGGAACTACATCAAACTAAAAAGCATATGCAAAGCAAAAGAAGCCATCAACAAAATAAAAAAGCAACCAACCAATTAAGATAACCTATTTTTTAAGTGATACTTCCAATAAAGGGTTAGTATCCAAAACATATAAGTAAACTTCTACAACTAAACAACAAGAAATCAATTTGATAAAAAATGAGCAGAAGATCTAAATAGATCTTTTCCCAAGAAAAACATATACATGGCCAATAGGAATATGAAAAATGAAGTTAAACTCCACTAGTTATTAGAGAAAAGTAAATCAAAAACACACTGAGATATCACCTCATACTTGTAATAATAGCTATCATAAAAAAGACAACCAATAACAAGTGGTGGAGAGGAGTGGAGAAAAGGAGAACCCTCACACAATGTTGATGGGATTGCAAATTGAAGCAGCCACTATCAAAAGGATTCTAAACGTTTCTCAAAAAAATTAAGAATAGGAATTCTATATGATCTAACCATTCCTCTTCTGGATATTTATCCCCCAAATATAAAAGCACTATTCAAAAAGATATATGTAGTCCTATATTTGTTTCACTATTATTAACAGCTAGAGAGAGGCCTGATGCACAAAATTTGCGCAAGAGGCTCCGCCTCCACCACCACTGCAGCCACCTCTGCCTTGGCCCCCACCACCACAGCTTCATCTGGAAGTCATCCAGAAAGGCATCTAGTCTAATCAGCATATATATATACATATTCTTTCCTTGTTTCCTAGAATCCTATGTATTTCTTGAGGCCTGGTGCATGAATCCGTGCATGGGTGGGATCCCTCCACCTGGGCAGCGATCAGGGCTGATCAGGGCCATCTTGCCCAGTCCTGATCAGGACTGATCAGGGCTGATCAGGGCTGATGGGGCCAGTGGCCTGAGAGGAACCAGGAGAGAACTCCAGGGCGTGTCCATTCCCATCTCACCCAGTCCCAATTGGCCAGACCCCAGCAGCAAGCTAACCTACAGGTTGGACCATCTGCCCCCTGGTGGTCAGTGCATATCATAGCGACCAATTGGTCAACCACTCAGTTGGACACTTAATATATTAGGCATATAGATAGAGATAGAGATAGAGATAGAGATAGAGATAGAGATAGAGATAGAGATAGAGATGATAGAGATATATAGATATAGATGTAGATATGGATATGGATATGGATATGGATATGGATATGGATATAGATATAGATATAGATATAGATATAGATATAGATATAGATATAGATATAGATATATAGATATAGATATCTCAATTGGTTTCCTGGACTGAGACTAATCACAAACACTGCCATTTTTAGAAAGTCAGTATTCATTCTCAAAACTATGCAACTTCCAATCCTTTAAGAAAGTCCTGGATTGATCTTCCCAGGTCCTCAGCTCCATAACCTTAGTTATATATAGCTACTTGATGTTTTTGGATGCTGCACTTGCTGTTCAAAATGCAATGTCTTGAGTCACATTCCCATAGATCCCTATTGAATAGGTTTACTGCATCTATTCATAAAATCTTGAACAATAATTCTAGAAGATTTTTGAAGCAGATGGTCATCATACCATAATATGAAAAACAATCAAATGTTTATAGAGTCATTCACCAGTCCCAGTCATATCTTTGCCCTTACTAATGCTCTCTCAAGAATTCTCTTTCCTTTTAACTCTGATAATGCAAATATTACTAATTTTGAGATTCACCATTTTAAATGAAGCCTCCCAGGTCACACTTGTGCCCTTTTCCATTAAACAAGATATGGGACATTATCAGCATGGGGCTATAAATCCTAGTATTGATTGATTATAGAGTCTCTATGCTTCACAAACTGAATATTTACATTCAAGTCTGTGGCCTTGAGTTAAGTTTGCTATATTACCTGCAAACTGGGTAAACTAATAGAAAAGTAAGTAATACTCAGCATCTGATTGGTCAGGGTAGTAATTCAAAACTTCATAGAAACTGGAAAGGAGGACAGTCAACAGTGTCAAAACCAATAATTAAAAATGATAAGTAAACAAAAAGAAATAGTTGTAAGCTAGAAAATTGTACAAGTTCAGTAAGATCTAGTTAAGTGAAAATACCCCAATGGTTTCAGCAAAAAAGGTGGCTGGTTACATAACTACCTAAGTGAGTTTGTCTAGTTGGTGTAGGTTATATAACAACAAGGAGAAAAGAAGGGAGACATGAGCTAAGAGTAAAGTTGGCAGTGACACATGAGAAGAATAGAAGTTATGTTAATAAGTGCCAAAATAGGGATTTAAAACCATATGAACCTGATTTCACTATACTAGTGGATTTTCAAACCTTAGTGTGACTTGGAATATAATTAAGAGGTATAGACCTGGGCCCAGGAATGTGCATCTAAAAAACACTCCTCTAGGTATAGACGGGCAGTCTGTAAATCATATGTGAGAAACAGTTCTCATTGTTTGCTTGAGGTACTATTTCTCTCCCTCTCCCTATTTCCATGTTAGTTTTTCAGGGATACCCAACTACCAAGCAAGCTCAAGCATTATAAAAATAAATTTTATGACCTCTTTCCTCTTTTATTCATCTTTTCAATCTCTGGGTTCTTAAAGTTAGACTCCTTTAAACTTCATAAAAGACAAGAGATAACTTAGTAGTTAGTGGTTTCTCTGGGGCATACCAGATCCAAAATCTTTAAGCTCATAAATACATTGCATGTTTTTTGTTAAAGTTAGACACCATCATCATAATCATCATCAACACCACCATCATCATCCTCAACTTAAATTTTATTGAGTGCCCTGTATGTGCTAGGCAGAGTGTAAAATGTGTCACATTTTACCTTAAACTTTATAAGACATCTGTAAAGTTGATATTATTATTTTTATATGACAGATAAATAGATTCTCTAAGAGACATAAGTTTAAGTAATTTACTAAAACAAAAACACACCACTAAATGGTAGCTTAAACCACTACATAGAATTTGAACCCATGAGGCCTGAATCAAAAGTCTGTGCTCTTGATTGTGCAACACTACAGTCTGAAAACACAGATGTTTCATGATTATTTGGCAACTCATAAATATCTGAAATAACAACTGGCATGGGTCAAAAACTGCCACAAAAATATTAAAGGAAAAGGACCGAGTCCAAAGCCCAGAATTATGATCTGTCATGATAGTAAACATGCCTGACAAATCTTCATGACCGAGCTTATACAGACATAATCATGTATATTTGTGTCTCAAAGATTCAGAGATGTTTAATGATTTAATGGAAGAATTGGAAAAAAGATGAATAATTCCAGTTAAGTCTCTCATAAGAATTTTTACATTTCCATAACTTCTATTTGTATGTTAAATATCATATGTCCTGTCACAAAACAAGAAAGTATTTCCATTTTAGTGGAATAAAACTCAATGGAAAACATTTTGCAGTGACAAATTATAAAACAAGATAATAAAAAAAATCACATGTACTGGCTGCATATGGATACAAAATAATCCGAACAACATTGGAAGAATAAAATCTTAAAAAAGAAAAGTTTTACAGAACTTTTTATAAATACACTTTTCAAAATATATCACAGACAACTAAAGACAAAGCAAAAAGAAAAATTTTTCTATGCACAATAAAGAATTGATTTTATAATGTTTGCTTTATTATTTTTAGAAAGTGAGCAAATTAAGGGACTTCTACTTTGCTGCAAACTATTTGTAATGGGAACCTTCTTCTTCACATGCAATTTGAGAAATTTAGAAAGGGACTACATATGTTTCTATGACCTGCTTCAGATAGCCTGTAAAAAAATAGATAATTCTGGGCCATGGAAAGAGCCTAGGCAGTGGAGTTAAACATTAATATTAAAGCCAATCATATATTAAATAATGGAGGTCTAGAGCCATAAGATTTCTCAACAAGATATTCAAAAACATAGAGATAATTAATATTGGCTTGCCAAATTAATACGTACAAAAGCAAACAACTGCCAAAATTTCTGTGGACTCCACAATTACCAGTTCAAATGCATACTCTCTTTATCATCATTAATAGTAATTTCCTTCTGCCTTTCTCATTCAAATAATGATAATTTAAAAGTCCGGAGTATGAATTCTGACTCTCCATTTTCTTAATGGAGAGTAAAAATTCAATTACTGCCGAAACCGGTTTGGCTCAGTGGATAGAGCGTCGGCCTGTGGACTGAAAGGTCCGAGGTTTGATTCCGGTCAAGGGCACGTACCTTGGTTGTGGGCACATCCCCAGTAGGGGGTGTGCAAGAGGCAGCTGATCGATGATTCTCTCTCATCAATGTTTCTAGCTCTCTATCCCTCTCTCTTCCTCTCTGTAAGAAATCAATAAAATATTTTTTAAAAATTCAATTACTATTATTTGTACTCTGAAAAGCTAGATTCACTATCACACATGGCTCTATAGTTATATGGGGTGCTTCCATTGTTTCAACTGGACTAGGATGAAAGAAATGAGGCACTCAACTGAAGTGAAAACTTAAGGGGTACCAAAAAACTTAGACATCAAAATAAGTAATATTTTAAAGAAAATTCTCAAATAAACATTAATGCAAATATATATAATGACCAAAAATGCCAAATTTCAAATAATGACATGATGTGACAGGGCCAAGATTATGATGAAGTGAATTAAGTGAGTCAGATAAGTGAAGGGTCAAACCTTGGTTCATAAACATATTAAGACATGACCCTTCATGTCTAAAGAAGAAAAAAAACTTTCTATTTCATAATATGAAAAGTGCTCATTAAAATGTTCATCTGGACCTCTGAAAAAGAGTAGGCAAATCCATGTCATTAGTGCTTTCAGGAAGAAACATCTGCTTTTAATGTGGAAAAAAACAACAGAGCAAGCATGGGGGAGAGAAAGAGAAGGTATGAGAAGAGAGATGGGTATGCATGCTGAAAGTCTGAATTTACAAAAAAAAAAACCAGCTCTGGCCGAAACCGGTTTGGCTCAGTGGTAGAGCGTCAATGTGCGGACTGAAAGGTCCCGGGTTTGATTCCGGTCAAGGGCATGTACATTGGTTGCGGGCACATCCCTGGTGGGGGGGGGTGTGCAGGAGGCATCTGGTCAATGTTTCTCTCTCATCGACGTTTCTAGCTCTCTATCTCTCTCCCTTCCTCTCTGTAAAATATCAATAAAATATATATTTTTAAAAAACAGCTCTGTGAGAGTATTAATTAAGCAGCAATTGTCTTGTTCATAAAGGCTGGCAGCTGCCCTACATTTGTTTTCCAAAAGGCAAGTGTCATTATCTTCTTTATCATTATCATCATCATCATATCATCCTATCTAATAAGAGTAATATGCAAATTGACCATACCTCTGCTACACTCACAAGCCACAACCACAAGCCAATCAGGAGTGATATGCAAATAAACACTAAGATGGCTGGGGCTACAGAGAGAGCAGGAGGGAGGCTTGGATTTCCCAGGCAATGGAGGAAGCCAAGCTTTCCGCCGGCCCTTGCCAGCCCAGGCCTCCGCTTAAGACTACAAAGTTTCAATTATAGAAAATAAATAACAGCCAGATCCCAGGGCCTCTGATTGGGTTGCCAGGGAGCATGGTCAGCCTGAAAACCACTACAGGCCCCTCACCGAGGCTGCCCCATACCCCAAGGGAACCCCCACCCTGATCTGGCACACCCTTCAGGGCAACCAGCTGGTCCCCACCCATGCACCAGGCTCTATCCTATCTAATCCTATCTAATAAAAGACTAATATGAAACTTGACCATCACTCCAACACAAGATGGCTGCCCCCATGTGGTCAAAGATGGCCTCCCCCATGTGGACACAAGATGGCCGGCAAGGGATGGAAGTTGGGAGGGTCCAGGCCTGGAAGGAAGGGCAGTTGTCAAGCCTGCAGGGGAGGGCAGTGAGAGGTGACCAGGCCAGCAGAGGAGGGAAGTTGGGGGCAACCAGGCCTACAGGGAAGGGCAGTTGGGGGGGACCCAAGTCTGTAGGGGAGGACAGTTAGGGGCAAACAGGCTGGCAGGAGATCAGTTAGGCATCAATCAGGCTGGCAGAGAAGTGGTTAGGGGGTAATCAGGTTGGCAGGAAGAAATAGTTAGGGGTAATCAGGAAGGCAGGCAAGCGAGCAACTGGGAGCCAGAAGTCCTGGATTGTGAGAGGGATATCCGACTGCCCATTTAGACCTGATCCTACTGGGATTGGGCCTAAACGGGCAGTCGGACATCCCTCGAGCGGTCCCAGATTGGAGAGAGTGTAAGCTGGGCTGAAGGACACCCCCTGCCCCCTGTGCATGAATTTTGTGCACCAGCCTCTAGTTTATTGAATATTTACTGTGTATCAAGCACAAGCTGAGAGCTTCATCTTATTTAGTCATCACAATGATTCCATGTTATATAGTATGTAATTTTATTACCCTCATTTTATTAACTGAATTTTAGAGGGAATTAAATTCCTTATACCCTAGTATACAGTGTTGTACTTAATAAAAGATTTTAGGAATAATATTAAATTATCCAGGTATAACAATAATAATATTAATAACAAAAATAACAAATATTGAACAGTTCTTGTTTTAAGCACTGTGCTACACATATTGTCTCATTTAAAGTTTATAACAGCCAAGAAATGTATGTAAGTATTATTATCCTGTTTCTACTGTGGCTTAGAGTGGAGGGGAGAAAGAGAGAGAGAGAGAGAGAGAGAGAGAGAGAGAGAGAGAGAGAGAGAGAGACTGTTTAAGCCCAAGATAAAGCAGTTTCTTCCCAGGATGACATGTGAGCAATCCAAAACTCAGATAACTTTCATGTCCCTAAAAGTACTTTACTTAACCAGAAACTCAGTTTATCCAATCAGCCAATCCCTAAATGCCAAGCTAAATCTGTGCCTTCTCATACCAACAAAGTTGACTATGTGGCCCCAAACAATTAGTTTTCTATTTTTCTCTTCCTTATTCTTTATTCTTTATTCTTTATCCTATAAAGCTTCCTGCCTCCCATGCCCTTTTAGCATTTCTCTGAATGAAAACATTTTGCTTTATGAGATGTTAAATAAAGTCTGTTTATGTCCCCTAAATTGTCTTCTTTAATAATTTATATATATAAACACACACACATACACACACCATATATGAATATATATATATATATATATATATATATATATATATATATATATATCACATCTACTATATGAAAGGTATTATGTTAAGTACCACATACATTGTCTCATGTGATTTAATTTTCTTGTTCCCAGGGAATAATGCTACTGTAATTTTGTATCCAAAGCTGCCGCTTTCACAACTGGGATTTTCTAACAGCTCAGCATTAAATTTTATCTGTCTGAGTTTCATATATACTGTATGACTCTAAATGGTTCTACTACAGACATTACAGCTATAACCTATGGAGACTGATAAAGTTTACAAAACCAGAACCAAGGAAGACTATTGGAATTTAAATGGAAACATTTGTGTTTTAATCACAACATTTTAGCCACCATTGTTGGATAGTTATTTTGGCAACAACTGTATGTCATTTTTCTACACCAACAATCAATTTTCTGATACCAACTAGGTTTCCAAAAGCACATTTCTGACACTACATTAGTTAGATCAGATTTCACAACAAATTAGAGGGCTCAGTCTAACAAGACTGCCCCCAATTCCAATGATAGTCACAAGTGAGGTTCCCAGGTGACCTGCCCTTCTGCCTGGCCAATTATAAATTCAAGTGTTCCCACAACCCTCCCTTCAGGATGAATACTTTACTCAAACAATTCATGGAATTCAGGAATATACTCACTTTGTGATTACAGTTTATTATAAAGGACACAAATGAGCAACCAGATGAATAGGTACATAGGGTGAGGTTTGGAAGGGTCCCAAATGCAGGAGCCTCTGTTCCTGTGGAGTTAGGGTGCAACACGCTCCTGAAACATGGACATATTCACCAACTTAGAAGCTCCCTAAACACTTTTGGGGGTTCTATGGAAGTTTCCCTTTGTAGGCATGATTGATTAAAACACTGGCCCCTAGTGATTGAACTCAATCTGGCCCCACTCTCTCCAGAGGGAAGAGTCCCAATCTTCCAATGCTTTGATTGGTTCCTTTGGAGACTGTCTCACATCCTGAAGCTACCCGAAGGCCCTAACCTGCCAAGAGCCACTTCATGAGCATAAACTAATCCTGGGTTGAAAGGGAGTCATTATGGATAACAAAAGGCACTGGCATTATTCAGAAAACTCCACTTGGTTTTACAAGTTCTGTGCCAGGAGCCAGAGAAAAAGACCAAGTATATATATGTGTATTCTACCACAATGGTATTCTAAAAATTAAAATAAGTCATTTTGAAAATTAACACATTAATTTTTCACAAATTGAAGATACTGTTTTGAATTTAATTGTACTTAACTTTTTGGCAAAGGGTTGACTAGTTCATCATAAAATTGATGACACCATCATCCTTTAATAGCTATCAATTTAGTTCATAACTGCTGGAAGGTGGTATGAGTTAGGAATCCCCCTTCCAATCGAGTGTAGTATGGAGGAAAAGGGGCCGCAAACTAAACCTGACTGACAAGATTAGGGGAGGCCTTCCTCATTGCCTCCCAAATTCATAAACCTAAAATCTGAAATTAAAACTTTTTAACTAAAAGCAGTTCATGGTGAGTAATCATGTCCCAGGCCAACATCTTCCCTGACAAATGTCAATCTTTACCTTAACTGGGCCTGTCTATTATCTTTTTGTATCTACAATAACATATGTTTAGAATGTCTAATTTTCCTTTTTCTGGACTCCTCAAATCACAGGCACAAGTCCTCTCATTGCCATTACATTAATTGTTAACTATCCTATACTCACCTATGTAAAAGAAACATGTGTTTATCATTTTACATTTTATCTAATTTCAGAGGCTTCCCCAGTTTGCTTTCTTCCTAATATATCATCAATGGATTACATGTAGCCCACTTACATCTCCTCTTTTGATTTTAATGTATAAAATAAGGTGCAAAACTGCCATTCTCTGGAGCATTATCTCAATCCGTTGAGGTTTTGCTTCCTGGCAATTGTCAAGAGTTTGGCTCAAATAAACTCAGAAAAATTATCTATTAGGTTTGAATGTTTCTTACATTGACAATAGTAACAAGTCAACTCCTTTCTAGCAGAGGACAAAATTCCATAATAAAGTTTACTATTTAGTTTAGAACCTTAGGTTCAGATATAAATGGTTAAAAAAAGAAAGTGTCCAAAACTATAACCTAACTTCTCTATTCTAAAAATGACAACAGATACCAATGCCTTCAGAGGCATTGTAATTGCAAATTTATTTATGATTACATCTTTAATATCTGCATTTTCTATTAAATGTATGCTTAATGAAAGTAGGGTCTAGGACGCAGGGGTGGGCAAACTTTTTGACTCGAGGGCCACAATGGGTTCTTAAACTGGACTGGAGGGCCGGAACAAAAGCAACCTGACCATGCTGGCACTCTCATCTTGGGCTGCTGGTGAAGGAGCGGAGAGGGGAGAGCAAGAGAACCCTCCGCTCTTTCAGCTCCACGGGCCGGATAGAACAGCCGAACGGGCCGAATCCGGCCCGCGGGCTGTAGTTTGCCCACGGCTGGTAGGTCAATTTTATTCACTGCCAAATCTCCAGGGCCTAGCACAGAGTCAAATACATAGGAAATGCTTGAAATACACTTAATGAATGAATAAATGAATTACTACATGTTCACTCATTCTAGTATACTCATTTTCTAGTTGAGGTCAGTGAGGTTCACAGAAAGTAGGGGACTTGTAACATAGCTCTATGAATTGAGGAACTTAAACTGAATTTCTTACTCCAAATCCAGTTTACTTTCCATTACATATGCAGAATTTCCCTAATTACTAGTACCCCCATATTATTTAATCATTTACACCTCCTTCATAGCCTGTGGAAATTAATTCTCAGCAGCACAGATAAATATGCATCACAGACTTCCTTGTAAGAGTTAATATTAAAACCTCTAAGTCCTATATGTAGCTCACAAGCTATATGTCATGTGTCACAATGTCATTTTGTTGAAAAAAATTATAATTACACACCTAAAACATATGAACAAAGTAAAATGGATTAACATATATTACTGGATAAAATTGACTATTTTTCTTGTAAACACTAGAAAATGTCTATCTATATTCATGTAACATCACTGTAATTGTATTTTTTAAAGCCTTGGCATATAAAATTGCCTGCTTGGTGAAATATATAAGAGAAACTGAAGCTACATGATCACAGTTTATTTTATAATAACTTCTGTAAATTGCTAGAGAGTGCAGAAACCCAAGAAATAAGATAATCATGCTATCATGTGAGTTAATGCTCTATGCATTAGTTTACCTTGCACTGTACTTAGATGACTCTTGTCTTAGGCTAGTTAAAGCAAGTCCAGCTTACAAGAATTAAAAAACAACAACAGAATTTTAATTCCATTATTACGAGTAAATGAATTTTGCAAGTAAATGTTATTTCTTAAATCTTAAAAGTAAATGAAATTATTGTGCCTTTTATTATTTTCAAATATATTTTTATTGATTTCAGAGAGGAAGTGAGAGGGAGAGAAAGTTAGAAACATTAATGATGAGAGAGAATCTTTGACTGGATGCCTCCCGCACTGCCCCCACTGGGGACCAATCCCAAAGCCTGGGCCTGTACCCTGACTGGATATTGAGACCTGACCTCATGTTCATAGATCGATACTCAACCACTGAGTCAAACCAGTCAAGCATCATTGTGCCTTTAGTTACATATCAAGACAGCAAACAAAAATAAGTCATTTATAAATTAAAATTAAAGAAGGTGAAAGAATTAGCTAAAGAACATATGTACATAATCCATTGATACGGACAATAGTGTGATGAAGGTCAAGGGAAAGGGAGGCAGAAGTGGGCAGTGGTGAGCAATGAAGAGGGAAATGGGTGACATCTGCAATAGTGTAACATTAAAAACCTTTAATACAAAAATTTTAAAAATGCAAAACTGGTTTCCTTTAGGCTAGGAAGTTGTCACCAGTCCCATCAGATAGTTTATTCAAGAATTTTTGTGCATTCTTTACATAGATTACATTCCCAAGAGTTTTGCAAGCCACGAGACAGGCTCTCTGCTCTGAAATAGACCCAACAGAGTGAGGATATACACTGGTAGGGAATGTACAAGAGGAAACATTTTATTTGTTTTTAGGTAGAAAGTTAAATAAAACTCTTAAATAAGAAAGAGATTGCTTTAGCAATGGTTCTGGTCATCCCCAGATCAAAATAAAATGAGGGAGGTCAATTCTGTGGGACTCTGTACTTGTTATTCAATAAATCTCCACCTTTGATATACCACTTTCTGTCCGTGTATTCATTTTTCGATTCTGGCGAACAAAGAATCCGAGTTCCAGTCCAAAAAAGTCGGTATCAGATGCATCAACACAAAATCAAGAAGGTAAAAAAAGTGAAACAATAAAAGGTAATATTCTGATTGTCTCCCCTAAAGTCACAGCTTAGTTTTCGATCTACATCTTGCTTTTCATATTGAAAGCCCTCCATGAAGCCCAAGAAATTAATCTTGTACTTGCAAGTTACCTAGCATTTCAGAAGGAAATATGTCACCGGGAAATGAGAGATGAACATTAGGTGGTGAAACTTCACAAAATCTACAACTATAGCACCCATGGAACAGCTGCAAACTTAAGAACATCAGTCCCCAAGTGGTGCAAGCATACAGATTCATGGGAACTCTACGCTCTGTCATGGAAAGGAGAGAGAGAACTACATAAACAGATACCCTGAGAAGAGAGACCATGGGCAGACAAAGAGACAGCCCGTGTATGAAAGAAAAGCAGATATCACAAGAAAAGGAAGTAAACTAAATGGTGGCAAGCAACCTGTCAGAGAAAGAATTCAGATAAATAGTCATAAAGTGGATGAAAAGAATGTAAGACAAATTTGACAATATGTGTAAGAACCAAGAGGAAATGAAGAAGAAGGAAGGAAAATGAAAAATGGCATTGTTGCTGTAAAGAACTCAATAGAAAGCATCAAGAGTAGACTAGAAGAAGCAGAGGACCACATCAGTGAGCTAGAAGACAAGGTAGGAAAAAATACCCAAGTAGACCAGCTTCTAGAAAAAAAAAATTAAAAAGCAGGAGGAGAGCCTAACGGAACTTCAGCAGAACACAAAACAAAACAACATTCACAAAATATGGGTGCCAGAAGGAGAGGAAACTAAGCAAGAACTAGAAAACCTGTTTGAAGAAATAATGACAAAAAACTTCACTGATATTGGGAAGAAAAAACCCACACAAATCCAAGAAGCTCACATAGTCACAAGCAAAATGAATCCCAAAAGACTGGCACTAAAGCTCATTATAATTAAATTGGTAAACACCAACAACAAAGTAAGAATCTTAAAAGTGGCCAGAGAGAGACAGAAAGTTACCTACAAAGGATCTCCTATCAGACTAGCGATTGATTTCTCAACAGAAACACATCAGGCCAGAAGGGAATGGAATGAAATATACAGTCATGCAAAGGAAGGGTCTGAATCCAAGAATACTTTACCCAGAAAGGCTATCAATCAAAATTGAAGGTGAAATCATGAGCTGTACAGACAAAAAAAAGGACTAAGGGAGTTTATCTCCACCAAACCAGCAATGCAAGAAATGCTAAAGGGTCTGCTGTAAAAAAAGAAAGAAATAGGAAGCGAAGAAGGAACACAGGGGTAAAGAATAAAAATGGCAACAAACAAGTACCTACCAATACTAACTTTAAATGTAAATGGATTAAATGCCCCAATTAAAAAACTTATGGTAACGGATTGGATAACAAAACATGACCCATATATCTGCTGTCTACAAGAAACCCACCTCAGAAAAAAAGATGCACACAGACTGAGGATGAAGGGATGAAAAAAGGTTTTACAGGTGAATGAAAAAAAAAAAAAAGCTGGGGTAGCAATACTTATATCTGACAAATTAGATCTCAAAGTGAAGGACATAAAAAAGATATGGAAGGCCACTTCATAATACTAAAGGGAGCAATCCAACAAGAAGAAATGACTGTGGTAAACATATATGCACGTAATACAGGAGCACCCAAATACATAAAAATAAAAAAATAAAAATAAAAACTCCTGGAGGATATCAAGGGAGATATTGAGAGTAATACAATCATAAGTAGGAGACTTTAATACCCCACTATCACCATTGGACAAATCCTCTAAACAATAAATCAGCAAAGAAACATCAATACTAAATGACTCATTAGACCAGAATGGAATTGACATCTTCAGAACATTTCACCCTAAAGACACAGAATATACTTTCTTCTCAAGTGCACATGGGTCATTTTCAAAGATAGACCATATATTGGGTCATAGTCAAAGTTTCTTCAAATTCTAGAAGATAGAAATCATATCAAGCATCTTCATAGATCACAGTGGCATAAAACTGGAAATCAACTACAATAAAAACAACCCGAAAAAATCAAACACAAGGAGACTAAATAGCATGCTATTAAACAGTGACTGGGTTACCAGAGATCAAGGAAGAAATGAAAATCATCATGGCAACAAATGACAATGAAAACACAACAACTCCAAATCTATGGGACACAGCAAAAGCAGTCTTGAGAGGGAAGTTCATAGCTCTACAGGCCTAGTGCAAAAAAAAAAAAAATGGTAATAAATTACCTAACCCTCCAACTCAGAGTTAGAAAGAGAAATAATCCCAAAATAAAACGAAGAGAAAATAAAATGAAACTAAAAAAAAGTAAAATCATAGTAGTAATAATACTGATTAAAAATAAAAATATATTAGCCCTTTGGTAGTTAGAATGTGACAGAGAAAATGGTGGTCTGTGCTGCTAACATCAGCTGGAAATAAACCGAGTGAGGCTCAAAAAATAAATAAATAAAACATAAAAATAAAAATATATTAGAAAGGTAAAATCAAGTGAGGAAAAAAGAAAAAAGTTTAGTTTCTTAAGTAAAAGATAAAAATAAAAATGTGCAGTAGTGAAGGTCATTCACTTCCTCTACTGTTCTGTTTGGTACGCCTGTTTCCAGTTGAAATTTCCTGTGTTCCACAGCTTCTCTGTGTTGTAAGTTACCATCTTGTTTTCAAATAGGCAGTATTTCTTTGTTACTCAACCACTTGTCTGTGGTTGTATTTGCACGAGTCAGTTTGTGATTCAACCCCTGGGTAGCAATGTTTCTATATTGACATCCAGGGCTATTAGTCCTCTCTACCCAGTATTTAGAATTTGTTTTCTCTGCTGCACTTAATACTAGTTTGGGGGTATGGACTGCCCCAGAGCTGGTTTTCTGATCATTTCTCCCTGCTCTGGTCCCCAGGTTCCACAAAAACAACTTTCCCCTTCAGTCTCTTAGAGTGTTTTTAATTGGGTGATCCTATGTACTGGGTTTAGTAATCAAAAGCAAGGATTTAAAGAGGAAAAAGAGCCAGAGTTAGAGCTTGAACTCGTGATTTTTCACCCCAGTATTGCTGCGACTCTGCTCACATCTCTGCATGTCTTTTTCCCCTGGCACAGCGCAGCCAGTTTACTGGTAAAGCTACAGGCTGCCTTTTTGTGCCCAGCCCAGCTAGGGGTTGACTTCTAGAGTTCCCTTCTGTCAGCAGTCCTGTGGACCTCCTTCCACATTTGCAGAGTATTCTGGCCCCATTGTCTGTAGATTTTGTGGGGTGCAGACTTCCTCTGAACCTCTAGATCCTACTGTACACATTTCTCCCTTCAGCCTGGATACAGTGATGTATCTCTCACAACAAAGCAGGCAGAGAGGCATAATTCATGAGATGATAGATTAGATATTCCATAGCTCTGGTCTTAGTCCTATATAGATAATTGCAAATTGAACAAATCGTTAGAAAAATGCTCAATTGTTCCATATAGGAATCTCATCCTGTGTCTTCATTGCTGACGATATTCTAGAACCTCTTATTTTCAATTCTCTGTATCATATCAAAGAAAACTATTAAATTTAAACATTGTAATATTAGTTTTTGTAACAAATTATCACACATTTTGTGGCTTAAATTTACATAAATTTATTTTCTTATGTTTCCGGTGTTTCAGAAGTCCAACATGTCTCACTGGGCTAAAATCAAGGTATTGGAAGGATGGCATTTTTTTCAGGAGGCTCTAGGGGAGAGTCCATTGTGTTGGTTTTTCCAGCTTCTAGAGCAGGGGTGGGTAAACAATGGGTTCTTAAACTGGACCAGAGGGCCGGAACAAAAACATGAATGGAGTGTTTGTGTGAACTAATACAAATTCAAAGTAAACATCATTACATAAAAGGGTACGGTCTTTTTTTTTTTTTTTATTTCAATAGTTTAGAACAGCCATCTGGGCCACAGGCCATAGTTTGTCTACGTCTGTTCTAGAGGCTATTCACATTTCTTGGATCCCGGAACTTTCCTCCACCTTCAAGCCAGAAATGTGTGTCAAATTATTTTCATATGACCTTAATATATTTCCAACCTTCAGTTATGAGGAAACCTTTGATGATATTAGTCCCTTGGGGAAAATTCAAGATATTATCCTATTTCAAGATCTTTACATTAATCTCTATTTCAAAGCCCTTTTTGCTATATAATGTAACATAGTCACAGGTTCCAGGGATTAAAATATGGGCATCCGTGGGAGGCCATTTCTCTGCTTACAACAATTGGCCCCAACACTAATAATGAATCCACTGTGATTGTACATAGGTCATCTGTGTAAATTTACCCAATGAATTCAGTCAGTGAATATAGCCAGAGAGAGTAGTTCCCCTCCTCAATTTTGCCTAACAGAAAACAGAGGATTTAAAAATCACTTTTCCATAATTATAAAATAGGAGCACAGTTCTTATCTCTATCACAGCATTTACTCCAGGTGCCACTGCCATAAAAGTCTCTCTCATTCACAAAGACAATACAAACATACCATTTGTCTGAATACGTTTTTATTAAAATGAATTAAATTTCTCATAAATTGTATGTGTGTATATACAATGTCCAAAAATGTATATACACTTAAACAGCTAATTGTATTACATTTTTAAAATGAAATGTTTTATAATAAACTTTTAAGGAAACTATGTGATTATACATAGGTTACCTATGTAAATTCACTCAATTAATTCAGTCAGTGAATGTGGTCAGAGTAGCTTCTCTCCTCAATTTCTGCCTTTACAATTATTCAAAGTGTGTATACATTTCTGGGACACCCTAACTACATTGAAGACTATCATTGAAGATTTCAGGATTAAAAACTTTAAACACAATTAGTGACACACAAATTAGAAGGTGGTAGCCAGGATGGTAAAGAATATAATATACGTGCATCATATGTATTGTTTGAAAGAATTAGGAATGCACTGTCTGGAGACAGATATTCAAATTTTTTTTCAAAAGACTCCATGGAGCCCTGGCTGGTGTTCTCAGTGGTTAGAGCTTTGGCCTGTGCACCCAAGGGCTTTGGGTTTAAGTACCATTCGAGGTACATACCCGGGATGTGAGTTTGCTCTCTGGCCCAATCGGGGTGCACAGGAGGTAACCAGTCAATTAATCTCATATCAATGTCTCTCTCTCTCTCTCTCTCTCTCTCTCTCTCTCTCTCTCTCTCTCTCTCTCTTTAAAAAGCAATGGAAAAACATCTTCGGGTGAATATTAACAAACAATAAAAAAAACCTGCAGGTAGACATGACAGGGTTCTTATCTAAGATTAAGGGTTCTGACATTAAGAAGAGCGTTTACAGCCAAAACCGGTTTGGCTCAGTGGTAGAGCATTGGTCTGTGGACTGAAAGGTCCCAGGTTCGATTCCCGCCAAGGGCATGTACCTTAGTTGCGGGCACATCCCCGGTAAGGAGTGTGCAAGAGGCGGCTGGTCAATGTTTCTCTCTCATCGACATTTCTGGCTCTCTATCTCTCTCCCTTCCTCTCTGTAAAATATCAATAAAATATATTTTTTTTTAAAAAGAAGAGCATTTACAAATACAAAAATCTAGATAACTCAATAAAGGTTAGATGAAAAATATTTTGGCTTAATTCAAAATTTTATAACTAAAGTTGTCTAACAATAAAACAATGTATTTTTAGAACTACTAGGAGTTGCATTTACTAAATTAGTAGTTAATAGTAGTAGCAATTAATAGCAGTGGAAGTTAAACAATTTTCTGATCATGAACAAAAATCTACTTGAAGAATTACTACAAGTATTAATGGAGAATGTCAATATTTAAAAGGTTGTAAAAAAAAAAAAAGGCTGGAAGAAAGAAGATGGTGACCGACCGGCAGGAATGTAGGGAGGGAGAGTGTGAGAGAGTGAGGAACCCATAGAGGAGAATGTAGATGTGTGTGTGGTGAGTGTGTGAGCTAGGGACAATTAGATTCTTCAGGTCCTCCAAGGGACTGCCAAACCAGGTAGCCCTGTGCACAAATCGGACACTTCTGGGCGACCAGTGGTGAGACCATGCCATCTTGAGAAAGAAACAGAGCTGCTGAAGACTAGGATCCTGGTCTCAGAGACAAACCCGGACCGTGCAGAGAACTGCGAACACAGCTTCAGACCAACAGACAAGAATCCAGACTTCCTGGCAGCAGATTTCTGTGAATCAAAGAGCCTATCCTCCTCCCCGCAGGCTTACAGATAGTGCCAAAGTAATTGATAGATCCCCGCCCCTCGCCCGAGCTGCAATGCCCCTACTGGAATTTGAGAGCATGCGCAGGACACAGCTCCCCTTCAGGGAATTTGAGCACGCGGGAAGCCCTAGCTGGTTTGGCTCAGTAGAGAGAGGGAGCCCGCATGGACCAACAGCGCTGCTACTGGAATTTGAGAGACTGGAATCTGCTCCCCACAACGCAATCGGTCTATCAAACCGAAGCCCACGCAAGGCAGCAGTGAATAGGACTCTGATTCTGAGCAAGTGCACACGGAAGTCAGGTTTTCGAAGCGCAGGCACACCAAAGAGCTATTGTGCAACCCAATCCCCCATGGCAACCAGGGCCCAAATTCTCCGGTCAAGAGGCAGCACTGAGCACCACAGACTTGACTTTTTTGCACAGAAAAAGAAACCATAAACAAATTTTTTTTTTAAAAGTGAATAGGAGAACATATTTGCTAATGCTACATCTGATGAGAGGTTAATTTCCAAAGAACTTATACAACTGAACACCAAAAATACAAACAATTCAATTAAAAAATGGGCAGAATACCTAAATAGATACTTCTCCAAAGAGTACAATGCAGATGGCCAATAGACACCAAAAAAATACTCAATGTCACTAATCATCAGAGAAATGGAAATTATAACAAAAATGAGATATCATCTCACTGTCAGGATAGCTACCATAAGTAAATCAACAAACATGTTGGAGAGGATGTGGAGAAAGGGGAACCCTAGTACACTGCTGGTGGGAATGCAGATAGGTGAAGCCACTATGGAAAACAGTATGGAATTTTATTTTTTTAAAATGGGACTGCCATTTGACCCAGTGATACCACTTCTAGGAATATATCCTAAGAAGCCTAAAACACCAGAAAGAATAAATGCACCACTATGTTCATAGCAGCACTATCTATGTAAAAGCCTAAGCAACTGTCACAACCGAATGGAAGACTTGAACAGGCTGCGTGGGGAGACCAGACTGCCAGGGGGTTAGTGAGGGGTGAACAAATGACTGAGTAGCAGGCTGCATGGGGTGACCAGGCCGGCAAGAGGGGTAGTTGGGGGCAACCAGACCAGGGCAGGGGCAGTTGGTGGCAACCAGGTCAGCAGGGGTGGGCAGTGAGGGGTGATAAGGCCAGCAGGCAGAGATGGTTAGGGGTCATCTCACTAGCAGGAGAGGCAGTTAGGGGTGACCAGGCAGGCAAGTAGGTGAGCGATTAGGAGCCAGAGGTCCAGGATTGTGAGAGGGATGTCTGACTGCCAGTTTAGGCCTGATCCCTGGGACATCCCCCAAGGGGTCCCAGATTGGAGAGGGTGCAGGCCAAGCTATGGGAAACCCCCACCCCGTGCATGAATTTCATGCACTGGGCCTCTAGTTTATAATAGCTAAGATCTGGAAACAGTCCAAGCACCTATCAGTATATGAACGGATAAAAAGGCTGTGGTACAGTCTGGCCAGTGTTGCTCAGTGGTTGACTGTTGACCCATGAATCAAGAGGTTATGGGTTCAATTCCCAGTCAGGGAATATGCCTAGGTTGTGGGTTTGATCCTGAGTAGGGAATGTACAGGAGCCAGCCAATTGATGTTCTCTCTCATTGATGTTTCTATCTCTCTATCCTTCTCCCTTCCTCTATCTTTAAAATAATAAAAATAGCCAAAACCGGTTTGGCTCAGAGCGTCGGCCTGCGGACTGAAGGGTCCCGGGTTCGATTCCGGTCAAGGGCATGTACCTTGGTTGCGGGCACATCCCCAGTGGGGGGGGGGCGGTGCAGGAGGTAGCTGGTCGATGTTTCTCTCTCATCGATGTTTCTAACTCTCTATCTCTCTCCCTTCCTCTCTGTGAAAAATCAATAAAATATATTTTTTTAAAAGTAAAATAATAAAAATAGTTGTGTTATATTTACACAATGGATACTATACAGCTGTAAAAAAGATCTCTTGCCCTTTGAGACAGCATGGAGGAACCTGGAGAGTATTATGCTAAGCAAAATAAGCCAGTTAGAGAAAAACAAGTATCACATGATCTCAGTCATATGTAGAATCTAATGAACAAAGCAAACGATGAATAAAATAGACCCAGAGACATGGAAGCATACAACAGACTGAAGAATCTCAGAGGGAAGGCAGGAAGAATTTAATCAAAGAACTTATATGCATATATGCATAGTCCATGGACACAGACAAGAGTGCATAGTGTAGTGAAAGACTGGGAAGGCAGGAGGGGGTTAATGGTGAAAAATGGGACATCTGTAATCCTATCTAATAAAAGGACAATATGCAAATTCACTATCACCTCATCACAAAGATGGTGGCATCCATAGCCACAAGATGGCAGCACCCAGTCCTCTCAGCCCTGCTGGAGTCCCCCAGTCCCAGGGAGCGGCTGCTGAAAGCGGGTAGCGTGAGTGGCCTGGTGGAATGATTGCTTCATTGGCATGGCGATGAGGCAAGCCTTCCACACTCAGCTGCAGATGGACCTCTGGGCAGTGGGCATGGAGCAGCCAGGCCCTGCAGAGAGCTACTGGTGCACAGATTCGTGTGCAGGGCTACTAGTACTTTCAATAAAAGGGTAATCTTTTTTTAAGCCAAGAAAGATTTCATTAGTAAGAAGGTGTAAAAAAATATATAATACCAAAGCCTGTGAAGTGGGAGGAGAACTCAAGTGAAGCAAATACTGGAAGCAAAAGCACAGAAGTTGAGCTATACCTGGCACATGCTGGAAATAGTAATCCTAGATGTCTGGACCAAAGAATGCCTCCAGTGCAGCACTTTTCATTGATGGACCAGAAGATGTTTTTAGCACATGAATAAAATGTTTATCTAATTGTATGTGTTTGTGTTTATGTGTAATAGAAAAAAAAATATTTAGCACATCAGATTCATGAGTTCACAGATACTATTGTTTGGGATAAATCAAGTGGTTTATTCATACATGTGTTCATTCAAGTACTCACTAATTCCAAAAGAATGTACTCATTACATAATTTTTAAGTATTGAACACTGTGTTCCATACAGTCTGAAAATACAACAAATATACCAGTAAATAAAACAAATTCCCTGCACCCAAGGAGCTCACAGCATAGTAGGGACAGTAGGTATAAACAGAAAATTACAACCCTATGTAATAAAAGAGTAATATGCAAATTAACCATCACTCTGCTACACCAAACAAGCCACGCCCACAAGCCAATCAGAGCGAGTACGCAAATAAACACAACCAAGATGGCTACAAGGAGGGAGGCTTGGGTTTCCCTGGCAACAGAGGAAGCCAAGCTTTCCACACACCCCGGTGGGCCCAGGCCTCTACTCAAGGCTACAGTGTTTCAATTATAAAAGGTAAACAAATCCAAACAGAAATGGTGGCAGCCACTGAGTGAGCAGGGGGCTTGGCTTTGCTCCAGGCTACATTTCAATTGTAGAAGGTAAATAAATTCCAGATACCAGGGCCTCCACTTGGGTCACCAGGTGGCGTGGCTGGCCTGCAAACCACCACAGGCCCTCGCCCAAGGCTGCCCCATGCCCCAAGGAAACCCCACCCTGATCCAGGACACCCTTCAGGGCAAACCAGCTGGCCCCCACCTGTGCACCAGGCCTCTATTCTATCTAATAAAAGAGTAATATGCAGATTGATCATCACTCCAATACCCAATATGGCTTCCCCCATGTAGACAAAGATCCTTCCCCCATGTGGACACAAGATGGCCACCACAAGATGGCCAGCAGGGGAGGGCAGTTGGGAGGGACCAGGCCTGCAAGGGAGGGCAGTTGAGAGGGACCAGGCCTGCAAGGGAGGGCAGTTGGAGGTGATCAGCCCTGCAGGGGAGGGCAGTTAGGGGTGACCAGGCTGGCAGAGGAGGGAAGTTGGGGGCAAACGGGCTGGCTGGGGAGCAGTTAGGCATCAATCAGGCTGACAGAAGAGTGGTTAGGGTGATCAGGCTGGCAGGCAGAAGTGGTTAGGGGCAATCAAGAAGGCAGGCAGGCGAGTAGTTGGGAGCCAGCAGTCCTGGATTGTGAGAGGGATGTCCGACTGCCCATTTTTGCCCAAATCCCAATCGGGCCTAAATGGGCAGTTGGACATCCCTCATGGGGTCCCAGATTGAGAGGGTGCAAGCTGGGCTGAGGGACACCTCCTCCACCCCTATGCACGAATTTCATGCACCGGCCTCTAGTACAATATACAATAAAAATATGCATAAGGATTTAATTGATTATTAAAAGACACGTAGATTGAAGGTGTATTATGGAGAAGATTAAAGTATTATTTATGAAAGTTAATATAAAATTCTAGGTGGAATGAATTTCTAAGAAAGACAATTAAGAGAATGGCTTATTTTTCTCCCAATGAAAAAAAAAGTATTAATTTAATTCAGCTGGGTTTAACTTGTAGTTCTCAGAAATAATATACATTATCAAATGGATTCTGAGATTCCTAAGCCATCCCTCCTATTTATGAAGTTTATTTATCAACATAACCCATTCATTATATAAAAAAAAAAAACTTTCATAGGAGCAAAAGTTCAGCTAATGTTTACAAATTCATATGCTTCACCAAATAATTACCAAGAGAACTTGAGCTGAATGTGTCTAAATATCTGACAAAGGCCTAATTTTAAAAACAAATTTCACTTTTCAAAAAGAAAAATTAATTTACTGCCTACATTTAGGTTAAGGCACAGCATTTTCTTTCTGACGCTTTGACTTTATTTACATATAATTGGTAGTAAGTCAACTAGAATCATAATGTTTCCTGGCTCTTAATTATATAAAATTAATAGAATTGATATTGAGGGTGGCAGAACTTCCATCAGGTTTGAAATCCTTGAAAAAATGCCCAGGTGTTGAATGAAATATAGTCTCTACTTGTACAGGGCTTTCATGAGGAAGCCAGATTTACTTAGCTCTGCATATCATTCATCAGGTCAGATCGGAGCAATTATCTTCTGAAAAGACTGAAGTGGAGTCAGCTTTATATCAGCAATCTCTAAGCAGAAACTACATTAGCATTCCTCTTATGACTTCTCTAATTATTTTTTAGATCCATGTTCCCAACCCAGAGTTGAGGGGGAAAAAAGGTAAAAAAGACTGTTGACAAAACTGACTAAACAAAGAATGTTAGTGGTTCTATCAAAAATAAAGTTTAAGGAAATGCAATGGAATCGTAAGGGACACTAAAAATAAGTTTTGGGTATAAAGGAAGCTAGTAAATACAAACCATCTTAATCTCACAGATTAATTATGACATAAAATAATAATGCTTTCTAATACCTATTCTTGATTCATTCTCAGTCTTGCCTCCAACTATGAGGTTTTGTATTAAGTACACAAACTGTGCATCAGCTTGTCTTTCTAATTCATAAATTTAACTTATAAGTAGTTAAATTTGAGGTATATGCAGTAGGGTTTGATTAAATTTATTTATCATTTAGGATGGTCTTGAGACTGGAACTTACTGCAAATTTGCCTGAAATAGTTGAAAAATATCCAAGAGAGGAGATTTTTAAAAATATTTTGCAAATAATTATAAGAGCTACCAAGTAATAGATTAAAAAGAAATTGTGGTAGGTAGGAAATCATTTAAAGAGAAAGATTACCAATGAAAAGAATGTGATCATTTTCAATAGCATAGGATTCTCTTTCCAGAACACCATAATACATATACAAAATTCTTTATATGTGCCATTTTTTGAAATATGAATGTCACAAGCAGCATTATTAGCCAGAGTTCACAATCCTGTATAATTTTTTAATATCTTTTTTCTTGCTTAAAATATATATCCTTTGGGACACACTCTATTATTAAATGTCACACCCAACTAACTGCAAATCACTGTGCATTCCTTCAAAGGCATAGGAAAGAAAAAGAGAAAATGAGAGAGAGAAAGATGGAGAGGGAGGAAGGGAGGAAGAGAGGAAGGAAGAGAGAGAGAGGGAGATGGAGATAGGGGGAGGGGAGAGAGAGAGAAAGAGATAATACAAACACAAGAGCAGAGGGTATTTCTCTTTTAGAGAAGAATTTATTTTCAATGGAAAAGGAATATTTGGTAGGACACTATTCTGGGACAATATTAAGATTTCAAAACAAAACAAGAAGCTGGGATTCTCTTGAAACATAATCTTGGACTTCTAAAAACAAACACAAAATCCCAATTTAAACAAAAATAGAAAGCCCATTTTACCTTTACAGTTTTAACAATTTATTTTAGACTTGTAATGAAAAAGTTGTGTTTTTTTTTTTAATCAAAGGAACTCCAAGTACTTGCTATTAATCACATTTTTTGCTATTAATTGTATTTTTAAAAATCTAAGTAACGCCGAAACCGGTTTGGCTCAGTGGAGAGAGCGTTGGCCTGTGGACTGAAAGGTCCCGGGTTCGATTCCGGTCAAGGGCATGTACCTTGGTTGCAGGCACATCCCCAGTAGGGGGTGTGCAAGAGGCAGCTGGTCCATGATTCTCTCTCATTGATGTTTCTCTTTATCCCTCTCTTCCTCTCTGTAAAATATCAATAAGATATATATATTTTTAAATCTAAGTAACATTCTTTGGAAGTAGTGATAAGGTCATTTTTTTTGTTTGTTTTACAGAAGGGGAAAAAAAGAAAAACAGAGAGACTAACCTATTATCCTAAGGCCTTTGCTCCCCAATCCAGGTTGATTAGTACACTAATGATGAGAGAGTCCAAACAAATTACTATTAAACAACATTAAAATGCCACAGCCTTAAATTCAGAGTCCTAAAACAGCTATGTTTTTTTTTTCTATAGCAGCAAGCAGTACTCTTCATAATTTTACAACAAAATATTTTTCTGAAAATTGAAACTTTTAAAGGCATTATATTAACCATATTGTATGATTTTCATCATTAATCACACCATTATGTATCATAAATGAACACTCCCCAATACGTGGACTCCAGAGAATTATTGATTTTAAAATGTTTAAAATGCTGATTTCAAGACTAGTTTAAATTCAATAAATCACAAGTCTCATAAAATAACCAATGTATTAGAATATTCCCTTATGGAATGATCTTAGAGTGTACTGATATACAAACATAACAGTATATTCCATGCTTCCTAAGAAAAGAAAAGGAGTAGAAGAGAAAAAAAAAAAGAAAAAAAAAACCACCAGATCTATTTCAAGCTTTCCAAATCAAGGTAGGTTGTAAACTCTTTCAGGACAAAGACTTTGTCCTGAATTGAACATTTTATCAGCAGATATTTAGAAAACATACTTTAAGTTGACAACTGGTAGATCTCTACGTATCATATAGTGTTTTTCCTCCTTTGCTTTAATTTTTTTTTTAATCTGATGTCGCTCTTCACACAAAGAGGTAAAAAATATCCTTCATTGATCACACTGATTTCTACAATCTTAGTCTCAGAGTCTAGGACAACAAGTAATAGAAAGTAGTACCGCAGCATATTACCAAGGGAGGTTGTATATTTCCTTCTTTGGAGAGTTTACTAAAAGAAAATTGATTACAATCTTTCTGGGACAGTTCACAGGCAGTCCTCATGTGGATGGACCGGATGACATCCTGTGTTCTGTTCCATCCAGGCGCTTCTGATATTTTATTTTCCGTATGCTTGATGCTGATAAAAATAAAATAGACCAAAAGCCTTTTTTTTTTTACAATGGAGAGGGAATTTGTGTTATACTCTAGGTTCTTAATAATAAGTGGCATTAATCACAATAAAGATTAATGTTTCCTATACCCTCTATATTGATATAGTTGTTTTAGTCTACTAAAGCATCACTATAAAAATTTGAAAGCAACAATCCTATTTTAAGAAGAACGATCTGGTACTAAGAAAATGTTTTATACACCAGAACAGTAAGACCCAACTAGATTATGATGCTTATTAACTCTTGGAAATTCAATAAATCACAAGTCTCATAAAATGTTTGAGTTTAAATGTTTGTGGTTGGGAAAGGACAATGGGGGGAAGGGGGACATATGAAATATTTTCAAAAATAAAGAATTTTAAATAAATAAATAAATACACCTAAGACTTCTGAAAGGCATAATTGTTTAGACAAACGATCAAGGTCAGGGTGATCCCAAGGTGAAGGATTGCAAAGAAGTCTAAAGGCATTTTTCACACAAAGAAAAAGGGCCTTTGTGTGCTGCATTCCAGAATCCAAAGATAACTGGTAGAAATAGACAATGAAACCACAATATTTCACTTGGTATCGTCACTGCTACATTTGGCTTTAATCAGAACTGTATAATAGTCATCACTTGCAACATGTTCAGATATAAGAAGAAATGGCAAATTGTGCTTGTGATCTACTTTCCACACCTGGCTCTAGAAAAATGGCAGGAAAACTGAGTAAAAGTTGAATTGAACTGATAAACTATTGCTGTTTCAAGGAGGAAATCATTATGAGGATGACCAGAAGGGTTAGAGAAAGTACTTTGGGAAATTTGTTGTGGGGCAGTAGATTGATTCCTGTGAGACAATGTACCAGCGTGCATGCAAGTAGTCCCTAAAGTATTTCTGCTTCTTAGCCCATCATATACCTCCTTTTTGCAAACATTATAGTTTAGTACCCCAAACTGACATATCCATAATTCCTTCTTTATTCTGCTGGGTCAGGGAGAAGGCTGAGAAATCTTTAATCCTGATCCTTTTTGTACTGGAGGACCTTAGTCCAGAGTCTAGCTCAATCGATGGCAAAAAAAAAATGTTTTCTGCCAAAACCAGTTTGGCTCAGTGGATAGAGCGTCGGTCTGTGGACTGAAAGGTCCCGGGTTTGATTCCGGTCAAGAGCATATACATTGGTTGCGGGCACATCCCCGGTGGGGAGTGTGCAGGAGGCAGCTGGTTGATGTTTCTCTCTCATTGACGTTTCTAGATCTCTATCCTTCTCCCTTCCTCTCTGTGGAAAATCAATAAAAATATTTAAAAAAGAAAGAAAAATGTTTTCTGAGTAAATGAATTTATGGTAAAAGAAAGAATCCTCAGCACAGCCTTTGGTACATCTACACAATGGAATACTATGCTGCAGTAAAAAAGAAGGAATTCTTACCATTTCAACAGCATGGATGGAACTTGGAGAGCATTATGCTAAGTGAAATAAGCCAGTCAGAGAAAAATAAATGTCATGTGATCTCATTCATTTATGGATTATAATGAACAACATAAACTAATAAAAACAGATCCAGAGACAGAGAAGCATTGATCAGACCATCAAATTTCAGAGGGAAGGTAGGGGACTGTGGGAGTAAGGGGGAGAGATCAACCAAATGACTTGTATGCATCCATATAAGTTTAACCAATGGACACAGACACCAGTGGTAAGGGCATAAGTGGCACGGTGGGGGCCAGTGGAACGATAAGGACACATATGTAATACGTTAATCAATAAGGAAAAAAATTAAAAATAAAAGCCAGGAAAAAAGAAATATTACACTCTCTGATTTAGAAATTAAAATTTTAAATTATGTGGGATCTCAAATATCCAATTTATTTCCATTTACCTTTCATTGTTGTTGTTTTTTCTTTAATTGCATTCACCAGATCCCAAGTCAGTCCAGAAATCTTAAGTATTCCAATCCTATTCTAGTTCTAGCTGCCAATCCTATTCTAGTTCTAGCTAGCCTATTGGAAACCAGAATAGAAGTGGAAGAGGGGAACTAGATGGAGAAGACTAAATTAAAAAAAAAACAGATTGGTTGTACTTTCTTATTAATAAAATAATCCATTTCATAGCATGAAGTTAGAACAATATTTTCTAAAGAGTTAAACTGATCTTTACTTAAACTTGGCAAGCATGATAATGGAAATTGTGCAGATGTACTTCATAATTTCTTCATAAGAAACTTTCCTGCTTATTCTCTTATAGGATTAACTTAAATTTACCACTAAAAATAAAGACATGTTTCCACATGGTTAACACAGACTTCATAAGACTTTATTTCTACCTAAAATTAGCAAAGACTCTTATACTTTAAAGACAATGTTGTCTGAAATAATTTGATTTTCCCTGATGAAATATTCATTGGAAATTTTCAGATAAAAATCATAAAGATGATTATTTAGTTTCATTGTTTTCTAGTCATATATATTCATCTTCTGTCATAACTTATAAAATATTATTTTTTAAAATATTTCAGCCACTAGTCAATGAGTTAGCTTAAAGCTGATTTCACACTGAAATTTTTTTAAAAAGTAACAATGTTCAAATAAATATAGGCTGGGAAAACTGACAAGTAGTATTTTTTGAGGTGAAATTCTAGTTCACTTAGTGTTCTTTTTTAAAAGCTCTAGAATAATTTCATTTTCAATTTCAACTACCTGCCTTCTTTCTTTTCATCAAGCTATTCAAATATTAGTCTATATGCTTATCTCTCCCTCATTATACTGCATTTTGCAATACTTTCCTATTAGGCTGTTTCCTCTTATTGCACTGAAACTCCTATTTCAAAGGTCACTAATAATTCCCTTATTTTGTATTCAATGACCTTTTGAAGTCAGTTTTTATTATTTCTATATAGACCAGCAACAATGTTCTTCACCCTCCTTGAAAACTCTTCCCTACCCATTTCTATTAAGAACACTACTCTGATGTCTCGATGAATCCTCTTGTTTCCTTACCCACCTGCTTCCTTTCACAGCATCCTAAATGTGAGCATTCACTAGGGTCCTGTCCTTGTTCTCGGCCATCTTTTCATCTCACTTTATAATTACTCCCTTCAAGTGATAAGTGATCTCATTCTTTCCTATGGTTTCAAGCACTTCTTTGTGAATGACTCCCAAAGAGTAGTCCACAGCCACCACCTTTACCAAGTTCTAGTTACACATTTCCTATCAGCAACTGCACATCTCTATTTGGATGACTTGTTTCAAATTAAACTTAAACATGATATCCATTAATATCACAAATGTTATTTAGAAGCTTACCATGTATAAGCATATGATGGGCAATAAGAAGCTCATGGTCTGATGGAGAAGGTAGATATGTTGTTGTTGATATCTCTGTTGAATTGTGAAGTAGTGCTATTCCAAAGTATATCTCTACAAAGTATCTTCAGTTTTGACAGACCCATTAATGTAAGAGGAGAAAGGCTAGGACATTAACTGTAGAAACATTGACTTGGCCTCAAAATCTGTTTTCTTTATGTGACTTAAAATAATTGCTATGGGAGAGACAATATCCATTGATTAAGAAAATGTTCAGAAGAAAAACTTAATGCTAATATACAGCATGTCTTTTATCATTTTATCATATTCTTTTGTATATAATAAGCGCTCATCTCTAATCATATGAAATGAAAATTGCTAGACATTTTACTAAAACAATTTATATCTACCATTCCAACCTCAAACATTTTCAAGGCAGTTTATAAGGACATAAAATGGTGGTCCTTTTTGCAAGGGGGGGGGGACAGAATTAGGTCATAATTATCTCAATCACTGAGAGATAATCTATGTAATTTTACTTATAATTATTGGAGCAATCCAAGTTTTGATAACCCAAGGGTTCAGATTTTGGGGGTTTTCTTCCCCAGAATCTCTTAACATGAGCTGTTGCACAACATGGTATCTAGTTGTACCATTATCACGTTTCTGTTTTTAATAGTTTTATGCACTGTTTCCCTAAGTTTTATATATTAACACAAGTAGCCCATGGTGCAATATTGTGTGCAGTAGGCTGCCTGCCGCTTCTGCAGGAGCCAGTGGGAATGACAGTGAGCTGTCAGGAGCCTTGCTGCTTCCACGGGAGCCATGTGGCTTCCAGAGGAGATGGAAAATAGTCACCAGAGCCCATGGGAGCCAGAAGGGAGCCTCACTGCTTCTGTGGGAGGTAGGCCCACCATCTCCTCTCAGGGCCTGCGCTCAGCCATGGAGGCTGTGGGCCGGCCCCCCTGTCCGCCAGAGGCCCTCCACAGCCAGGGCTTCGCCATGGCAACTAAGGCCACTCCTCACCTCTGCCCAGAGGCCCTCCGTTGCCATGGTGATGAAGCAAGAATTACACCAGGCTGCTCACGCTGCCCACTCTCAGCAGCAGCTCTTCTCCCCTCCCCCCCTCCCCCAGGACTCGGGGGACTCTGGTGAGGTTGAGGGGACTGGGTGCCACCATCTTGTGGCTATGGGTGCCACCATCTTTGTGATGGAGTGATGGTTAATTTGCATATTACCCTTTTATTAGGTAGGATAAAAATACAAGTCTAATATGTCTCTGTCCAATCACATTTTGCCGTGAAAAATCAAATCCATTTTTGTAAATTAGTGATTTCCAAAAAGTAATTAGATGTTGATTTACAGTAAATCAACTTGGGCATCTAAACATACATTATTTATGTAAGATTGTCTTAGATGCTTGTATTTTAAAATATCACTGGTACATCACTTTTCATAAAATATAAATGTAGTCACTGACTTTTGAAGGTACATACAATGCCCTGTGGCTGGTGGGACATCTCCCAAACTGTCTCTGACATTTTGGAAGTGAAAGGATCCCCTGTGATGTGCAGTTTTAGTTCTCAAAGTCAACTTTTGAGTGGAGCCAGACTCAATTCCAATTGATATACTAGTATACTCCTTTCTTAAGCCTATTATGCAGAGCCTGATCATAATACAATTTCTAAGGTAATACACTCACCAGTCAAAAATCATTCTTTGATTTCAACTTCAAAATGTAATCTAAGTCTTAATATAACTTGGGAATAAGTAAATGTTTAGTCACATTTTCCTCACAATATTTTTATTTGCCTTTTAACAACCTCTTTTTAAAAATTGGATAAATTCTAAGTCTAGTATAGAACTGGCCTTGTTCTGAATTTTGTCATATTTCCTACTTATTCCCATTAAAACTCGCCAAGTGTTTGTCTTGTCACCTGGCTAATTCTCTATGTCACTACCACTTCCCCTGATTGTCCTGTCAACATTAATCAAAAGATTTAAATTTTAACAACTCTTATTTTTAAGTAGAAATTCTCTGAAAAAGTTTTACCCAAACCACTGACTCTCTTTAGTTCAAAATATTTAGTTGATACATAAGGCACATTATGTTTTAGTTTCTGATGTAACAGAAAGGAGTACTTTTTATAATTGTTATAATTTTCTTTTTATAATTTTAAAATTATAAAAAGTACTTTTTATAATTTTCCAAGTTCACCAGAAAAGCAATTTTGCAATGACTTTTAAATCAGTTCCAGAATCAGATTCAAGTGAGTTATTAATATGTATCAATCGGTAGTCAGGATGATGGACTCCAGAATCAGACAGACCAGGGGTGCTTTGCTAACTCTTTGACATTGTTAGCTCTTTGAGCCTATTTCCTCTTCTTCAAAAAGAGCATAATAAGAGTAATGAACTCACTGAGTTTGTGGACGAAAGGAGCCACATGCTAACCTCACAAGCTCAGGGGAGGCCTGCCTGGCAGTCCTGCAAACTCAGAGACCTAAAATAACCACAAAAGATGGTCTGAAAATTAAACATTTAACTACAAACAGATTATGGTGGGTAGTCATTTCCTAGGCCGATATTTTCCCTGACAAAGTTCAACTTAGATCTTTCCTGAGCCCATTTGCCTTCGGGCCTCTAAGATAACCTATCTGTGAGATGTCTGGGTAACTTGTAACTTCCCTTTTTTTCTGGGGCCCCTGGGGCACAACCAAATGTGTTGGGCTCCAGGACAGATGCCTCAAATTCCTTCATTATCATGTTAATTGTTCCTGCTCCCACCTAAGAATGTGTCCATTTTACTTTTTATCCAATCCCAGGGGTTTCACACCGCTTTGCTTTATCCCACCTCCTTATTCCGTCACCAATGAATTTCATGTAACCCACCTATGTCCCTCCTTTGATTGCAGTGTATAAGTAGAAAAGTAACCTGCCATTCTTCGGAGCATTATCTCAACCCATTGAGGTTCTGCTTCCCAGCATGTCGACAGTTTGGCTCAAATAAACTCACTAGAATTCTTTATAGGTTTCAATGTTTTGTTTGTTTTTTCATTAACAAGTTGCCACAAGAATTAACTGATATAATACACGTAAAGTTCACTATGCCTGGTACATTTTAAATGTACAATAATAGTTCTTATTACAACTAAAGCTGACAAGTTACTTGTTCAGAAATTAAAGTGAGATGATGTGCCATATTTTAACCTATCAAATAATTACGCTCATTTTCCTTCTAAATTAATTTTCAAATATTGAGGAGGCTAAAAGGGGTAATTCCAATGTAACCCTCCTATTTGGATGCTAGTGGCCTGAATCCAAGCCAGTAAGCTCAGTGTACATTCCTGATAACCTATAATTAAGGCCCTCTCTCCTTCGCATATACTGGTCTTGCAGAACCGGTTACGGTGGCCATTGAACTGTGGACATAGCACTGCCCAGAGGGAGGGCTTTTAACCCTGAGCCAGGCCAGATAATCAGATAATCAGATATGGCCTGGAGACCTCCAACATCCGGGGCCCTTCTTGCAAGGCCCATGAAAAGGACCGGAAGCATAATCCATGTTTGTAGGACAAAGATCACAGGGAGGGGGATATAAGGGAGGGCCCGTGCGTGTTCCGGCGCTCAAATTTGGAAGGCTGTGTTCCCTGGGTCCACTGGTGTGATTAAACAGTGTCCCTCCTACTTCCTCTGAAGCTTCCTTGGTCTTCTGGGTCTTCTGCAACAATATCACACTGGATAGAATAGTTTCTGTTTCCACATTGCTACTATTAAATATATATTTACTATTACAATGTTAACATTGAAAAAAGGGCTGTATTTTGATGAAACAATTTGCTGCGTGGTAGTTGTGAAACAGACAAAATTTTCTTATGTTAGAATTGTTGAATATGCTCTGATGTTTAAAAGGTGTAATTACCCTCATCTTGACACTGTTGAAAATAACTTAAGCAAAAATGTTTGCCTTCACTCCAACTCTTTGATAGGGTCTCCTTTCAAGAAAGAACTAAGCCAAAGGAACAGAACTCAAAGACTAAAGTAGCAGTGCCTTCCTGATAAATTTAGAATATTTACAGAATCATAAAAAGCCACCTTTACTGCCTACATTTTCTTCTAGGATTTTATGGTTTCTAGAACTGTTGGTGGGAATGTAGATTGGTACTGAAAGGTTCTCCCCCTCCCAAACTGGTGGGTGGAGCTAACAACAAGACTGGCACCTGCCACAGGGACATCTCCAAGACAGTGAACCACCAATTAGCACGGGCCAAAGTGCCCTTGGGGCCCATCCCTTCCTGTTCCACCCTGGGCCCAACCCCCTCCCTTTCCGTCCTTTAAGAAGGACCCCAAGCGAGACACGTGTCGCTTTTTGGAGGTGGACCTCCATTAGCCCGGCTGAGTTCCGATTTCCTGTCCCCTCTCCCCCCAATTCTGATCTCTCTACCTCAGTGATGAGTCCCGCCCATTACAGAGGAATAAACTTTCTTTAAAACTCTTTGTTCTGTTTCCTGTTTCCTTTCGAACCTAACAGGTACAGCCACTGTGGAGAGCAGAATGGAGTTACCTCAATATATTGAAAATAAGAAGTCCTGCATTTGGTCATACCTTCCCGTCCCGTCCCCTCCCCCCCACCCCCCAAGAGTAGCTAACCACTCTCAGCAGCCACAAGGCAGAAAAGAAAGAAAAAAAAAAACAGTCTGAGGTGATACAGCCGGCCCCACCCTCAGAAGTCTTGTTTGACACAGCCTGCATTTGGGCCTTTTCAGAGGAAACAAAAGCAGGTGTCAAGCTTACAGGTTTTAATAGTCTCATAAAGCTTCAGTGACTGAACTGGGGGAGGGGCCATATGCCCCACTATCCTGGGAACCAGACTGCTACTATCCCCATATGGGAAAGCAGATAAAAACTTCATGTTTCCAGCCAGTCTCACCGGACTGCCATACTAGGATCTCTGCCCAGCCTAGGGCAGAGTGATATTTTGGGCCACTTGCAGAGTAGTAGGTCTAGGAGAGGGAAGCACATCCATCACATTCCCTGAAAGCTGAACAGCACTTCCCCCCCTAACGCCCTTTCAGAAACAGACTTTTGAGAGATTAAGCTTGACAGTTGCCTAGCAGACCAAAGTGGGCAAAGGCCCAGCCCAGAGAATCCGGGGATGTTAGCCCCATACAACTAACAAACATACTTTAGCAGGCAGATTGGCCCCTTCCTACTTGTAGACAAGTCTTTGGGAGACAGACACAAATACTGCATCACTTGGAGCTTCAAGCCGGTTGCTGAAAGCAAAAGGACAATTTCTGACAGTGGTGAGCAGCTAATTACCTCACAGGAAGCCCAGAATTGGCAGACAGCATAGTCAGCCTCAGTCACCAGAAGAGCAGGATCCAAATGGAGCTCCCATGAGGCACTAAAGTCTGCTAAACCAAAAGTCATTTCACTTTTTTCTCTCTCTTTTCTTCTCTTTTTGATTTGTTCCTCTTTCCTTTATTTTGTTTCCTTTTTAAAAATATTTTTAATTGATATTTTACAGAGAGGAAGGGAGAGAGATAGAGAGCCAGAAACGTCGATGAGAGAGAAACATCGACCAGCTGCCTCTTGCACACCCCCTACCGGGGATGTGCCCGCAACCAAAGTACATTCCCTTGACCGGAATCGAACCCGGGACCTTTCAGTCCGGAGTCGTACGCTCTATCTACTGAGCCAAACCGGTTTCGGCAATTTTGTTTTCTTTTTTAATTTATCTTTATCTATCTGGGTTTTTGCTTTGTTTTTTAAAATATATTTTTGGGGGTTTTTTTGTTTGTTTGTTTGTTTGTTTTTACAGAGAGGAAGGAGAGGGATAGAGTGCTAGAAACATTGATGAGAGAGAAACATTTATCAGCTGCTTCCTGCACACTGCATACTGGGTACAGGTACATGACCTTGACCTGAATAGAACCTGGGACCCAGTCTGCAGGCTGATGCTCTGTACACTGAGCCAAACCAGTTAGGACTATCTGTTTTTTTTATTTTTATTTCTTATTACTCTAGTCTCTATTGTTTTGTTCATATATCTAATTTTCCTCATACCTTTTCCTATTCAATATTTTCCTTTTTTCTTTTTTAACTAATCATTTTTCTTTTCTTTCCTTTTCTTTTTCTCCTGCTTTCTCATATGTTATCCTTTTTTATTTTAACTATATGTGGTTTCTCCTCATTTTCAAATATTTTCTTTTCTTTACTTCCTCCTTTATTTAAAAAAATTCATTCCTCTATTCACTTAATTTTTTATTCTTGTTTTCTTTATCAGTTCTGGACCTACTCCCCCCACCCCCTTACTTTTTTGTGTGCTGCGACTACATCAAAATAAAAATCATTGGCAGAGCAAAAGAAACCATCAACAAAGTTCAAAGACAGCCAGCTGCACAAGTGAACATATTTGTCAAGGATACATCTGATAAGAGGTTAATTTTCAAACTATACAAGGAACTCATACAACCTAACCAAAGGAAGACAAACAATCCAATTTAAAATGAGCAAAGGACCTAAATAGACAGTTCTCCAAAGTGGACATACAGCGGGCCAAAAGACATATGAAAAAATGCTCAAAATCACTAATTATCTGAAAGATGTAAGTTAAAATGACAATGAGGTATCACCTCATACCTGTCAGAATGGCTACCATCAACAAATCACAAGTGTTAGTGAGGATGTGTAGAAAAATAGGACACTAGTGCACTGCTGGTGGGAATGCAGCCTGCTGCAGCCACTGTGGAAAACAGTATGGCGTTTCCTCAAAAGATTAAAAATGAAATTCCCATTTGACCCAATGATCCCATTTATTTATTTTTATTTATTTTTATTTATTTTTATTTATTTTTATTAAGGTATTATCTGTGTACATAGCTTATCATTGCTCCCCCTCCCATAGATGCCCTCCCTCTCCAGAGTTTTGTGTCCATTAGTTGTTCTTATATGCAAGCATACCAGTCCTTCGGTTGATCTCTTATCTCCCCCAGATCTCCCTACCCTCCCCCCCACTCCCGCCCCCGCTGTCATTTGACAGTTGGCCTGTTGTTTTACTGTCACTATATCTATCTTTCTGTTCATTCGTTTATAATGTTCTTTAATATCCATAAATGAGTGAGGTCGTGTAGTGTTTCTCTTTCATTGACTGGCTTATTTCACTCTAAGAATATATCTTAAGAATTCCAAAATACCGATCAGAAAGAATATATGCACTCCTGTGTTGAAAGTAGTTAAATTTACAATAGCTAAGATTTAGAAGCAGCCCACATGCCCATCAGCAGATGAATGGATAAAAAATCTGTTGTACATCTTTTCAAAATGGAATACTATATGGCTGTTAAAAGGAAGGAACTTTTCCCATTTTCAATAGTATTGATGGACCTAGATAGTTTTATGCTAAGGAAAATAAGCCAGTCAGAGACAGATAAGTATCACATGATCTCTTCATATGTGGAATCAAATGAACAAAATAAACTGATGAACAAAATAGATCCAGAGGCATAGAAGCATAGAATAGACTGGTGAATTTCAAAGGGAAGGCGGAAGTTGGGGGTTGGTGGGGAGTGATTAACAGGAAACTTATATGCATATATGCATAGCCCATGGACACAGACAATAGTGTGGTGAAGGCTTGGGGGGGGGGTGCGAGCTTGCATTGGTCAATGGGAAAAATAAACAAATAGGACATCTGTAATACTTTACTGTAACAGTAAATATCTTTACTATAACAATAAAGATACAATTTTTAAAATATATTTCTTTATTGATTTCAGAGAGGAAGGGAGGAGAGAGAGATAGAAACAACAATGATGAGAGAATTGGCTGCCTCCTGCATGACCCCCACTGAGGACTGAGCCCTCAACCCAGGCATGTGCCCTTGGCCGGAATCGAACCTGGGACCTTTGAGTCGGCAGGCTGACACTCTATCCACTGAGCCAAGTCGGCTAAAGCAGTAAAGATAAATTTTTAAAATTTTTAAATAGATGCCAAAACCGGTTTAGCTCAGTGGATAGAGCATCGGCCTGCGGACTGAAGGGTCCCAGGTTTGATTCGGTCAAGGGCATGTACCTGGGTTGCGGGCACATCCCCAGTAGGGGGTGTGCAAGAGGCAGCTGATTGATGACTCTCTCTCATCAATGTTTCTAACTATCTCTCTCCCTTCCTCACTGTAAAAAAATCAATAAAATATATATTTTTTAAAAATTTAAATAGAACTGACTTGCCCTGGCCAGTGTCATTCAGTGGTTAGAGTGTCAGTCCATGCACCAAAGGACTTCAGGTTCAATTGCTGCTCAAGGTCATGTACCTGGGTTGCAAGTTTGATCCCTAGCCCCAGTCAGGGAGCATGTAGAAGCAACCAATTCATGTGTCTCTCACATCAATGTTTCTCTCTCTCTCTCTTCCCCTCTCTCTCTCCTTCCCTTCCACTCTCAAAATCAACAGGAAAAATATCCTCAGGTGAGGATTATCAAAAAAAAAGCTCAGTATGTGAACCTGCAATCCCACTTCTTGTAATTTATCAAAAGAAACCTGAAACACTAATTTGAAAGAACATATAGCCCCTATGTTCATTGAAGCATTATTTAAAACTAGATGTCCCTTGCAGGAAGATTCCTGCAATAGGGCTTCCTGCTGTGTTGGCTGCCCCGCCTGCTTTCTTCCCTTCTCCCCTGGCCTTCCTTCTTTCATCCCTTCTCCCTGGCCTGCCTGCTTTCCTCCCTTCTCCCCCACCCTGCTTTCTTTCTTCTCTGCAACACTTGGCTTCTTCCTATGGTCTTGTCTTCACTGGGGCCTGGATATACAAATTAGCCACCATCTTGGTTGGGTTAATTTGCATAACTGTCCTGATTGGCTGGTGGGTGGGGCTTGTGGGCGAAGTGAAGGTGCAGTCAATTTGCATGTTTCTCTTTTACTAGGTAGGAAAACCAAGATTTGGAAGCAGGCCCAGTGTCTATCAATAGGTGAGTGGATAAAAAAGTGGAGGTACATTTACACAGTGGGATACTACTTGGCTGTAAAAAAAAGAAGGAAATCTTACCCTTTGCAATAGCAGGGATGAACCTGGAGATCATTTTGCTAAATGAAATAAGCCAGTCAGAGAAAGACAAGTACCATATGATTTCACTCATGTGGAATCTACTAAGCAAAATGAACTGACAAGTAAAATAGAAGACAGACTCACAGACAGAGAGCAGGCTGACAGCTGGGGTGAAGCTGGGGCTGGAGGGGTGGAGGGATTGAGCAAAAAAAAAGAAGAAGAAAAAGACAGAAAAGTAATGGAGGAAGACAAGTGTAGTGATTGCAGGGTTAGGGGTGCAGGGAAGGGGGAAGAGAGTAGAGGGGCGGATAAATGTTGATGGACAGAGACTTGACTTGGGGTGTTGGACACACAATACAATACAGATGATATATTGTAGAATTGTGCACCCGAAACATGCATGATTTTGTTAACCCGTGTCACCCCAATAAATTGAATAAAATATTTTAAGCCACCTTTTAATTATGTTGGTCTATAGCCACACAAAGACAATTTTCAGGAAAAGAAATTAATACATAAAAGTTCAATATGTAGCTTAAATGTTACTTTAAAATGTACCCTTGGTTAGGTGGTGGATCAGTTGCTTGGATCATACACCAAAAAGTTCAATTCCCAGTCAGGGCACATACCTAGGTTGCAGATATGATCCCGTCAGGGCACGTACAAAAGGCAACTAATCAATGTTTCCCTCTCACATGGATGTTTTTCTCTCCCTCCCCTTCCTCTCTCCCTAAAATCAATAAAAACATATCCTCCCGTGAGGAAAATAAATAAACAAACTGTACATGAGAATGGTGTTACCAACCCCCATACCTCCCCCACTCCCACCTAACTCTCATGCAAATTATGGATACAGATACATTTGTTTGGTTGTTAGGTAGGCATCCTCCAGCCTTTTTCTTTCTTTTCAGAAATCATTCCCATCTTAAATGGCAATTACAGATTCCTATTCATATTGCAAGATTTTAATGTACTATTGATATATCTGTGTTCAATACCTATACACTAAGTGGATGTGTAAACTACACAGTATTTAGGAGTGGGTTCTGCCATTTGCAGCTCTTTGATCTTAAGCAATTTACCTCATGTTTCTTGGTCTTAGAGATACCCCCTCTGATCTCAGAACATGGATCTAATAATAGCACTTAACTCACAATGTTATTTTAAGGATAAAATTAATTGAGATAATACATGTAAGGCATAAGGCACAATGTCTGACATATATGATGCATAAATAAATATTAGTCTTTACTATCACCAGAATCAAGTATTGGTTAATCATGTTAATGAAAGGGTAATGAAACATAAAAAATCTAGCGGCACTGACACTAAATAGTTTTAAATATACAACCTTTGAAATTGTCATTATATTTTAAAACTATTTTTAAGTTTTGCCTCAATTCTGGCAATCTACAGCACTTTGAACCAACCTAAATGTGAGAGACTGGGCTAGAAAATAATTCCTTTGCTTGGGATTCTTAACTACTGGCCAAATGTAAAAAGTTAACTTTGTCTCTCATATTACTAAAAATCATCAGCATAAACGAGTTTTCCCTTCTCTCTTAATGTACAGTTGTTTAATCTTGTTCTGGATTAAGAAGTAATTAAGAATCATGTTTAAAAGGCCTCCTGGTGGACTGCAAAATAGATTTGAAAGAAAACAGATGGTCAGATAGTCACCAACAGATTCTCAATCTGTTTATCAGTAAGTAATGAAATATAACATTCATCACTTACAATTCACTTAAGTGGGAAAATATTCCTGTAAAAGATATATGTTTAATTGCACAGTATATATTTTAGAAAATAATTTAAAGATTAACTGCAGAGAATTTGAACATTTGACCTGATTGTTTGTGGGGCTTCAATTTATTTTATTATATTTTTGAGGCTAACTCAGGGGAAGGACTGGCTTTAAGGTTTATTGGTCAAAATGCTTCCTCAATAGTGTAACTAGTCTTTGAGTTAGAGATAAATGCATTTTATTCTTCTTATTCTTCTCTCCTGCCAGATTATGAATCTTTTACTAAATTCTATAATATTTTCTTCCCTATAGCTATTGGACTTTTAAGTATAATATATATATATATTAATTGATTTTAGAGAGAGAGAAAGTGAGGTGAGAGAGATAGAAACATCAATGATGAGAGAGAATGTGCTGCCTCCTACATGCCCCCTACTGGGGATGGAGCCTACAACCAGGGTATGTGCCCTGACCAGGAACTGAACCAGGAACTTCTTGGTTCATGGGTTGATGCTCAACCACTGTGCAGCACTGGCTGGGCTTAAGT
The DNA here is from genome assembly GCA_963924515.1 of Vespertilio murinus. NCBI lineage: Eukaryota > Metazoa > Chordata > Mammalia > Chiroptera > Vespertilionidae > Vespertilio > Vespertilio murinus. The sequence goes on from OZ004710.1 coordinate 27,147,327, forward strand.
ACCTTTTTAAATACTCATGAATCATCATCATTGATTACTGTGTTTTCCAAGCCGTTTTAAGTTGAATCAAATTATCCCAAATATTCCATCACTGCTGTGAAATTTAGGAAGTCAGTCATCAAATAGAGGGCACCCAGCTGAAGGCACTGATCTTGAGTGCCTACATTTGCCATGTAAAAACTGCCCAGTTTCCACTGTTGAAGACATCCAAAATCCATGTCCACTCATTTGATGAACAGTTTCTGATTTTGCTCCTTTAAGTAGTTTACAAATAGCTTTAAAGATAATTCAATCAAACTTTGGAAGCTATACAAAGACCACTGCATACATCAAATCAATGTTTGATTTGTAAATACAGAGACAGAGAGGCAACAAAGTTGTCACCTTAGATGCAATTAATTGAGAATTATATAGATGAAAAACTGGCTTGTTATTCTATATCCTTATTATCTGAACGAAGAAAATACTATGACTAGTGACTCATGAGTGTTCATTTTACTCACTTGTTTTTATAACATGTACAGTGGATACTGCCATAGAGAAAATGTATGCGTATTTCATTTGACAACCAAGTAGTTTATGCTTTAGCAGTCATAAAAGGGATCATTTTACAAAAGTTATTCCATAAATAAAACTCACAGAAATCATCTATCTACCACAACTTTAAAATTTCTATATTATAGATCTAAGGGAAAGAAGTATAGAAAGAAAATTTCTAAACCAGTTTAAACCAACCTATTATCACTGTAGTAATTCTGACCACAGGCCAATGTTGATTTTTGTTAAAATCCATTGAAATTTGGTAAGCTATATAAGCTCTGTGCTTACTATTCCTTTTCCATTAAAAGTAAATTTACAGGGTATTACAATCTCAAGAAAATCATACTATATATTACTGTTATAGTGGATCAAGAAATGCATGAATAGTTCTGAACATGCAGAAATCACTTCCTATAGACTGACAGTTTGGGAGCTGCATTCCTTCTAAGTGGTTTCCATAAAATGGAATGGTATTAAGACCTGAATTTCATACCTTGGCCTATAAAAAATCAGTTCCAAATGTGCATGTTTTCACAATCTCCCTGATCTTGAATGTATCGCCATTTACTCCACTTACTGGCATTCACCTTTAGATATACTATCCCTCCTTCACACGAGCCCCCCCCCCTTTTTTCCTATCCCCCTATATGTATATGCCCAGGCAATTGTTATACTTACAAGACTTACCTCTCACCTCACGTTGACATATCTCCTCATTCCTCCTAGCTGTCAAGCATCACTTGGAAGGTATATATCTTGTTGTTTAAACACAATATTGGATTCAAATAACTTGTATTTGATTCAAGCTCTGTGACTTACTAGTTGTGTGACCTTGGGAAAGCTATTTAACCTCTCTGAACCTGTATTTCCTTATCTTAAAAATATGATAATCGTAGTACCTGATTCATAGGACTACAGTTATCAAGAAAAAAATTAGATAGTATTTGACACACTTAAGTGTTTCTACTACTATTATTATAGTTACTATTAAGAAATCCAGCCGAAACTGGTTTGGCTCAGTGGATAGAGCGTCGGCCTGCGGATTGAAAGGTCCCGGGTTCGATTCCGGTTAGGGGCACGTACCTTGGTTGCGGGCACATTCCCATTGGGGGGTGCAAGAGGCAGCTGGTTGATGTTTCTCTCTCATCGACGTTTCTAACTCTCTATCCCTCTCAATTCCTCTCTGTGTAAAAATCAATAAAAAAGAAAAAGAAATAAAAAGAAATTCATTGCAAGAACCAACATATTTGCTTTCATTCCTAAACTCTTGTAAAACAAGTCTTACTCTTCCATATTGGAACAGAATTGAGTACTAGTTTGAAAACTTTTTTTTACAAAATCAGGCTATGAGGAAGGCTTTGAGGTAAAGGGCAACTTGAGAAAAAGAATGTTAATATGTCATGCAATTCTAATAGACCCTATGCTGGGCAATGGTAAGATATGTACACATATAATACCTTAATTTAAAAAAATGAAAAAATCTAAAATTGGTTATTTTTATGACAACAATTAGGAGTCAGATAACCGTCAGAGCTTACCAAGACAAAACCAATAGCTCTATTTTAGTGTGTTTTTTTAAGTATATTTTATTGATTTTTTTTTTTACAGAGAGGAAGAGAGAGGGACAGAGAGTTAGAAACATTAATCAGCTGCCTCCTGCACACCCCCTACTGGGGATGTGCCTGCAAGCAAGGTACATGCCCTTGACGGGAATCAAACCTGGGACTTGCCGAAACCGGTTTGGCTCAGTGGTAGAGCATCAGTCTGAGGACTGGAAGGTCCCGGGTTTGATTCTGGTCAAGGGCATGTACATTGGTTGCGGGCACATCCCGTCGGTAGGGGGTGTGCAAGAGGCAGCTGGTCGATGTTTCTCTCTCATCGACGTTTCTAGCTCTCTATCTCTCTCCCTTCCTTTCTGTAAAAAAAAATCAATAAAATATATACTTTTAAAAAATTAAAAATAAAAACCTGGGACCTTTCAGGCTGATGCTCTATCCACTGAGCCAAACCTGTTCCGGCCAATAATTATATTTTAAATGTTCTTCAGAGAATTACACTTAGTGCAACTTTTGTGCAACTGTTGTGTTCCCATTATGATGTTTGCTGCAAAATTCCTAAATTGCATCTTGAAACCACATTGCATCAGTCTTTAAAGAAAACCCTTAGTATTTTAACTGAAGCATCCCCATTTATTGTATAAAGGATCTCTTCCTGAAGTACACTCCATGTATACTGTTTTAGCATTATTTGAAAGCACTATAAGATTATAATAAAACAAGGATTTATTTGGGCAATATGCAGTAGAACGTTGATAACAGATGTATCAGAAGTATTGCTGCAACAACAGACAAATCTCTAATTATCCATAAGAAAATAAAATGCAAGTAGCATAAATATTTACTGGCATTGACCTCAAGAATGGAGGCTAAAATGGACATAAGAGGAGAGAGCAGTCATTTTTCAGGCTCTTAGAAAGTTATCTAAACAAAGAGAGAAGTACAGTTGCTCTTACATGAACAGAAATTCTGAAAGGAGTTTCTTCTTAACTCTGCTTCCAGGAAAGAATGAATAGCAATATTTAAACTGCCTATCACCCAAAGTGAAACTAATTTCTTGATCTATTCAATCTAAGTGAAGGTTTAACTAAAGGTATCGAGCTGTCTTTAAAATTTTACAATCATTGTATTGTACTTGAGACTCTGAACAACTCAAACATTACTTTGAAATCTAAAAAGTAATGTACATGGAAAATAATAAGGTAAGAAGCTCATAAGGTTCAAAGGCAATATAAAACATTTTCTTTTGTTCTCCCTAACTTCGCTGAAAATATAGAAGGTTAAGTAGTCTATCTCAAAACTGTCTAAGCAACCCACAAATGGTGGCCAAGAAGACAAAGTTAAAGGTTCAATTAAGTTCTTGTTCACACAACCTTCAGTTCTCCTCGAAAATCTCTAAGGGGGTAAATAAACAAAACAAAAACTAAAACATGGGAAAGCTGCTGCTCTGAATCTCAGAAGGGGTAAGGGGTTCTTACATCATGCATCTGAACCAACACATCTGCTCTGTTGGCTTTTCTCTTGCGTTGTAAACAGAGACTCTCACTTATCATGGATATACACTAAGCTTTCACCTTTTTGCTACCCATTGCTACTGAAAATCGTTTATCCTTTTGCTACCCACAGCTGCTGAAAATTATTATAAATTAAGAGCATGTGAATTGGGGGGGGGGGGTGTCCTATCATTTGAAGAAGCAGCGACTTTAATCTTCCGCTGCCTAAGAAGCTATTCTTTAGTTCCCTTTCCATTTCTCAATGCATCTGAAGCAGTTAGGAACCATTAGAAGTAAGAATCTTTTGAAAGAACACAAAAGTCAAAATAAGGGACAATATGGGAGGGGGAAGAACAGATCCCTCATCTTTAATTTTTGTAAACCCGCAACTTTGTTTCCTTGTTCCCAGCTTCCCTTCTCATGCTGCCTAGTTCTAACAATCTTTAGACTTCAGTTAAACACCCTCTCCTATATACTAGCAAAATAACTCTTTACTCTCTGAACATACACACAATACCTCAGTGAGCCTCCGCTCAGTCATTATCAGTTAGAACATGTTTTACATCCTTTACAGATGTGCACGTCTGCCCTGCGCCTCAGTAACTAGAGAACTCAAATGTCCCACTTTTGAAACTCACCAGTATATGATTTTTACCTGATTTCTTCCCTCAACCTTAAAGACGCTAGAATCAACTCTCATCTACTAAAAACTCGGTAGCTTTCTTTTTCCTTCGAAGAAGAAACGTGGCCCTCACGTCGTGTCACAAGGCAAACAAAGCTAAATTCCACGAGAAACGAAATCGATGCAACAAAGGGAAGAAAGGAAAGAAGGGGGGTGGGATGTCTTTCAACAGAGAAGCTGCCAGAATGTCTGCAATTTAAAATGATTCTCCGCAGCAGAGGACCGGTGTGAAGCAAAACCAAAAAAGGTGGCTCCCCACCCTTCTTACCGCCGTGGAGCCAGAGGAAGATGCAATGTACACGCGGATCACCATCCTGGGAACGGTGGCTGAGGTGGTTTGGATCCTGCAAATGGCTGGAGAGCAGCTGCAGCAGAGACTGGAGTGGAGCGAGTGGCCCAGCAGAGGTTGGAAGAGAAGGGTGGGGGAGTGGGGAAGGTGGGTCTCTCCAGAACCCCGCCTCCTCCCTTGGCTGTTTCACTGGGAGCTCCGCAGTCCCGGCCCCAAAACCCGGAAGGCACAGACTTGTTTGCATCATTTCTTTCTTTTTTTTTTTTTTTTAATAGGGAATCTCGAATAGCACCGCGAGATCTGTTGAAACATTACTTTTTGACGATTGCCTCCCTGAGAAAAGAAATAGAAGAAACAGGAAGGGGGAAAAAAAAAGAGCTTTTAATTAAATTAGACTAGAATGAAGGACCTTTTCCCGTGAAGACTGAAAGGTCTGCATATAACTTTCTGCTCATAGATGTATGCAAATAATACAGATATTCCTTGAAAGAGGCAGCTGTTTGTTGAATCCAGGCACTAGTAGGAAAGCCCATGCTCTCAGAACCTTGTATGTACATTTTAAGACTCCTATTAATTATGTACTGATTGTTCTGAGGTTGGATGGCAGCAGGAATTGGGCATTGAGGGACTGAGCAATGCCACATGAGGTTTTAAAAAGTTTCAGGTTTCCCTACACCCAGAAAAGGCAGGATTGGGTTTCTTTGTAAGCTTTGCTTTTTGTTAAGATAGGGGATCCTGCTTCTGTGAGAATACTCAGCAAGATTGATTGACTGGCAAACTCAAGAATGGAGGAAGAAATTGGAAAAAAAATGAAAGTGTGGTGTTAGAAAGTAAATGAATTTTTGTTTTGTTTTGTATTGCTTGCTTAATAACTGACTGAGGAAAGGATGTTTGGATCCTATGTTGTAGGAGATGTTGAATCGGTAAGCAGAAAGAGAAAGCAAAAGGCTACTTATAGCTCTAGGGAAATGAGCTAACAAAAATGTCCAGAGAAGGACAATATATCTCAGACTGTGATTTCAATTTCCAAATTATGTCAAATGAACAGAATTAAGGAACTTGCAAATCGAATGGATAGAGGGAGTCAGTCACCTGTGTCTTACTTCTTTACTTTTCCTTTTCAGTTTGTTTCCCTCTATATTCAAGTGGTTTTATCACCGTTCAATACTTGTAGTAGCTTCCTAACTCTTCCCTGTTCACAGGTTTTCCCTTCTCCAATTTATGTGATGCATAGAACAACCTTGAGAGGTAAATATTATTACATCAGTTTTACTGAAGAAACTGAGACTCAAGAAAATAAGTAATTTCCCCAAAGTCAAATAGCGAGTAAATTCCAAAGTCAGGACTAGAACTCACAGTCTAACTAACTCCAAAGGCCACCCTTATACATCCTAGAACAGGGAAAGTACTCAATAATTGTTAACTTTTTACCCCTAAAACATCACTTTTATGTGGCACTAAAGACAATGTAATCTGAAATACTTAACAGTTCTCCATTGACTATCAATCCAAACCTACATTATGCTTCCAAGGAGCTCCCACCATAATCTGGCCCTACACTATTCATACAATCTTCATTACTTCCATAAATTAACTTCCCTGTATAATCGTTGTTGACTCCCCACTGCAATCATAGTACTTATTCATTCTCATGCCTTTCCTCTTCCTATCCATTTATTCATCCTTCCCACATCCTCATACTCTTTTTTGCCCTCCCTAACTGTCCAACTCTTGCCCTTTATACACTCAATTTAAAATTATTATATAAATTACCTGGCAAGGTAATCCAGACATCCTCATCATTGTCAACATCGAGCTGAATGCTATTGTGCCTCCCAGGCCACAGGACAGGAGAACCTGCCATCAGATTTTAATTCATCAAAATAGACATCATTTGCCATATACTAGCATAGCCCAACCTCCAACCCTAGTGGACAACATGTATTTTACTTGGACCTGTAGTCTCTTTTGAATTGGTGAAAAAATAAAGAGAAAAAATGAAAAACTTTTATTTGTTCTACATATACATAAGGCAAAATGAGTATCTCCAGAGAACTGAATGCTATGATTAACAATGAGTCCAGTGGGCTTTATCTGGAACTTTGAGGAATGGGAAGATGATTCCTGATATTTCATTAGTTTTAAATGCAGAATGTGTTAATCTAAGTGAAAATTTCCCCAATAAATGAATATATAAACAAATCTTAGGATGCATTGGAAGTAGCAGGGGGACTTTATCAGCATTTTTGCCCTAGAAATGAACATCATATGTTATATTAGACTTGCTCCTTACTATATTCAACCATCCCTGAAATGTATATCTAGAATGTATATCTAGAATGGCCATTTTTGCTTCATTTTATTCCTTCATAGAGCTGTCCCCAAAACCATTTGTTCATATAATTTGACTAAAAAGATTAAAGCTTTATTAAGTAAGATGGACCAAAAAGTTTTCAAACGGAATTTGTGGCCTATTGACACAAGAAATCTAATTATTTATTAACCAAATGCTAACATTTTTCAAATATTATAAAATAAATGCATATTCTGTACAGAAAACTTGGCAAACATTGAAAAAAAATCACCCCCACAGGCACTTTTTAATATGTTGTTGTAAGTCCTTTCAGGCCTAGTCAGAGATAAATAAATGAAGGTGGCTGTGAGGGAAGTGGCAAGAAAGGAAGAGAGAGAGCAAATATATTTGTAAAATGTATTTATAATGCAATACATACTATTTTATAAATGGACCTTTTTCATTTAAAAATATTTTTTTAAAATTATACAGAGACCCCAACCAGTGTGGCTCAGTGGTGAACCAGGAGGTCATAGTTCAATTCCTGATCATGGTATATGCCCAGTTTCAGGCTTGATACCCAGTGTGGGGCATGCAAGAGTCAGCTGATCAGTGATTTTCTCTCATCATTGATTTGTCTATTTCTCTCTCCCACTCTCTCTTACTCTGAAACCAATAAAAACATATTTTTTTTAAAAAAAGTTATACCGAGTGGAAAGCAGTATGGAGTTACCTCAAAAATTAAAAATGGAATTGCCGCCCTAGCAGGTTTAGCTCAGTGGATAGAGTATTAGCCTGTGGACTGAAGGGTCCTGGGTTTGATTCCAGTCAAGGGCATATGCATATTGAGCCCAGATGCAGGCTCAATCCCCAGTAGGGGGTGTGCAGGAGGCAGCCAGTCAATGATTCTTTCTCATCATTGATGTTTCTATCTCTCTCACTTTATCCCTTCCTCTCTGAAATCAATAAAAATATATATTTAAAAAAGAATTGCCTTATGACCCAATGATTCCATTTCTGCTAGTTTACCCAAAGAAACCCTAATTTGAACAAATATATGCACCTCTATGTTCATTACAGCTTCATCTACAACAGACAAGATTTGGAAGCAGTCCTTCAGTAGTTGAATGGATAAAAATCTGAGGTACATTTACAAATGGAATACTACTTGGCCATAAAAAAGTAGGAAATATTACCCTTTGTGATGGTATAAATGGATCTGGAGAGCATTATTCTAAAAGAAATATTCAGTCAGAGAAAGATAAATATCATATGATCTCATATGTGTAATCCAATGAATGAACGGAGACAGATTTATTGATGGAGAGCAGGCTGACAGCCGTGGAGCGAGTTCGGGGGCCTAAAGGATGGAGAAATTGAGCAAAAAGGAAAAAAACTAATGTACATGTACAACATTGTGGTGATTGATGTGGAAAGGGTGATGGGGGAGATAAAAGAGGGTATAGGGGGACAAATTGTGATGGAAGGAGACTTGATTTGAGCTGGCAAACACACAATACAGTGTATAGATGATGAGTTGTGGGATTTTGCACTTGAAACCTGTATAATTTAAGTATCCAGTATAATTCCAATAAATTCAATACAAAGGTGAAAATTGTAAAGGGCAAATAAGAATAAGAATAATGATAAAGAAAACAGACCGGTGGTTGCCAGAAGAGAGTGGTTGGTATTGGGGAGACTGGATGAAAGAGGTGAATGGATTAAAAAATACTAATTGGTACTTACAAAATAATCATGGGGATGTAAAGTACAGCAGAGGGAAAATAGTCAATAATATTATAATAAATATATGGTGCCTAGTGCATACTGGAAATATTGGGAGGGACACTTTGTAAAGTATATGATTGTCTTACCACATGTGGACACAAGATGGCCACCACAAGATGGCCAGCAGGGAAGGGCAGTTGGGAGGGACCAGGCCTGCAAGGGAGGGCAGTTGGGGGTGATCAAGCCTAAAGGGGAGGGCAGTTAGGAGTGACCAGGCTGGCAGAGGAGGAAAGTTGGGGGCAAACAGGCTGGCTGGTGAGCAGTTAGGCATCAATCAGGCTGGCAGGCAGAAGCGGTTATGGGCAATCAGGAAGGCAGGCAGGCAAGCAGTTGGGAGCCAGCAGTCCAGGATTGTGAGAGGGGTGTCCAACTGCCCATTTAAGCCCAATCCCGGTGGGGGCAGTCAGGCATCCCTCACTCATGGTCCCAGATTGGAGAGGATACAGGCTAGGCTGAGGGACACCCGCCCCCTGCCCCTGTGCACAAATTTCGTGCACCAGGCCTCTATTATGTATATATAATTATTGACGGTATTCCCAATGCTGTACTTTTTTTTTCAAATTTAAAGAAAAAATTTATTGAAGATCTGAAAAAAAATTCCTAAAAGACTGGCTTTTCCAGAAAACCGCAGCTACACAATGCGTTGTGTTTATCATGTGAAAACGTGCATGAGACACAAATACAAAAACCATAAACAAGCCACTATCCTCAGCTATCTGAGCAAAGATACAAGCCCAAGGAACCAGGTGGACTTGCAAAGAATCTCTTTACTGTCAGCACTAGTAAAAAAAAAAAAAAAAAAGTACAAATGAATGGATGAGGTTGGTTATATACACGGAGTGAACCTTTGGCACTAGGAGTCAGCATTTTGTCATAGAGCATCAACACATATTATAAAAGTGCTTAATGTTGCCAAACCGGTTTGGCTCAGTGGTAGAGCGTCGGACTGCGGACTGAAAGGTCCCGGGTTGGATTCCGGTCAAGGGCATGTATATTGGTTGCGGGCACATCCCCGGTAGGGGGTGTGCAAGAGGCAGCTGGTCGATGTTTCTCTCTCATGGACGTTTCTAGCTCTCTATCTCTCTCCCTTCCTCTCTGTAAAAATATCAATAAAATATATATTTTTAAAAAGTGCTTAATGTCAAAGGAGGAGAACCACCAGCATTAAAAGCCGCTTTCTCAACTAGGCATAGAAGACTAGGGTATGTCTCTCTGTTGTCCATCGATACACTGGTAGCAACTTCAAAATGAAAAAGAGAAAAGGAAAAGAAAAAAGGAGCTGGAACCCCTCTTATTTTCTCTGTTTAAAATCCAACAGAAAACAAACACCGATTCCGTTATACACTAACATGTCCAAAGTACACCATTTGTACATGAGGACTAAGAACAGAAAGCATTGCTGAGATCTCAACGGGAGGGAAGCAAGAGCCTCACAGGGCTTTCTGGTGATACTTGGGAGGGGACACTTCATAGTAGCTGGCGCTGAACAAAGTCGTGGAGTTCTTTGCCAGGCTCTTGAGGAAATCGTGAATATAATTCAGTAACAAGGCCAGGCTCTTCTAGTCCAGAGGCGTATATGCCAGCATGGCGCAGATGCATGCAAATAGTCTCAGTAGATGCGGTGCTCCATTCACCTGGGACATGAGCACTGTCAGGGTGGTCTGCAAGGATTTCGGCGTACTGAGGCCTCTCAAACTTGTAGAGCAGCTGAGTGCTCAACATGACTTTGAAGTACTTCTTGATTCTGGCCACCACTTCATTCACAGCATAGTCTTTATTATCCCTTTCCCTTAGCATAGTCTTTATCATCCCTGTTCCCAGGAGATTTCTTGTAATTTGCATAATCCTCCAGGATGGAATCCACATTCTTCTTGGCAGGAAGATAAAAGAGCTGTGTTTGGCGGGTAATGAAGTCCCAGTCATGCCATGGTTTTAGCTTTTCAGGAATCTTTACTTTGACTTCAACTCTGTTCATGAATGTTTCCTTGTTTTCCACAGTCGGATCCACTCTCGCTCTCTTCTCGCGAGAAGGCTGAGGGGTCTAGCTGGTGCTGCCACGTCTCCATTCCCCAGTGTTTTCTGTTTGTTCTTTTTTGTTTTCACTTCCACGCTCTTCTGCTGCAGTCCCCAAGTCTTCTTCCCTGGAGTTGCCCCTCTTTTCTCCCCCTCTGCATACTGCTCCAGATTGGCTTTTTGAAGTTCGCGTTGTTTCTGCAGATTGGTGTCTGTGTATTTGAGCACTCTGCTCTCCGGGACCCACTCATCCCAATTTTTATGCCAACTGCTGTAGTGTATAAAGTATTTCACTTGTTTGTCCTTTATGGCAACCTTTACACACTTGGCTTCATAGAGTCCCGTGAAAGCACAGCACTCGCTCACCCTCCTGGAATTTAGGCTTCGGGTCTTGCTTCGGCGCCATTTACAGGGATTCTCAGCCTCCTCTGCCTCCTCCTCCTTCTCCCACCACCCTTTCTACAGCCCCCCACTCGCCACCCCACCCAGCTGTGCGTCAAACACCGAGGGCTTTCCACTTGGGTGAGTCCAGTTTCTCATCCTATTTCTTCATCTGTAACCTGGGGAAATAATGTCACACTCTGTGAGTCAGTGTATCAAAATAACCAAGAAACACAACCACCCACACGGGAAAACAACCTCTGTAATAGCTCTACAAACATATATCAATCATCAACAATTTATTATTCATTGACTCATGTGTTTATTCAATAATGCTTGACAAGCAAGGTGCTGTGCTTTGTGCTAAGCACAAATGAGTATAAAACTGTATTGAGATCAAGGTGCCAAATTCAAGTTCATGTCCCCGGTAAGTGGTGGAGGATTCAGAATCCAAAGCTTGGAAGTGAAGAGTGATCCCAGATGACTTCCTGGAGGAGGTGGCATTTTTTCAGGTTAGCTGGAGATAGAACTGAGCTTTCATTGATTTTCAGACATACCTGCACAGATAAATAGCTAATAACAGTTATGAGGTTAACAACTTTGCTATTGTTACATTTAAAAAACCATTTGTGCCTCATTATTTTGCAGGTGTCATGAATCTGACAACATGGATAAAAAGATTATTTGAACCTGTCACATCAGGTAGGCCTAGTGAAAACATAGTGTTAGGAACTTGTTTCATTTTACTTAACACTTACTCCAGAATACAGTACTTGGAAGAAGTGTATTTCTTTTTACCCTTTTCAACAGCATGGATGGACCTAGAGAGTATTATGCTTAGTGAAATAAGCAAGTCAGAAAGAGACAAGTATCATATCATTTCAATTATATATGGAATCTAATGAACCAAATAAACTAACAAACAAAATAAAAACAAACTCATATATACAGAGAGCAGACTGACAGCTGTTAGAGGGGAAGAGGGAAGGGGGCTGCATGAAAAAGGTGAAGGAATTAAGCAAAGAAAAACAAACAAAAATCGCAAAACCTCACAGATAGTCAACAGTATAATGATTACCAGAGAAAAAGGGGTTGGGAGAGGTAGGAGAGGGTAAGAGGGGAGTAAATGGTGATGGAAGAAGACTTGACTTTGGTGGTGAACACACAATACAATATACTGATTATGTAAATAGAATTGTATACATAAAACCTATATAATTTTATTTACCAGTGTCACCCCCATAAATTCAATTTAAAAAGAAAGAAGTGCATTTCTTTTTCTTACATTAAAAGTAGGGGTTACTATATTTTTGAGCAACAATGCATATTAGAAAACCAAATTGAGATTGAGGGTGGAGAGAGCACATTGCAGGAGTGAGAGACACCAGAGCATGTGTCTATGGTATGTGTGTGTGTTGGGACAGGGTGATGAGGGTTTGACTGTGTCAGTTACCACATATGTCTATTTAGCTTCCCTGTTTCAAGGACTTTGGCTTTTTAAAGTCAATTTAGGAGACACTGTCTATGTCCTCGAACATTTGCGATCTTCAAGAATGGGAGGTGAAGCTGGCATAAAGACCCATCCAGCCCTTCGGATGGACAATTAGAGGAAACCTTCTATCCTGGCCGGGGGTGGGGGGGGGGTGGGGGGGTGGGGGGTGGAGCTGATCTGGTTAATATAGTCTGGTTAATATAGTCAGAGACTCTTTGAAATTGTGTCATCTAGCAATGGAACCCTGGAGCAGCAAGTTGCTCCACCTGATCAACATCCCAATGCACAGCAATTCCCAAAAGCCCAGTCCTGGGGGAAGGACTTCTGATTAGAATTCTCTTCAGAACCTACCCAGTTCCTCTGTTTCATTCCCTTCCCCCACCCCTTCCTTATTGTTTCCATCTCTGTTATCTTTTGTTGTTCTTCCAGCTCTCTTTATTATTCTTTTCCCCCTAATTCTTTTTATTTCTTTTTATTTTTTTTAGTTTAATAAATCTTTATTGTTCAGATTATTACAATTGTTCCTCTTTTTCCCCCCACAGCTCCCATCCACCCGGTTCCCACCCCATCCTCTCTCCTTACCTCCCCCCACAACTGTCCTCACCTATAGGTGTACAATTTTTGTACAGTCTCTTCCTGCACCCCTCATACCCCTTCCCCCCACCCTGAGAATTGTCAGTCCACTAACTTTCTATGCCCCTGATTCTATTATATTCATCAGTTTATTCTGTTCATCAGATTTTTTTATTCACTTGATTTTTAGATTCACTTGATATATATGTATTTGTTGTTCATAATTTTTATTTTTACTTTTTTCTTCTTCCTCTTCTTAAAGAATACCTTTCAGCATTTCATATAATACTGGTTTAGTGGTGATGAACTCCTTTAGCTTTTTCTTATCTGTGAAGCTCTTTATCTGACCTTCAATTCTGAATGATAGCTTTGCTGGGTAGAGTAATCTTCGTTATAGGTTCTTGTTATTCATCACTTTGAATATTTCTTGCCACTCCCTTCTGGCCTGCATAGTTTCTGTTGAGAAATCAGCTGATAGTCATATGGGTGCTCCTTTATAGGTAACCAGCTGCTTTTCTCTTGCTGCTTGTAAGATCCTCTTTTTGTCTTTTGCCCTTGGCATTTTAATTATGATGTGTCTTTGGTGTGTTCCTCTTTGGATTCCTCTTGTTTGGGGTTCTGTACGCTCCTGCACTTGTAAGTCTATTTCTTTCACCAGGTGGGAGAAATTTTCTGATATTATTTCTTCAAATATGTTTTCAGTATCTTGCACTCACTCTTCTTCTGGCACCCCCATAATTCTGATGTTGGTACGCTTGAAGTTGTCCCAGAGGCTCCTTACACTATCTTCAACTTTCTGGATTCTCTTTTCTTCTTGCTTCTCCAGAGGAGTGTTTTTTGGCTCTTTGTATTCCTCCATTCTGCTGTTGGATCTCTGCATAATATTTTCCAATTTAATCAATTTATGTTTAATTTTTAGTTGGGTCTCATGAAATTTATCGGCCTTTTCTAGGAAATTCTTGCATAACCTTATAACTGTGGTTCTGAACTCTATATCTTCCATCTCTTTCGTTTGAGATCTATTTCCTTGTCTTGGCATTTTTGCTGCTTCCCAGGGTTGGTAGGATGGCTTTGTGTGTTTGGTGTCCTATATGGCCCAGTGGGTCAGCCTTCTCAGTGCTCCCCTTTGTGGACTGCATGTACAGCCTTGTTGCAGTTAAGTCTTGATTGTTGTTGGTATCCCTGGGAGGAATTGACCGTCAGGCCAATTGGATGTGGGTATCACTGTGTCTACTCTGGGATAACTTCTGTATTGGAGACAGTCTTATAGGATCAGACTTGCAAAATTGCAGAAGCCTCTGTGCTCAGCTTGGATGGGGCAGAGTCTCAGGACAGAGCAGACAGCATTGGTTTCCCATCACCCCTCCCCTAATAGGCCCCTGTGTTTCAGTGTCCTGTGGTAATGGTTGCAAGCATCTCTGACAGAAAGCCGCCCTTGAGTTCCACCCACTGCCAGATAGTCCAATTTCTCCCCAAATGAGTCTGGGTTCCCAGAGTCTCACCTGGAACTGGAGTTCAGTGCAGTAGGGAGCTTTTGTCTCCCTCCCATTTGAGAAAGCCAGCCATGTACTCATTCGTCTGCCCTCTCTGCACACACCACATTACTTCTGCCTCCTGCAGCTCTTCTGAGTCTCTGTGTGCTTTTCTCTTTCCTGACAGTCCATTTTCACCCCATATGAATCTGGGTCCCCAGAGTCTCGCCCGGAACTGGAGTTCAGCACAGTCAGGAGCTTTTGTCTTCCTCCCAGTTGAAAAAACCAGCCGGGAATTCAGTTGCCAGTCTTCTCCATGCCTATGTCTCAGTACCTCTGCACCTCCTCTGAGTCTCAGTGTGCTTTTCTCTTTCCTTCTAGTTGTAGAATTTCCACTCAACCAGCCTTCCTGTGAGTCTGGATAATGTCCGTTTTGTCTTTTAATTGCAGTTTTGAAATTGTTGTATGAGGCAGCAATTTAGGTGTTTACCTATGCTGCTATCTTGGTTTCTCCTCCCAATTTGTATTTTTTAATACCTTCACCTTTTTCAGCCATCACCCCAACCCTGCCCCCCACCACCAACTAGCAACTGTCAAAATGTTCTTTGTGTCTATGAGTCTGTTTCTGTTCTGCTTCTTTGTTTATCTTGTTTTACAAACTCAACTAGAGGCCCAATGCTCAAAATTCAT
Source organism: Vespertilio murinus (assembly GCA_963924515.1). Lineage (NCBI taxonomy): Eukaryota > Metazoa > Chordata > Mammalia > Chiroptera > Vespertilionidae > Vespertilio > Vespertilio murinus. The sequence continues at coordinate 27,162,589 of OZ004710.1, forward strand.
GTACAGGTAGGGTCCCAAGGTCTGGCCAGCAATCAGAGCCGATTGGGACCTTCCTTCTCCCGTCTGCCTGCTGCTATCTAAGGCCTTCCTTCCCCCGACTGCTGGCTGCTTGCTGGGGACTTCCTTCGTTCTTCACCATCCCCTAGTAGTCAGGGCATGTCATAATGAGCAGTCGAACTCTGGAGGAGACAATTTGCATATCAGCCTTTTATTATATAGGATTGTTAATAGAAATGAGATCACTGTAAATTTTGAAGATTAAGCCCTTATTTGTTGCCATTTTATTGTTTATATTTTTATCCTTCTATTTTTCTTCTTAAAGAATATCCTTTAACATTTCATATAACACTGTTTTAGTCATAATGAAATGCTTTAGCTTTTTCTTGTCTGAGAAGCTATCTTTTGATTCCAAATTATAGAATTACTAGTTAAAGTAATCTTAGTTGTACATCTTTGCTTTTCATCACTTTGATTATTTTTACCTGCTCTGCAATGTTTCTGTTAAGAAATCCCACCTGCCCTACAATGTTTCTGTTGAGAAATCAGCTGACAGTGTAATGGGAGTTCCCTGGTAGGTAACTAACTGCTTTTCTCTTGTTGCTTTTAAGATTCTCTCTTTGTCTTCAAAGTTTGGCATTTTAAATATGATGTGTTTTGGTGTGGGTCTCTTTGGGTTCTTCTTGTTTGGGAGTCTCTGTCCTTCCTAGACTTGTATGTTTATTCCTTTGCCAGGTTAGGATAGCTTTCTGTAATTATTTTTCAAGTCGGTTTTCAATTTCTCTCTCTCTTCTCCTTCCAGAACCCCATGATGCAAATGTTAGTACACTTAAAGTTGTTCCAGAGACTCCTTACACTATACTCAATTTTTCTTCACTGTTCTAATTTGGTGTTTTTTCCTTCCTATAATCCAAATCATTGATTTGATTCTCAGCTTCATCTACTCTACTGTTCATTCTCTGTAAATTATTCTTCATTTCTGTTAGTATATCCTTTGTTTTTATGCTGTTGAAGTTCTCACTAAGTTCATTGAGCATTCTTATAACCAATGTTTTGAACTCTGCATCTAATAGATTGCTGTTTCCATTTTGTTTAGTTCTTTCTCTGAAGTTTTGCTCTGGTCTTTCATTTGTGACATGTTTCTTTGTCTCCTCATTTTGGCACCCTCCCTCTATTTGTTTCTATGTATTACGTAGAGCTGCTATGTCTCCTAGACTTGGTAGAGAGGCCTTATATAGTAAGTGTTCTGTAGGTCCTAGTGGTACAACCTCACCAATTAGTTAAGGTGTGTCCCCTACATACCTTCCTTTTATAGTTTAATTTTGATTGCTATTGGCACATCAATGGAGGGATTTACCCCCAAGCTGACTACCTATAAGGAATGACTGTGACCACCAACCTCCAGCCACCATGGAGGATCAGCTGAATAGGGACCCACCCCATAGAGCATGATTTACTTCAGAGGGTCTCTGGTACCTGCTAAGTCTGGCCCTTGAGTGTGTCACTTGTGGAGGTGGTTGAGCGGTGATGCTTCAGTGTGGTATTAAGCTGTTCACTGGTTTGGGGCCTTCCAGGAGGTGCATGTAATGGTCAGCTGCCACCTCTGTTTTGCCTAGGACACCTGGCATGAGCTAGAAAGCCATCTGCAGATGGCTGGACTTGAAAGTGCCCAGGTGAGTCCAAGCTTCGAACCAAGGCCAGCTGCTGTCAGTGCCAGGGCTGGATTCACTTAAAGAGAGAGGTGGGGCACATTGAGGCCAGATACTGATTGTTTAAGATATTTTAGGAAAATCTCTGTGGTGCTTTTTATTTTTAAAGCCACAATACACCAGGAATTTAATTGTATATAAGGTTTTATATATGGATCGCATTTACATTTTTAAGTAGACATTCAAGTATTCTAGTACTAGAAACTGGGCAGGGGGGACAATTTTTTTCCACTGTTTTACAATGCACTATTGTCAAAGATCAAGTCATCATACATGCATGGGTATTTGTTTCTGCTATCTTTTTTCATTTATACATGTCCATCCATGCATTCTTTTTTTTTCATTGGAATGACATTGGCTAATAAAACCATACAGGTCTCCAGTGTACAACCATATAATACATCTTCTGCATATTGCATAGTGTGTGTACCACCCAAAGTAGAGCCTCTTTATGCCACCATTTATCCCCCTTTGCTCTCTTCCATATTCCCCCACCCTTCTTGTTGGAGACCGGGTGTAAGCTGACAGGGTCCTTGCATTTGAGGGGGCTAGCAGGGCAGGCCCCCTACCCACACAGTTTTCTCAAACGGCTACTATCAGTAGAATGAGAGCAACCTTTCATGGCTTGCCAAGAAATCTGTAACTATTTATTGGGATTTTCTGTACCAAGAATTTGTCCTTCTGCTGTCTCTCCCTTAGAGATTAAGAGGAACAAAGAATACATTCCTCTTGACAGACCTCCTATTCAGTGTTTTGTGTATAAAAAGCATTTCGCAGTTAATAAACTTGCTACAGTTGGTCAATGGCTACTTGTAGTCCTCCCAACCCTGCTTTCCTGTCTTTCTTTCTTTTCTCAATTCCCACCTCCCTACCTCAGCCCGGTTCAACTGTCAGGCTGGCCCTAACACCTTCTTTCCCTCTGGTAAGTGCCATAATGTTGTTTGTGTCTATGTGGTTGATTTTTGTTTGTTTGTTTGTTTTTGCTTAATCCCTTCCCCCCTATCTCCTTGCCCTCCAAACTCCTCCCCTCTGATAGCAGTCTGTTCTCTATCTATGGGTCTGTTTCTATTTTGTTTGTTAGTTTCTTTTGTTCATTAGATTCCAAATATGAGTGAAATCACATGATATTTGTCTTTTTCCAACTGGTTTATTTTACTTAGCATAATTCTTTCCAGGTCCGTCCATGCTGTTGCAAAAGATAATATTTCCTTATTTTTTCTGACTGAGTAGTATTTCATTTAGTAAATGTACCACCATTTTTTATGTCAATTCTTTTATTTTTTTTATTGATTATGGTATCACATAATTGTCCTTATCCCTCCATTCCCATCCCAAACCCCTTCCTACATATTCCCCCACCCCTCTGTTGTCCATGGCCACCAGCTAGGCCCATGTGCATGCACACAAGTCTTTGGTTGATCTCTTCCCCTTACCCCCACCCTCCCCTACTTTCCCTCTGAAGTTTGAGAGTCTAATCACTGCTTCTCTTTCTCTGGGTCTGTTTTTGTTCACCAGTCTATGTTGTTCATTATTTCCTCTAGATGTGTGAGCTCATGTGATCCAAGAAATACCCTTGTAAGAACCTAAATTGCGACAAGTCTTAATGGTTATGCTGAGAGGCAAATGAATCAGTCTGTAGTGAGTTCCTTTCTGGGCCAACAGTTCTTTTGAGTCTTATGTGTACAAGTCAGCCATGATATTTCAGATCTGGTGGTGTACCACTATTTTTTTTATCCACTTATCTACTGATGGGTAATGGGCTGCTTCCAAATCTCGACTATAGTAAATTATGCTGCAATGAACATTTGGGTGCATATATTTTTCAAAATAGGATTTCAGGTTTCTTGGGATATATTCCCAGAAATGAAATAGTTAGGTCATAAGGCAGTTCCATTTTTAATTTTTTGAGATTAACTTTATACTGCTTCCCACAATGGCTGTACCAATCTGCATTCCCACCAACAGTGCATGAGGGTTCCTTTTTCTCCACATCCTTACCAGCACTTATGCTTTATGGATTTATTGATGATAATCATTATAGCATGTGTGAGGTGACATCTCATTGTTGTTTTTATTTGCATTTATCTGATGATTATTGATGTCAAACATCTTTTCATATGAGTATGAATGTATTTAAATTGAATAAAGCTAAATAAAATAGAAATCCAGGAAACAATGAACACAGGATTAGGAGTAGCAGAATCTGGGTAATGGAATGGTGGGAGAAAAGTATATGGTTAAATATCAAGTTAATTTTAAGATCTACCTTTTATTTTTGTGTGTTGGGTTTGTGCATGCTTATTACATTATATAAAACTAGAGGCCCAGTGCACAAAATTCATGTACTCAAGGGAGGTCCCTCAGCCCAACCTGTGCCTCTCACAGTCTGGGAGCCCTCAAGGGATGTCTGACTGATGGCTTAGGCCTGCTCCCTCCTCCTAATCCATCAATCAGACATTCTTAGCACTGCTGCAGAGATGGGAGAAGCTCCTGCCATCACTGCTGCACTCACCAACCATGGGCCAAGCTTCTGGCTGAGCTATGCTTCCCTTGTGGGAGCCCACTGGCTACCAGGGGGAAACTCCTATATTGAGTTTCTGCCCCTGGTGATCAGTGTGCATTATAGCAACTGATTGTTCTGCCACCAGGCTGAAACTGGCTCTCCAACATTTTCCAAGGGGTCCTGGATTGCAAGAGGGCACAGGCCAGGCTGAGAGATCCCACTGGTGCACAATCAGGGCCAGAAAGGGATGTAGGAGGTTAGCCTGCCAGGGAGGGACTATAGGAGGGTTCCAGGGCATGTCCAACCTGTCTCACTCAGTCCCAGTCGGCCAGACCCAAGCAGCAAGCTAACCTACTGGTCAGAGTGTCTGCTCCCTAGTGGTCAGTGCATGTCATAGCGAACAGTTGAGCAACCTTAGCATATCATTAACATATTATGCTTTGATTGGTTGAACGGCCAACCAGATGACCAGACACTTAGCATATTAAGCTTTTATTATATAGGATGATTTACTAAATAAATGGCTCAAAGTAGTCCATCTATGAGACCAATGGAAAAAAATAGGTCATAGAAAATGTTTATGATGAAGCCAATTGTGTGCTGCTGAGATCTAAAATTTTTTAAAAATAATTTAGAAATCAGGGTGAAAAAATGTTTGGTGTTCACTTAAAAATGTATGAGGGTAGCCGAAACCGGTTTGGCTCAGTGGATAGAGCGTCGGTCTGTGGACTGAAAGGTCCCAGGTTTGATTCCGGCCAAGGGCATGTACATTGGTTGCGGGCACATCACTGGTAGGGGGTGTGCAAGAGGCAGCTAGTCGACGTCTCTCTCTCATTAATGTTTCTAGCTTTCTATCCCTCTCCCTTCCTCTCTGTAAAAAATCAATAAAATATATATTTTTTAAAAATGTATGAGGGTATACAAAATTCTTTTAAATGTTATACAAGCAAAATATTTAAAGATGACTGATCTAGACTCACAACAAGATGGCGGCAGAGGTAAAAGCCTAACTGCAGCTGCCCTCAACAATTTTAAAAAATACAACTAAAATATAGAGTGGACACTATCCAGAACTACAGGAAAGTTGACTGACTGGGAATTCTACAACTAGAAGGAAAGAGAAAACCAGAAGGAAAACCAGAGGATCTGTAAAAGCCTAAGGTACGGAGACGCGGTGCTCGCGCGGGGAGAGGACAGAGCCGGAGAGGAGGGGCGGCTGAGTGCCTGGCTGGCGTTCCCCAGCGGGAAGGAGATAAAAGCTCCGTGCTGAACCCCAACTCCGACTGCACTGAACCCCAGTTCTGGGTGAGACCCTGGGGTCCAGGCTCATACAGAGGGAATCTGGGCTGTAAGGCGGAAGCTCAGGGGAGCGGCGAGAAAGGCAGAGCCCCGGAGTCGCGCACATTGCGCGCAGAGGAGGGGCTGTTCACTGAGCTGCTGAATTGCCCCAGCGGGAAGGACTCAAAAGCTCAGGACTGTGCTGAGCCCCAGTTCTGACTGCACTGAACCCCAGTCCTGGGCAAGACCCTCGGGCCCCAGCCTCATACAGGGGGAATCTGGGCTGTAAGGCAGAAGCTCAGGGGAACGGCGAAAGCAGAGCCCCTGAGTCGCGCACATTGTGCGCACAGAGGACAGACTGTTGTTTGGGCCGCGAGATTGCCCTAGCGGGAAGGAGACATAAGCTCCGGACTGTGCTTAACCCCACTTCCAACTGCTCTGAACCCCAGTTGTGGGCTTGCTGGGGGAGAGACTAGACTGTCTGGTAGCGGGCGAAGCTCTAGGGCGCCTTTCTCTCAGAGGTGCTTGCAGCAAGTACCAAAGGACACTGAGGAACACTGAGACTCAGGAACCACAGAGGGCGGGGCTAACCGGAAGCCAAGGCTGTAGGCTCCACCCTGAAACTCCGCCCCATCCAAGCTGAACTCAGAGAGGCTTTTGCAGTTTTCCAAGTCTAGTGGAATAAGGTTGTCTCCTGGCATAGACACAGCTGATCCTCCCAACCTACCAACTCAGGGAAGCAGCGAAAATGTCGAAACGAGGAAACAGATCACAAACGAAAGAAATGGAGGACAAAAAGCGACGGGATATAGAGTTCAAAACCACGCTTATAAGGTTGTTCAACAATCTCCTAGAAAAGGCCGATAAAATAAATGAGACCTATGAGGATATGAAAAAGGATCAACAAGAAATAATAAAGGATCAACAAGAAATAATAAAGGGTCAACAAGAAATAATAAAAGGTCAACTAGAAATAAAGAATACAATCTCTGAAATAAATAATATTATACAGAGTCCTAAAAACAGATTGGAAGATTGCAAGAATCAAGTCCAAGATTTGCAACATAAAGAGCCAGAGGACACTCCTCCACAGAAGCAAGAAGACAAGAGAATCCAGAAAGTTGAAGATAATGTAAGAAACCTCTGGGACAACTTCAAGCGAACCAACATCAGAATTATGGGCATCCCAGAAGATGACAGAGAGCAAAATACCGAAAACATATTGAAAGAAATAGTGACAGAAAACTTCCCCCACCTGGTGAAAGAAATAGACTTACACGTCCAGGAAGCACACAGAACCCCAAACAAAAGGAATCCAAAAAGAACCACACCAAGACACATCATAATTAAAATTCCAAGAGCTAAAGACAAAGAGAGAATATTAAAAGCAGCAAGACAAAAGCAGGTAGTTACCTATAAAGGGGCACCCATACGACTGTCAGCTGATTTCTCATCAGAAACCATGCAGGCCAGACGGGAATGGCAAGAAATATTCAAGGTGATGAATAACAAGAACCTACAGCCAAAAATACTCTACCCAGCAAAGCTATCACTCAGAATCGAAGGCCAGATAAAGAGCTTCACAAATAAATTTAAGCTAAAGGAATTCATCACTGCCAAGCCAGAATTATATGAATTGCTGAAAGGGGTTCTTTAGGAAGAGGAAGAAAATAAAGATAAAAATTATGAACAAACACGTAACTATCAACAAGTGAGTCTAAAAACCAAGGGAAGTAAAAATCATGATGAACAATATTAACTGGTGAATATAATAGAATCAGAGGTATGGGAGGGGAGTCGACTGATGATTCTCGGGGAAATGGGGAGTGGAGCGGGGCGGGAAGAGACTGAACATAAATTGCACCTATGGATGAGGACAATGGGGGATGGGGAAAGGGCAGAGAATTGAATGGAAACTTGGTGTAGGGGAGCAATGGGGGGGGGTGAGGAACATTTGTAATAATATGAACAATAAAGATTTATTTAAAAAAAATAAAGATGACTGATCTAGAAAACATTTTTTTACACCTTAGATTAATAAAATGAATTGTTTTAAATAAAAATATATATTATAAAAACCCAGTGGCCCTAACACCATAACAACCAAAGACCAGTGCAGGTGGGCGGGGTTGTGCACTTGGGTGGGCAGGGGCACGCAATTTTGCATGCTGAAATCCTAGTTAAAATATAATATGTTTGCTTATTCCCATTTCTACTATTCTATTAATCTATAAAGAAACTTAAAGTAGCTCTCCTCCTGACATCCAAAAATCTGAAAGGAAGGAAACTAGGGGGAGAAGGTGTCTTGCTGTCATAAAGAAGCAGGAAGTTAAGAAGGTAGTAAATCTCTTGTTTGAGAAAAGGCCCAAGAATTTTGGCATTGAACAGGACGTTCAGCCCCAAAAGTATCTCACCTGCTTTGTCAAATGACCCTACTATGTTTGGCAGCAATTCTATATAAATATCTACAAGTGACTTCTTCCATTAACCAGTTCACCCAGTCCTTAGACCACCAAACAGCTACTCAACTGGTTAAGCTGGCACACAAGTACAGATAAGAGACAGAACAAGAAAAGAAGCAGAGATTGCTGGCCTGGGCTGAGAAGAAAGTTGCTGACAAGAGTGATGTGCCCAACAAGAGGCCACCAGTCCTTTGAGCAAGGTTTAACATTGTAACCACCTTGGGGGAGAACAAGAAGGCCCATTTGATAATGATTGCACATGATGTGGATTCCATTGAGCTGGCTGTCCTCCTGCCTTCCCTGTGCTATAAGATATAGTTTCCTTATTGCATTATCAAGGGGAAGGCCAGCTTGGTACATCTCCTCCACAGGAAGATCTGCACCACTGTCGCCTTCACACAGGCTAACTTGGAAGACAAAAGAGCTCTGGCTAAGCTGGTGGAAGCTATATGGACCAATTACAACAACAGATATGATGAGATCAGCTGCCACTGGAGAGGCAATGTCCTGAATCCAAAGTCAGTGCCTCACATTGCCAAGTTGGAAAAGTCAAAGGCTAAACAACTGGCCAGCAAACTGGCCTAAGTGTACATTGTTGAGTTTTCTGTACATAAAAGTAATAAAAATTATCCTTCAAATAAACAAAACAAAAAAGAAAACTAAACTAGAACCATATTTTCAAAACTATCCTATCTAATAAAAGATAATATGCAAATGGACTGTCACTCCAACACACAAGGTGGCTGCCCCCATATGGACACAAGATGGCCACCACAAGATAGCCAGCAGGGGAGGGCAGTTGGAAGGGATCAGGCCTGCAGAGGAGGGCAGTTGTAGGCAATTAGGCCAGCAGGGAGGGCAGCTGGGAGGGACCAAGCCTGCAAGAGAGGACAGTTGGGGGCTATCAAGCCTGTAGGGGAGGGCAGTTGGGGTGACCAGGCCAGCAGAGGAGGGAAGTTGGGGGAGACCAGGCCTGCATGAAAGGGCATTTGAGGGGGACGCAGGCCTTCAGGGAAGAGCAGTTGGGAACCAGCAGTCCTGGATTGTTGGAGGGATGTCCTGCTGCCCACTTAAGCCCGATCCTGGTATCAGACTTAAACAGGCAGCCTGACATCCCTTGAGGGGTCCCAGATTGGAGAGGGTACAGACTGGGCTGAGGGACACACACCCCGTGCATGAATTTCATGCACCAGGCCTCTAGTATTTTATAAAACATTAGTTTGTTTGGAGTACTGTTGATAAGTAATGTACAGGCACAGATGCAAATATACACAACCTTCACAATATAGGGTAGAGCAAAAGTACATTTGCAGTTTCAAGTATGCAAAACAGAGTTTATTCTTGTGTTATTATTTAGTAATCATTGTATTTTCCATATGAACAACCGTAAACATGCTTTTGCCTGACCTTATAGTTATGCTGCCATTTGGAAAGACTACATACCATGTTTACTTATTGGAAATATGTAACACAATATAGTGTATTAAAATTCTGAAAAGTCCTACAGTGACTTTAAGTGAATACATGTAAAGACATATTTTTAACTTTGCTTAATCTTCTGTGTCTTAGAAGATATATATAATTTTGGCAGCAGTATCCTATTAGCATTCATTGTTCTGAGGGACACCAGTTTAGGTAACACTAGTATACTGGTCTAGCATAGTATATTATTAGTGAACCCACACTGACATTTAGTAGTCTCCATTTTCATTTCAAAATACTTTTAAATACATTTAGTATCTTCGTTAGAATTCCCTTGTATCATTCAAATAAATAACATGAGTTCTCTCATTATCAGTTTTCTTTTATTCTTCTTATTAACAGTACCAATAATTATCAATTTCATTTAATAATACCCTCACTTCTCTAAGAAATTGTTCTCTCATGCCTCATAGAACCTGAGAATTAGGATAAAAGTACCATGTGTGGTAGCAAGTAAGTATTTAGAATGACGTCACTTTCTACAATAAAGCATATGAATGCTACTCTTATAAAAAAGCAGACTGCAAGAAATAACAGTTCTATTTTTAGACAATAAGAATGCAAATAAATACTTTTGGAGTGGTTATTATATGCTTAGCATGTGTACAATTATATGCACATTATTTCATCTAAATCTTCATAAAAAGCCTGTGAAATAGGCTTTCATTGCCCTATTTGTCAGAAGACAAAATTAAGGCACAGTATTTAATTAATTTGCTCATGGTCATGTAAAGAAGCGATATTTCAAAAGTAGGTTTATTTAATTATATTTTTAACCACTATGCTATACTGCCTCCCTGAGGACAAAGACCATATTCCACTCATATCTTAATACTTCAGAATGCCAGCATAGCAGTTGCTCAAAAAATATTTGCTGAATGAATGAATGGATACATACATACATACACATACATACATACATACATACTTTTCTGCTAGGAACTTTCATACATTAAAAGAATCTGCCTGCTCTAGGAAAACATTTCCATCAGTCTTGGAACTTCAAGTCTCATTTATTAATGTTGTTCTACCCCATGGTCTATAGCAATCTGTCTAAATATCTTTAATGACTTTTAAAATTAATTATTAAAATTATAGAACCTAAGCCAAAAGGAGATTTTAAAAACAGCTTAATAGATGTTTGCATATCCTTATATGTGGAGTCTTCATAAATAAGTGCATCAGTGTAATGAACAAAGATTTCTTAAAGGTCTGTTTCTTATTTTCCACTAATGAGACTCCATTATTTTACTAGAGAGTGATCATTTTACATATTATGAAGTATTGTGATAGTGTTTGTATAATTTAACTTATAAATTATATAGCAATTATTTATAAAATGTCAAGGCCTCTCAGTTCATTATTTTAATTGAATACCTAATAAATCACTAAGGGTTCACCATCTGATAAAAACAAACAAAACTAATAAATAATTCTAATGTGATATAGTGACAAAATAAACAAAGAGGACAAAAGTAAGATGCTACAGGAAAATATTAATTAAGACAAGGTGGACCTGAAAAGATTTAATGGCAAATACAACATGTGAGGCACGGTGCATATTATTAAAGAGACAGAAATGCATTAACACAAGACTCCTACACTTAAGAAATTCATAGATTTTTAGGAATTACTGACAATAAAGAAAAATTATGAAAGTGACTAAAGAGTATTATAGAAAACTGCATTTAAAATAGTGTGGGAAAACAGTGAGAAAAAAAAAAACACAACTAACTAAATCTGCTTGGATGAAATGTGCAAGACTTGTGGAGCAATTACCATTTTTCTTTTAAAATACTTCTTATTTCTGTTGTTTTAGATAACATAATATATTCAAGTGATTCAAAATTAAAGCAATAACCAAGGTTTATAATCAGAAGTTTCATTTATATCCCTTCCCCTTCTGCACCTCTATCCCCTATATCTGACAACTAGCGCTTTTATTAAGTTTTGTGGATACTTCCAGTGTTTTTACATGTAAATAAAGAAAATGATGATATATGCCATTATCACTTCCATCCTTTATTCAAAAGGTATTACACTATAGATATTCTTTTTTTCTAACTCTCTTTTACTTATTTATGTATCCTAGAGATCTTCCCATATCAGTATATACAGAGGTTCCCCATTTATGTTTTTTATTATTATTTTGTTATTGTTTCTATTAATCCTCACCTGAAAATATTTTTCCATTGATTTTTGCGAGAGGGTGCAGGCTGAGCTAAGGAACACACCCCCCCATTCCCTTTGCACACATTTTGTGCACTGGGCCTCTAGTCTAGTGGAAGAGAGAGGGAAAGACAGAGAGAAGCATCAATGTGAGAGAAACACATAAGGAAGACAGAGGCAGTTATGGGCTATCAGGCAGGTAGACGAGTGGTTGGAGCAATCAGGAAGGCAGGCAGATTGGCTAGGGGCAATCAGTTAGGGCATCAGGCAGGCAAGTGGTTAGGGGTGATCAGGCAGGAAGGTGAGCATTTAGGGTAGATCAGGCAGTCAGGCAGAGTGTGGTTAGGGGAGATCAGGCAGGCAGGCAAGCACGCAGGCCAGCAGTTAGGAGGCAGAAGTCCCAGATTGCAAGAGGGATGTTGGACTGTCGGTTTAGGCCTGATCCCGCAGGGGTCCCAGATTGCGAGAAGGTGCAGGCTGGGCTGAGGAATCCGCCTCCCTTCATGCAAAAATTCATGCACCAGGCCTCTAGTCTATATATATAAAAGCCTAAGCAACTGAACAACCAAACGACCAGTCAACTGGTCGCTATGATGTGCACTTAACTTAGACAAAAAGAGAAACAGGCAATTGAGTCTATGAAAGATGGCAACAGGTGGGGGTTGAGCTGCAGTTAGCATTGGGAAGCTGGGCCATTGACCCAAATTTCATTGCTCCCCAGGCACTGCTCCAGACTGAGGGATGGAAGGAGGGAAAAAAGAGACCATGGAATCCCTTCGTAGCTCCTGCCTCCTTCTATCAGGCTGCAGCCATCTCAGAACTTGCAAAAAGGCACTTGAAGTGGGCAGCCTTACCACGCAGCTATCATGACTCCCCAGTCTGCCCTGAGTACCCCTCGGGCACTCACCCCACTCCTCTGAGCCTCTAGTGAGGATACGGGATCTCCACCCTAGGGACCCACTTCTCCATAGCTGGGTGTGGCAGACCAGGAGATGTGAGGGTGGCAGTGAAGATGGGGGGTGGGGGGACAGATGCTCAGCAGACCTGGATGAGTGGGGCCCAGGATGAGTGGGGCCCAGGATGAGTGGGAACAGCTCCTCCCCAGCCACCTTCTGCTTTGTGCCCTTCTACATTCCTCAGGTGATGTCAGATGCTGGTTACAGCTTGATCCCCACAGGTCATGCCGAGGTACCCCATCAGCGCATGAATCCATGCACTGAGCCTCTAGTTAATAATACAAGAATAAACTCTTTGTTTCATGTACTCACAATTGTACTTTTTAAAAAATTATTTATGGTCTAAAGTATGACATATAGTATTACATATGTCTCCTTTTACCCCTGTTTATCTCTCCCCAGCCATCCCACTCCCCAGCACATACCCTCACCCCCCTAGTATCTGTGTCATAGGTTATGCTTATAAGCACACATGAAAGTCCTTTGATTGATCTCTTCCCCCCAGTCTCCTGCCTTCCCTCTGAAGTTTAAACGTCTGTTCAATGCCTCTCTGTCTCTGGGAATATTTTTGTTCATCAATTTATCTTTTTCTTTAACATTGGGAGTTTACTCTCTTGTTTAACTTGGATGTTCAGGGTGCATTATGACCTCTTTTTTTGCATCTATTTTTTCCTTTGATTTTTGCTGGAATATTTTAAAGCAAATTTCAGGCATCATGTCTTTTCCCTCTCTAACCACTTCAAATATAATTTATAGGACTTATTTTTTCCATATTAACTATCATGAAATTATTATACCTAACAAAATTAACAGTAATTCCTTAACACCATCCAATACCCAGGTTACATTAACTTCTTTCTGATTACCTCCAAGGTGTATTTTACAACCATTTATTTTTCTCTTATCACCATACAAATAAGATCTATGCCGAAACTTGTTTGGCTCAGTGGATAGAGCATCGGTCTGCAGACTGAAAGGTCCCAGGTTCGATTCCTGTCAAGGGCATGTACACTGGTTGCAGGCACATCCCTGGTTGGGGGTGTGCAGGAGGCAGCTGGTCAATGTTTTTCTCATCAGTGTTTCTAGCTCTCTATCCCTCTCTCTTCCTCTCTGTAAAAAAAAAATCAATAAAATATATATTTTTTAAAATAAAATAAGATCTATGTGTTACATTTGACTGTTTGTTTTATTCTATATCCTTCTGTTTCCCCTCTATTATGTATATGCATTCAATGTGTAGACAGAGGAGAACCAGAAGAGTCGCAGTGTCACTCTTTTAAAACTAGCTTTAGAGCCTCCTCAAAATTTTTCAAGAAATAGAATTTAAGCAAATAACATTTAGTTTTGCCCAGCATATTTAGTTTTATCAAGGCATGTGATTCATAAAACACAATTTGCTTTTGATAAATCCAAACTTTACTAAATTAATGTAGAACTCTTCAAATAATTCCTGTGAGCATACTTATCAGTTCTCATTTTATATACTTATTGTAATATTTTTTAAAACTTTCAGTAATGTGTCATAATTTGGGTACAGAATGTACAATGGCCTTGAAGCGGTGTGACCAGGCTGTAATGAGAAAGGGTTTGAGTGACTTGAGATGAGGTGCAGAGAAAGAGGCTGATGCCAAACAATGCAAGGCTTTCTAGAGCCATACGGATTTTGGTTTTTATCCTGAGAACAATAGAAAATATTGAAAAGTTTCATACCTTCAACTCAGGAATGTTCTGAATACTTCTATGTTGATTAATTATCTCATATAAAAATACATGAGGAAATGCAAGCTGTTTAGTTTTCATCTAGCAACATGAAAGTTAAAACTGAGTAAATTATTTTGTCAAGCTTGGAAACATGCCATTATGTTTCAGTTAACATTTCTACCAACTCCTGAAGTTTATGCAGAACTAGAACTGACCTTCTATCTGACATATAAGAATTTAAGGTTCAAAAGTTTATACTTGTAAAGAAAATAAATTATATTTGTGTAAAAAATTACCTTTTTGGCTATTACTTTATTGCCATTGATTTTCCTTTCCATTTGCCTAAATATACGGGTGGGTTTTTTCCCCTCTGTAATGAAAGCTGCAATTTCATCACTATTGGTTGGCCATATATAAAATCCTATTCTTTTTCATTTTTTGTTGATGGCTTCTTTTGCTGTGCAGAAGCTTTTCAGCTTGATGTAGTCCCATTTGTTTATTTTCTCCTTAGTTTCCATTGTCGGAGATACATCGGTAAACTTACCTGACCTATGGCTAATGGGAGCAGCTAGCTCCTCTCAAGAAAAATAGCCATTTGGTTTGGGCACTTATGAAAATCCAAACTCCTGGCTGTTGCTTTTCCGTGTCTCCCTGCAAAGTCCCCACCCCAACTTCTCCTTAAGCACCTCAAGTCCAGGCCTCCCTGCCCCAAAGTCTCAGGTGAATAGCTGCAAATGAAAACTCCTGCATTCTGGTTTTAGAATTAAAAACAACAACAACAACAACCAAACAAGAAAAGCTTCCGATTTCTTTCCAATCAGCATTGGTCTATAGGATCCAGCCTCCACTGCAGCCAACAGCCCTGCCGCCTTTCACTGCTGGATGTTACATAGGCCGCTGGTCTTGGCTCTGGTGCTCCAGGCTCTGGGTACCAGCCTGGGTTCTAGGCCTCTATCTTCTGATGGAACAGGCCCTTGTCTCTCAGACTGTCAGCCTGCTGCCCCTTGGCCCTAGACACTGGGTCAGCTCCTCTTGAGACCTCCCGCTTCCAACAAATATCCAGGTATTATCTCTTTCCTTTATATAGGTTTTCTCCTCGGCTGGATTTCAGTTGTTAATTCCAGGTGAATATTCTTTAATTTATTTGTATTTCCAATCTGACCCTGAGATGAGGTGCACAACAGGTCTGCCTATTTGGCTGCCATTTACTTCCCCTGGTGATGGTTTCTTTTGTTGTGTAAAAGCTTTTCATTTTTATTATTTTATTATTTTATTTTTAAATATATTTTATTGATATTTTACAGAGAGGAAGGGAGATAGAGAGCTAGAAATGTCGATGAGAGAGAAACATTTAATTCATTATTTATGCCTGTAGTGCATCCCTGTATAAATTCGGCCATTAACATTACCAGACAAACTGATTTTACCTCATTTTGCTTTATTTTCTTAATATACTAGTACAGGGTTGGGCAAAAGTAGGTTTACAATTGTTCGTGTGGAAAATAATACAATAATTAATAAATAATAATAGTACAAGAATAAACTCTGTTTGACATGATCACAAGTGTGAACTTACTTTTGTCCCACCCTGTACTCAGTTTTTCTGTTATAGATTTATTTTCTCACTAGACATGTAATATAATCATAAATGACTTTCATTTCTCAGTCCACATTATCATGGATGTAAAATAGATTTATTCCAACAAATAGTTTCTATGACTCTGGATTTGCTTACTTTAAAAAATGTAGTACCTTCTCTACTTCACCTTACTCATGGTCTTAGTGAAACACAAATAGTTTTGAGAGTCCTTAGGGTACATCTCCCAGATGCTGTGTGTATCAGTCAGTCCTTTAGCTGCTACTTAATGCCTCTCATTTTCTTACTCTTTGCTGTGGCAATGCCTCATCTTTGTCCATTAAAAAAAAAAAAAAGCTATGGAATCCATTGCCTCTTAAGATACCACTCATTACGAATGGCTTTTGAAGGTTCTTGCTGCTGATGGTACTCTTGGAAAATTTTGCACTAAGGTTGCTAATACCTACTGCCTTTGCCTGAGAGGGATATGTGGACTGAGATTGCCATCTCTCATCTAATGGTGCTCACATAATGCTCCTGATACCTCACTGTAAGGATTTAAAAATGAATAATTAAAAATGGCATAGCTATAGTAAAACAGTTGTATAATTCTATATAATAGGCAAAACAGCTTGTGACATTTTTCATTCTTTTTCTGTTTGGGTACTGCTCTAGAACTGGAATGCGAATGCTTGTGAGTGAGCTAGGTCAGTGACTAATCCAAATGAGTGACATATACCTGTGCTGTAATTAAATCAATGTTTCTAATAGGGCTGGCACATTGAACTTATCTTGAATTCTGTCACTTTTTGTTCCCTGAGGTTATTTTCCAATAGGTTCTTTGGGTCCTCAGGTAACTAGGTTCTTAGCACTGCTTTTCCATGGGTTCTCCAAGTATATGTAGACATGTCAAAAACATAAAATGGAACAAAACTTGGGTACATGCTGAGACTCCCTACAACAAGCAAGTCAAACTCAAAGGCTAACATGGGCCCAGTAAACAAGGTTTAAGTTTATGTGAGCCGCAAAAAACAAAAGCTTCACTTTTCATAGAAATGCAGATTTATTTCGATAGAGACATGCTGAATATAAAGGGCTGAAAGAAATGAGTAATTGGTAAAATAAAATAATAGAACATTTTAATAAAAATTAATATTTTTTCTTGAACATTAACTTAACAGACACTGAATAATTGCACAACTTAATAAGCATAACGCAAATAAACCTATTTCTCTTGTTCTCCGAAAGCGAAATAGTTCCTATTGCACACACCAAATGAGTCAGTCTAAGACTAATGACATGGCAATCAGCTGCTAAAATATTCACTGCTAGTATTAGTGGAGAGAAATGGTACACCTGCACGTAAGGCACGTAAGGGAAATGAATGCAACAGGATTATAGTAGTCAGTCATTAGTGAACTTTGTAGTTCATTATTAATAATATGTATAACAGGATATTGTAAAAATTAAGTTATGAAATTTTTATTAAAACATTTCTTACATACCATTATATTGCCTGGGCCACAAAAATACTTGTGGGCTGCATGTGGCCCGCGGGACAAGTTTGACACCCTTACCCTACAACTTCCTCTTTCTAGTCAAAGCTTTGTAGTACAAGCTACAGTGTGAATCTTTATGCAAGAATTGTCAAATCTTGCCGAAACCAGTTTTGCTCAGTGGATAGAGCATCGGTCTGTGGACTGAAAGGTCCCAGGTTCGATTCCGGTCAAGGGCATGTACATTGGTTGCGGGCACATTCCCGGTGTGGGGTGTGCAGGAGGCAGCTGGTCCATGTTTCTCTCTCATCGATGTTTCTAGCTCTCTGTCCCTCTTCCTTCCTCTCTGTAAAAAAAAAAAAAAAAAAAAAAAAATCAATAAAATATATATATTTTTAAAAGAATTATCAAATCTTGCACACACAAAAAAGGGAAAATAAGCAATCTTTTATCTTGACACTCTAAGATTGGTTCACATGCCCAGGCTTTCACATACCAAACAACCTTGGGCTTTTTTTGTAACATCCTCCCTTGGCACAACCAGAGTGATAGGATAAAGCTGGCCTATAATCCAGATTTCAAATTACCTCCGCTGTGAATTTGTACTCTTTTACAAGATGAGCATTTTCCTTTTTGACTCTCATCCCTTTTCCCCTAGAGAAGTAAGCCTCCAGACCCTTTGGGTTTTCTGGAACTTTGTGGGGCCTCTCTGAAGGAGCCTCGTGTTAAACAAACAAACAAAAAACCACCGTCCATTAGAAAGTCTATGGGTATAGATAGGCAGGCTCTTTAGCTTATGATGACAACCACTCCAGACTCAACCTCTCATTCACTCTCTACCTCTCTTTCTCATGGAAATCAAAAACACAGTGAACTGCCTGGCTGAAACCGGTTTGGCTCAGTGGTGGAGCGTCGGTCTGCGGACTGAAAGGTCCCGGGTTCCATTCAGGTCAAGGGCATGTACATTGGTTGCAGGCACATCCCCAGTAGGGGGTGTGCAAGAGGCAGCTGGCCAATGTTTCTCTCTCATCGACGTTTCTAGCTCTCTATCTCTCTCCCTTCCTCTCTGTAAAATATCAATAAAATATGTTTTTTTTAAAAACCACAGTGAACTATAAACTTTTCTTAAGCCAAGGACCAATAATTCATCTTCCTGCCTTGGTTCCCAAGTGCTGGGCATACTGATGTAGGAAAAATATATTTCCCTAATTCATCTTCAGGTGATCGATAATGTTTATAGATTCTCCCTTATTAGATCCACCCCATTTTATGCCAGCTCACTTTACACAGGCCTCAAAATTTAATCCCACTAGATTGAGTGTAATGTTCACCTGTTATTCAATTTATACTGGACAGGGGTACCCAAAGTCTATAACAGCACTCATTGCCTAACTTGGTATCTCTGGCACCAAACTTGAGCATTAACACCATTGCTATGAGCCACAGTGATTTTTCATCTGGGAATGTCCAGTTGTTTTTCATTTTATCAAGCCACATAATAGGTCAGGCTTATTCAATTACCATTCTGAACACCCACTACAAGTTAGGGGTTTGGGAAAAGACAGGATTCTCTATAAATATAAAAAAAATGAAGGGCAAAGAAAGTAGCTTTTAAAGAGTCTTTAGAGTCAACAGCTAAGAATGTCATATGTCAACCCTTTTTGCTCTGTCCACACTCCTCGTTTCCTGGCAACTTCAGCCAAGTCCAATAAAATATTTTAGTTTGTAAATTTCCTTGAAAATCATGATGTTGTGGTTCTGGATTTTTATGTGCCCATCATCTGAACTACTTTGCATAATAGCCTAGAGCAGTGGTCGTCAAACTCATTAGTCAACAGAGCCAACGATTGAAATTTTTTTTGAAAGCCAAATTTTTTAAACTTAAACTTCTTCTAACGCCACTTCCTCAAAATAGACTCGCCCAGGCCGTGGTAGTTTGTGGAAGAGCCACACTCAAGAGGCCAAAGAGCAGAATGTGGCTCACGAGCCACAGTTTGCCGACCACTGGCATAGAGAGAGAGAAAAGTATTTCTTCCACAAAACCTAAGCAACTATAATTAGATCCCTTTAATTTGGGGCATGATGGGTAAAAAAAATATATATATTTTCGAAGAGTTTGCTGCTCCCACAATTTTGCTATCTGGTTTAAAAACAAGACATCTTTATTCATTAACACCATGAGTTTGTCATTATGGATTGTTTCTAGAGAGGCTGCCAAATTGGGACGTATTTTGCCGTGTTTGAAAATTCAGTTCCAAACAGTTTCAGGGTCTTTTCTCTTTTAATAGGCACAGTAGCCAAAACCGGTTTGGCTCAGTGGATAGAGCGTCGGCCTGCGGACTGAAGGGTCCCGGGTTCGATTCCGGTCAAGGGCATGTACCTTGGTTGCGGGCACATCCCCAGTGGGGTGTGTGCAAGAGGCAGCTGATTGATGATTCTCTCTCATCAATGTTTCTGACTCTCTATCCCTCTCTCTTCCTCTCTGTGAAAAATCAATAAAATATATTTAAAAAATAGGCACAGTAATTGATAATGATATTATAAATATATGCTGATATCCTTTGAGGGAAACCAAATGTGTAAAATTAATCAAACATTTCTATTTCCCTTTCATATACTAGTGCAAAAGTTGGTATAATACCTAATTGACTACTTCCAAATTATGTAATTCTTAAAGTAAAATATTAGTCACCCTAGAAAAATGTTTTTCAAACTGCAGATCATAGCCCATTAAGGAGTGAAGTCAAGTCAGTGGGTTGCTAACAACATTTTTATAAAGTGAATTATAATAGGACAAAGTAATAACTACAAGAATGTATGGCATTTCAAAAAATATTTTGTGAAACTTTTATTTCTGTTCAATATTTATGTGTATGTATACATATATGTTTTATAGATAGAGATATAAAATTTAATACTGTAGATAGTAGTTGGAAAAAATGAAATGTATTTTCATAGTTAGTCACCAGTCCTATTGGTTTGGAAGGCTTTTTTCTCTTAGTTCTTAATGCTCTGTATCTATCCTTTACTACATAAATTGAAACAGCTACTACAGATTTTGTCTGGAGGCAGATATAAATTATCAGACATGTTTGCTAAAACAGAGTACCATATACTTTGGGAATTCAAATAGACCCAATTTCATTCTTGGGAATAGTTTATATTTCCTATAGGTTGAGTACCTAAAATGGCATATCTTTTCTGCTAATCCTATCCCTATAGTATAGGTTAAAGCCTTTACATTTTAAGCTGGGAAATCCACCACTCACATATCCCTTGTAACATCTAATTTGAAAGTGTTATTCAATACCTTCTGCAATACAAGCAAAATGTCAGGGACAGTGGAGACCAAGGCATAATATGGCATTCTAGGAATTTGTTCCAGCAATAATACAGAAATGATTATTGGGATCTTGTTGCTCATGCAACTGGTTGGCTGAGACCAAAAATGCATGAGCCTTTGCTTTGACTTATCTGAGGGTTCTTTGTGTGATTCCCCCTTTAATAGCATTTTGACATACTGATATTTTCTAAAGGTCTATTCAAATTGGCTGTAGTCAGGGGCCTTGGGACATTAAATAGCCAACATCCATGTCCTTTTAGTGTCCGGCTAATTGCAATGCTGTCATTTAGAACTCCCAATACTTCTAGATAGTTTATGTAATCCATTATCTTTCAATTTGGTGTTGTAAGGTGGCAAAAACTATTGTTTTTCTGTAAAGTAGCCTTTTAAATGGATTTACACTAATAAAAGAGTAAGATGCAAATTGACGGTACCTTTGCTACGCCCGCCAGCCAATCAGGAGTGAATATGCAAATTAACCCAACCAATATGGTGGGTTATAGCATATGCAGGTGCTGAGCAGCTGGAGGCAGGGCGTCTGGGCAGCTTGGGAAGAAGGAAAGGTGGATCCGGTTGGAGCAAAGGAGGTGCTTAGCAGCCAGGGAAAGGAAGGCCAATTCTTGCATGAATCTTCATGCATCGGGCCTCTAGTAAAGATATATTTTCTCTGCATCAATTATTAGAATTTTATCTTTCATATAAATATAATTGAATAATTTTATTAGCTTCCTAATAAGCCATTCTATACATCTTGGGTCTTGTCATATTGCCTGTGAGTATGATAATCATGCCCATTCAAAAATGTTCAGATTTTGTCTCATTACCTCAACAGGTAAAGTGTATGTACAGAGTGCATTGATAATAATAAAGTTCTTTATTGTGATTTCTCATGTTATTAACCTCTGGTAAAGCAATCTTCTTAGATCGATGGCTATAAAACTGGGGCAAATTTTTGCTATTCCGGTTATTTCACAACACCTGAGGACATTTTGGTTGTCATAACTATAGGGGAAGTGTGCTACTGGCATTTAGTGGGTAAAACCTAGGCATACTGCTAAACATAACACAATGCACTGGGCAGCCCTCTCACCCCAATGCACACACAGAATTATTTGGTCCAAAACGTCAATAGTGCAGATGCTGATGTTGAAAACTCCTATCCTGAGCCTGACATTTAACCCTAATATTTCCTTGAGTCATTCAAAGGTAAGTTGACCTATTTCCTTAAGCACCTATCATTTATATAGAGACTATACCATGTCCCTATTTCTTCTATTCCTTCTTAACCCCTTATTCTACTTCTCAAAACTGGACTAAATCTCAAACTCGAAATTAAATTAGCTCAGATCTTAAACAATGAATGTTCTAGGATTTTAACCAGGAGGAATAAATAGAGATTGAAAGTTGGTTTTGTTCCCATTTATCTCTAATTCTGGTGAGCTAGTGTATTTAAGGTAAATAAATGGAATTTGTTGTGGATATATCACCTACCACTGGAAATAATATTTTAGGACTTAAAAAGGCTAAAATTAGGCTCAATCAATATCATTTACACTACAGAAGGATTGATTTAACTCATCTTAATGGGGAAAGATAATGAATTCAATTTGAAATATGATGAGATTGAGATGCCTGGAAGTAATTCAGGTGGAGTTGTAAAGCAGGTAATTGAACATATGAAATTGTTGGCAAAAATAAAAATGTGAGCATCATCAGCTTATACATGGCAAATGAAGTATTGGGAGTGGATGATAACAGCTGAGGAAATAATATAGATTTAGAAGAGAAAGTAGATCACAACTGAACTCTTAGATAACTCCAACATTTGATGTCAAATAAAGGATAAATTAAAATTTAATATATTTCTACTATATCAGTCTGTCTCCTAGACAGAAGGGGAATTGCATTTAATCATTCAATGAAATTTTATATTAAACACCTATCGTATGCCAGAAACTATTGTAAGTACTTGGGTATATTAGTAAACAAAACTGACAAAAACACCAGACCTTAGGTAAGCTTATGCATAGCAAGTTCCTTTATAATGAAACAGGGGTTTCAGAGGCATTCCCTGTTCTAAATCCTCTGGTTCTCTGAAAACCTCAATTCCCACCTTCAATGTTAGAGAGAAATTTTGATGCAATTATATTCACCCTTTCTCCCCACTTCAGTATCTTTGTTCAATTTTGCATGTGATTTGATAGGTTTTTTACAAAGTTGCTGGTTGCTTTAAATAAGTTACATAGATAATACAGCCACCCAGAATTAGATAGCTTTTGGCCTTGGACAACAGGAAAGAGAAAAAATAGTTACATAAAAAGAATGAGATGCCTTCACAATTAAATTACATTATAAATACAAGTTAAGAAAAGTAACAAAGAAATCTCAATTCCAAGGTTGACAAAATATAACAAAGATGGGACAACATAGCTACACAGTATTGGAGGGAGTTAGGGTAAAAGGGTGGGCCTGGTTTGAAAATGCATTAGGAAAAGAATATTTAGAGAAAACAGAAGTAAATTCAATCATCTTTCTGATTTTGTATTTTTGCTCTTGTTTATCTCAGACTGAGATTTACTCCCATCAGGCAACAAATGGATGAGTCAGACTACATAATGAATGAATTGAACTATAATTTTATGATAATACTTTAGACGTTCTCAGCATTTTTGAAATAGTCCTGTTATTGTAGGGGAGGTGAATTACTGATAGAAAGAACTCATTTATATATTTTTTTTTCATTTAAGGCTTGTATATTTATTTGACTGTGAAATTATAGTTTAGAAACACATTTATTTTATTTCATTTTATTTTTTAATCAGCTTTCATCCTCCCTACACCCTCTTTCACATCCAACCCCTCACCCCTCCCACAATCACCACACTTGTCCTTGTCCATGAGTTCTTGCTCTTTTTTTTTCATTTTTGATCAATCCTTCCATCCTCCCCAATAGCTCCCCACCCCATCACCAGAACTGTCTTCTTGCTTTCTATGAATCTGTCTATATTTTGCTTGTTATTTCCATTTGTTCATTAAATTCTACATATAAGTTAGATCATATGCTACTTGTCTTTCTCTGACTGGCTTATTTCACCTAACATACTGTTCTCCAGGTCCATCCATGCTGTCGCAAAGGGTAAAATTTTCTTCCTTTTTCATCCAAGTGTATTCCATTAATACCGTACCATATCTATTTCATCCACTTATCTATTGATGGACACTCAGAGCCCAGTACTTAATGACAGCTTTTCTAATTCACCTTTAAATAACCTTATTACTACTGTGAGTCCTCTTTCTACTTTTGTGCACCCCTGAAATTATATATCAATGAAAAGGCCATGTTTAGAGAAATATTAAATTTCAAAGCCTTATGTTGCAACTCAGACAATTTTAAAATTTTGTATTGATTTCAGAGAGAGAGAGAGAGAGAGAGAGAGAGAGAGAGAGAGAGAGAAGAAACAGTGATTTGTTGTTCACCCACTTATGCATTCATTGGTTTCTTCTTATATGTGCCTTAACTGGGTATCAAAACCAAAACCTTAGTGTAATAGGGAAATACTTTAACCAACAGAGATACCTGGCCAAGGCAAGTCACGTACAATTGTAAAATAATTTCAGTTCCTAATGATTCCCTTTGTCTTTTTCAATGCCTTTGGCTGCTGAGAAATTGATAATTGCTAATATTCCCCTGAGACTTACCCATTATCTTGTCTCAGGTCTCAGGGGCATATTAGTGTATCAATCATAGAAACTCAAGTGGAGAAAACATAAGAATTTCCAGGGGTTAGGTGCTTTATTGCACTGCATATTTCCTCTTATTACTCCCTATAGATTATAATATATACCTCCTATCCTTATACTTAAATACCACTGTTTTAGTAAAACACTGTTACTTATGAGAATGGGATTCATTCTTTATGTGTGTTACGAGGTTAGAAAGGTTGAAGTGGACTGACCAGTTTGATATATTTAATATATTCCACAGATATATCTCTCATACAAACTCCTAATCCAGCCAAAACCGGTTTGGCTTAGTGCATAGAGCATCGGCCCGTGGACTAAAAGGTCCCAGGTTCGATTCTGGTCAAGAGCATGTACCTTGGTTGCAGGCACATCCCCAGTAGTGGGTGTGCAAAAGACAGCTGATCGATGATTCTCTCTCATAGATATTTCTAACTCTCTATCCCCTGCCCTCCCCTGCAGGCTTGATCACCCCCCAACTGCCCTCCCTTGCAGGCCTGATCCCTCCCAGCTGCTCTCCCTGCTGGCCTGATCACCCACAACTGCCCTCCCTTGCAGACCTGGTCCCTTCCAACTGCCCTCCCCTGCTGGCCATCTTGTGGCAGCCATCTTGTGTCTACATGGAGCAGTCTTCTTTGACCACATGGGGCAGCCATATTGTGTGTTGGAGTGAGGGACAATTTGTATATTATTATTTTATTAGATAGGATTAGATAGGATAGAGGCCTGATGTACAGGTGGAGGCCAGCTGGTTTGCCCTGAAGGGTGTCCCAGATCAGAGTGGGGGTTCTCTTGGGGCATAGGGAAGCCTGAGTGAGGGGCCTGTGGTGGTTTGAAGGCCATCTATCCTCCCCTCCCCCCCCCCGGCAATCCAAGCAGAGGCCGGGGGGATTTGTTTATCTTGTATAATTGGGATTATATTTATATATCTGGGATTTATTTATCTTGTATAATTGAAACTTTGTAGCCTTGTTTAGAGGCCAAGGCAGGCTAGGGCTACTTAAGCTTGGCTTCCTCCATTGCCAGGGACAACTCAAGCCTCTTGCTCTCTCCAGCTCCGTGGCGGCCACCATTTTGTTGGAATTTATTTATCTTCTATAATTGAAACTTTGTGGCCTTGAGTGGAGGCCTGGGCCAGCCAGGACAGGTAGAAAGCTTGGCTTCCTCCATTGCCAGGGAAACCTAAGCCTCCTGCTCACTCCATGGCTACAGCCATCTTGTTTGGGTTAATTTTTATACTTTCTCCTGATTGGCTGGAGGGTGTGGCTTGTAGGTATAATGTGGATACGATCAATTTGCATATTACTTTTTTATTAGATAGGATGGTCATTTACTACACTTTAGGCTCTGGAGAATCCAGTAAGAATACTACTCAGGGGATCTTAGATGATAGGATGAACCATGGGTGACCTGAATCAGAGGAAGAATTCAAATAGCAATCAAAGTTATAATGATTTTTAACTCACTTGTGAAATTCTATCAGTATTTTTAGTAGTTTAAAAAGTGTATGATAAAGGTGCAAATCTTAATGTATAAATTAAAAAGTGGCACTTTTGCCCTAACTAGTTTGGCTCAATCGATAGAGTGTTGGCCTGTGGACTGAAAGGTCCCAGGTTCGATTCTGGTCAAGGGCAACCAAGGTACAGGCACATCGCCAGTAGGAGGTATGCAGGAGATAGCTGATCGATTTTTCTCTCTCATCAATGTTTCTAGCTCTCTATCCCTCTCCCTTCCTCTCTGTAAAAAAATCAGTAAACTATATTTTTAAAAAAGCGGCACTTTCCCTTTGCTTTAAAACATGTCCCACAATAATGGTCATTTCTGAAATATGAAATGGATATATAATTTTTTGGTGTACTTTAGTGTTGTTGTTTGCCATTCAAATATATTTTATGCAAACTAAACCTTGATGTAATGTGTGAAATTAATATTCATACATTGAAATGAATATTCCCAGTTATGAAGAAAATGTAATTACCAGAAAACTTATTTTGATATAATTGTAGGTGAAGAGGGCCTATTCACTTGACTTAATAATCTCCAGGTCTATTCATGCTGTCACAAATGGGTAAGAGTTTCTTCTTTTTTATATCCATGTAGTATTCCATTGTGTAGATGTAGCATAGCTTTTTTAAATCCCTTCATCTACTGAAGTTTCCAGATATTGCCTATTGTAAATAATGCTGCTATGAGCATAAGGGTGCATATATTCTTTTGAATTGGTGTTTTGGGATTCTTATGATATATTCCCTGAAGTGGGATCACCAGACAACAGCATGGTGAAGGCTAGAGGGAAGGTGGGGGTGAGGGCTGAGTGGAGGTGGGAAAAGGTGGGGCAAAATGGGTATATCTGTTATAGTATAAACAAATACAAATAAAGTTTAAAAAGAGGACCAATTCAAAATTGTATTTATAATAGGATCTCAATATTATATCAATATTATATAAATTTTGATGAGGCTATCTTAGCAGCTTTAGGACTTGTGTGTGTTCCTAGATTCAGGAATGCTTATGGGTTGTTGAATGGCATCATTCCACCTAAAGATCTATAGAAATCCAATAAAATTCACTATAATTTTCTCAGGAAGACTATGCAGTAATTTTCAGAAGCATATTAAAAATCTTTTAAAATTTTATAATTACTGTGCAGTAATTTTCCTCTGCCAAAACACAAAAATTCCCTGTGAAGCCACCCACACTGTGCTCTGGCAGAGGGAGGGTGAAGTGGACTGGAACTGTGAGACCAGAAGCCAGGACTGGGGACTTGAGGCATAGAGCTCAGAAGGCAGACACCCTAAGTTTCCTGGGCTGAGTCATTCCCTCATCCAGCAGAGGACATCTTTACCACATAGCCATTAGCCTTGCCTGAGAAGAAGACACCCTATTGGAAAACACCTTGCCCTGAGGCCACTAAGAGAGCAAAAGTAACAATTAGCCTCCAGGCAAAAGCAACTACCCACACTGTTGAAAAAACTCTCATTACACCTAAGGACAATTGCCTGAGGGCAATTCAATCAGAATCCTATTAGTCTGTAGATAGAGGCAGTCATGGAGGCTTTGAATCTTTGCCTGAAGTAATTAGTCAGAAACAACCTTTTATACTGTCCTGCACTAGAGATTGAGAGGTATAGAGGATCTACCTAATACAAACCCAAACAGATAACCAAAATGAGGAGACAAAGAAACAACCCCCAAATGAAAGAACTAGAGAATTCTCCAGAAGAAGAGATAAATGAAGCAGAAATAAGAAATTTATCTGAAACAGAGTTAAGAGTAGTGATTGTAATGATGTTCAACAGTATGAACGAAGATGTATTAATTATGAAAAAAGAACAGTCTAAGATAAAGAATGACATAACACAAATAAAGAACACATTAGAAGGAATAGACACCAGATTAGGGGAAGCTGAGGATTGAATCAGTGGATTAGAAGACAGAGAGTTGAAATACAACTCAACTAGAGAACTAAAAAACAAAAACGAAAAACAGCAGAAAAGCTTAAAGGTGCTGTGGGACAATGTGAAACATAACAATATGTCCAAACAGACATTCTGGTTACTTATCACATTCATATTTTTACTTGAATTGCTGCCAGAACAGTGCCTAAATGCATTAGAGATGGGTTGTTCTTTCTGATTGGTTCAAATATTCCAAGTTGTCATGTTTAACCCCTGAAACACATGATGATGTATGTGCTCAAGGTAATCTCTCTAAAAAAGAAGTCTCCAAGTAGCCACATGAAGAAGACACATGTAGAAGTTCTCAGCAACAACCTCAGATAAGGGCCCAGCTAATGGACTGCATCAAATTCCAAATACGTGAATAAATAAGTCTTCGAGTGGTCCCAACCCCCAGTCTTTGAGCATCTTCAGCTGAGGTCTTAGATATTTTTTAACAAAAACAAGATATCTTTGTTTTTTCCTGTCCAAATTCCTAACCCAAAGGACTTGTCATAATAATAAAATGGTTGTTTATTTCTGCCTCTAAGTTTGGAATGATTTATTATTCAGCAAGAATCAACTGGAGTATGCCGAAACCGGTTTGGCTCAGTGGTAGAGCGTCGGTCTGTGGACTGAAGGGTCCCGGGTTCGATTCCAGTCAAGGGCATATACATTGGTTGCTGGCACATCCCCAGTAGGGGGTGTGCAAGAGGCAGCTGGTCGATGTTTCTCATCGATGTTTCTAGCTCTCTCTCTCTCTCCCTTCCTCTCTCTGTAAAATATTAATAATATATATATATATATTTTTTAAAGAATTAACTGGAATATAAGTTTTACCTGTAGGTGAAGTGCTGTTATAACAAAACCTAAAAATTTGTGTCATTGGCTTTAGGGTCAGGTAGCAGATAGAAAATGGAAAGTTCTTGAAAAGAGTAGTAGAAAAATCATTCAGGCCTGGAAGGGGCAGTTGGTAAGGACTTAAAGAAAATTGGAAGCTGGGGAAAAAATGGAGTCCTTATTACACAGCAGCAGAAAGAAGCAATGCCCTACTATAGTAATATGGAAAATAGGAAATATACCTAATAAACTTGATTATCTGTCTATATAAAGAGATACACAGGCAAAACATTGAAAGTGACTCTTGACTTCTTTTCACTGAATATTATAACACTAGAGGCCCAGTCCACGGATTTGTGCACAGGTGGGGTCCCTTGGCCTGGCCAGGCCAATTGAGGCTGTGGGAGATGGGCCAGGAGGAGGTGCCAAGGGAGGTTGGTTGGTAGGGGGAGAGGCCAGAGGAGGATGGCCAACTGGCCAGATCAGGACTATCAGGGCCAGCCAGCTGGGGGGAGGGGTCAGGGAAGGTTGTTGTAGGAGCACATTGACCACCAGGGGGTAGCTTCTGCAGTGAGCATTGGCCCTCTGGTGGTCAGTGTGCTCCTACAACCTCCTACAGTGCACATCATAGCGACTGGTTGACAGGTTGTCCAATCATTCAGTCACTTAGGATTTTATATGTATAAATATGGGAGGACAGTTGAGAGCTAAAGAATTAACTTAAAAAAATTTTTTTTAAAGAATTAACTTAGAGAATCCAGAACTTATTGGATTTAAAAAATAATTTTGTTTCTCTCTGCTAGCCTGTCTAGACTGTAATTCTCAAATTATAAAGGGCTTTAGGCCAAATATAAAAACCAGATTGGGGTTGTAAAATATTTTTGCTAAGCAATACAGTTTTTAAAAACTTTACCTACTACAGTCTCGCGTGGCTTTTCCCTTCTAATGGAATAAATCATAAATTAGCACACAGAAAACCCATAAAGTTTTTCAAGAAATTGTATCAGCTTGGACTAAGAAGGATAGAAATGTTACAAAATGGAGTCCTTTGGATGTCCATACTACTATAGGAGGAAGAAAATTGAGAGAACTATTCAGCTTCAAACATAAACTATTGTTTTTATGCAACAAGGAAAGATGGCTTAGAGTTGGAACCAAGTGACCAGAAGGTAGAGTGAGAAATAATAGAGCAATTTCAAGCAGTAAAACACAAGGAGGAATTGACAACATGTCCATACTTAGATTTCAGAATTGTTATGAACTAGTGATTGCAACATTTGTTCTATTTTCCTCTCATTTCCATAAGTGTCTATAGTGGCTATGTTAGGCCTGCCCCCACAACTGTTTTTTGGGTATGTCTATCAGATAACTTGTAACCTTAGTTTTTCTGTCTTCAAGTAAAAATATACTCAACAAACTGTATGTTAAGAACCAAATCTGAGGATCTTCATCTATACCTACACTTTATTTAGAAAATGTTATCTGGTAGTGAAACTTATGTCATATGGGATTAGACTTGGCAGAGGGGATCAACGTATTTTGTTTGTGTGAAGGATGGTAATTGTTATAGCCAGTGGGCAAGTTGTGACAGATTACCTTTTCCAAAGTTAACTATAACAATATCTTACACACCATGTGCTCTTATTAAAATGTGACTTTGACATTTCTTTCATCAAGAGTTGGGGTTTATGTTCTCTCCCATTCAATCTAAGTGGGCTTGTAACTATGGAACAACTGATGCTATGTGAGTTCCAAGGCTAGAATATAAAAGATGATAGAGTTTCTACTTTGTGACTACAGGGTCATTTGCTCTTGGAAAAAAGCCACCAGGCTGTGATGAAGTCTAAGAAGTTATGTGAAGAGTTCACAGGTTCCAGAAGACTGTCCCAGCTGAGATCAGAGATGACAGCACCAATTGCCAAACATGAGAGTGAGTGGGGCTTCAGATGATGTTAGCTCTCAGTCTTTGATTCTTCCAAGGTGAGGCCATAGACACTGTGGAGCAGAGACAATCCATCTCTGACGTGTCCTTTCCCAATTCCTAACCTGTAAAACATATGTGCATAATAAATCAGTTGGTACATGCCATTAAGTTTGGATGGTTAGTTATATTCCAATGGTAACTGAAATAGGACTTAATAGCCAGTAAACTTCATTCATAAGTCAGGTACTAGCCAGATAGGTAGAATGTTCTATGATATTTCTGGCTGAGGCATTTTATTTTTAGAGTTTTGAACCTGTATGTGTGTATATCCTATCTAATAAAAGAGTAATATGCAAATTGACTGTCACCCTAACACACAAGATGGCTGCCTTCATGTGGACACAAGATGGCTGCCACAAGATGGCCAGCAGGGGAGGGCAGTTGGGAGAGATCAGGCCTGCAAGAGAGGGCAGTCGGGGGTGACCAGGTTGGCAGAGAAAGGAAGTTGGGGGTGACCAGATCTGCAAGGGAGGGCAGTTAGGGGTGACCAGGCCTGAAGGGGAGGGCAGTTAGGGGCATTCAGGCTGGCAGGGGAGCAGTTAGGCATCAATCAGGCTGGCAGCAGAGTGGTTAAGGGGTGACAAGGCTGGCAGGCAGAAGCGGTTAAGGGCAATCAGAAAGGCAAGCAGGCACACAGTTGGGAGCCAGCAGTCCTGGATTGTGAGAGGGATGTCCAGCTGCCCGTTTAGGCCTGATCCAGGTGTGATTGGGCCTAAACAGGCAGTTGGACATCCCTTGAGGGGTCCCAGATTGGAGAGGGTGCAGGCTGGGCTGAGGGACACACACACACATGCACAAATTTCATGCACCAGTCCTCTAGTAATATTATAAAATCCATAGCTCCAGAAGCACTACACATGGATATAGAAGGGCTGACAGCAATCCTGTGGTCCTCTCACTATTTTTTTTCCAAAAAAATTTACAAAACTATTGCCTCTATAATTAAGTTGTTCTCCTATATATCAGGACATATCTGCATAATTCCAGGAATTTCATATCTTTTATGAACAGTTTCCTTTATCTGGCTCAGTTGATAAAATTTCTTACATAATTCCATGGACAGCCAGGCCTCACACTTATGAGCAAGGCAGAAGAACATTTTATTTATTTATTTATTTATTTATTTATTTACTTATTTTAATATATTTTATTGAATTTTTACAGAGAAGAAGGAGAGAGGGATAGAGAGTTAGAAGCATTGATGAGAGAGAGACATTGATCAGCTGCCTCTTGCACACCCCCTACCAGGGATGTGCCCGCAACCAAGGTACATGCCCTTAACCGGAATCGAACCTGGGACCTTTCAGTCTGCAGGCTGACGCTCTATCCACTGAGCCAAACCGGTGTTGGCCAGAAGAACATTTTAGATATCCTGGTGATGGAGGAGATAGGTGAATGTCATATTGCACATTCAAAAAGCCATTCCCTATGCCAGATCTATGTTGGATTAGTATATAAGCACTCTGGATGTTGTGATTTCATGCTAATGAGGAGATGCCAAAACTTTCATAGTAAAAAGCAGACCCTTGCCGAAACCGGTTTGGCTCAGTGGTAGAGCGTCGGTCTGTGGACTGAAAGGTCCCGGGTTCGATTCCGATTAAGGGCATCTACATTGGTTGCGGGCGCATCCCCGGTAGGGGATGTGCAAGAGGCAGCTGGTTGATGTTTCTCTCTCATCAACGTTTCTAGCTCTCCATCTCTCTCCCTTCCTCTCTGTAAAATATCAATAAAATATATTTAAAAAAAACAAAACAGACCCTGTGTATGAGTTCCAGTTTTTTTAAAAGATGTACTATGGAATGATGCTGCTCTGAAAAATGACCCCCCATAAAGGATTTCCACATTTTTGTGTGAACAACTGATTTAGATAGCCAAGGCTAGCAACCTGGAGCTGTACAGCTGAAAGGCTACCTGGACACTTGAACACATCTAACCATCCATGTTCAGTCTATCACCAATCATGAGTGCAACATGAAATATTTTCTTGTAGAAAAGTTAGTCACATTGTGTGTATATATATATGCTGAGTCCACTAGCAAGAAATGCTGCAGCTATGCAACAATAAAAAAAAATTAACCAGGTTCTCTCCATCTAGCTTTATCTTAAATCAGGGGAATCCTGGCTCCCTATATAAACTTCCTTTAGACCCACATAATGACAGATTTCAAGGAATTTGGGAACAGAACTTATTCATTGTCCAGCAGGCCCGGACACATTTCAAGCCTCTGCCAGGCTTAGTGTATGCATGTAATGAGCATCTGCTGCTAGGTGAAACCCACCATCTGTTAGAACTTTTTAAGATAGGGAGTTATGCGGAACTACTCATTCTCTTTTTTCTTTTCCTATTCATTTAGTTATTTGTTTGTTTCTTTGTTTATTTTGTTTTGTTTTTTCTTCATTATTGAAAGTATTACATATGTTCCTTTCCCACCCCCACCCCCACTATTGACCTCTCCTAACCATCCTCCACACCACCCCACCCCAGGCTTTCACCACCCTATTGTTTGTATCCGTAGGTTATTCATGGATGCATACCAGTCCTTTGATTTATCTTTTTCCACTCACAAACTCTTCCCCAACTTCCCTCTGAGATTTGACAGTCTGTTCCATGCTTCTATGTCTCTGGATCTATTTGTTCATCAGCTTATTTTGTTCATTAGATTCTACACATGAGTGAGCTCATGTGATACTTATCTTTCTCTAACTGGCTTATTTTGCTAAGTATAATACATTCCAGGTCCATCCAGGATGTTTCAAATGATGAGTTCTTTCTTTTTTACAGCTGCGTAGTATTCCATTGTGTAATTGTACCAAAGATTTTTTTTTTTTAATCCATTCATCTGCTGATGGGCACTTGAGATGTGGTAAATTGTGCTGCGAAGAACATCGGGGCACATATATTCTTTCTGATCAGTGTTTCAGGTTTCTTAGGATATATTCTAGAAGTGGGATCACTGGGTCAAATGGCAGTTCCATTTTTAATTTTTTGAGGCAACTCCATACAGTTTTCCACAGTGGCTGCACTAGTCTGCATTCCCATCAGCACTGTACTAGGGTTCCCTTTACTCCACATCCTTGCCAATACTTGTCAATTGTTGATTTGTTGATTCTGACAGGTATGAGGTGATACCTCATTGTTGTTTTAATTTGAACCTCTCAGATGATTAGTGACTTTGAGCATTTTTTCATGTCTCTGGCCCTTTGTATGTCCACTTTGGAGAAGTATTTATTTAGGTCCTTTTACCATTTTTAATTGGATTGTTTGTCTTCCTTTTGTTAAGCTGTATGAGTTCCCTATATATTTTGGAATTTAACCCCTTATCTAATATGTCATGGGCAAATATGTTCTTCCATGCAGTGAGCTCTCTTTTCATTTTGTTGATGGTTTCTTTTGCTCTGCAGAAGCTTTTTATATTTAGATAGTCCCATTTGTTTATTTTCTCCTTAGTTTGCTTTGCCCTAAGAAGTGTATCAGTAGCCGAAACCGGTTTGGCTCAGTGGATAGAGCGTCAGCCTGTGGACTGAAAGGTCAAGGGCATGTATCTAGGTTGCGGGCAAATCCTCAGTAGGAGGTGTGCAAGAGGTAGCTGATTGATGATTCTCTCTCATCAATGTTTCTAACTCTCTATCCCTCTCCCTTCTTCTCTGTAAAAAATCAATAAAATATATTTTTAATAAAATAAAAATTAAAAATGTATCAGTAGATATATTGCTTTAGTCATAATATTGTAATTTTGATGAATTCTAATTTATCTGTTTTTATTTTTTTCGCTTGTTCTCTTGGTGTCATAACTAAGAAAGGTCTAACCCAAGATCACAAATATTTACTCCTACATTTTATTCTAAGTGTATTATCATTTTATCTCTTACAATCAGGTATGTTATGCATTTTGAGTGAAATTTTCTATGGTATAAAGAGGGAGTCCAACTTGGTTTGCATGTGGACATCTACTTTTTTCAGTGTCATTTGAAAATACCTTTTTTATTTATTGAATCTTCTTTGCACCCTTGTTGAAAATCAGTTATTCAACACATGTAATAGTTACTTTCTGGACTCTCAATTCAATTCCAATAATTTGTGTTTATCCTTATGCCATGGTCTTAATTAACATTGCTCTGTAATACATTTTGAAATTGGAAACTCTGAGTTCTCCAACATTATTCTTCTTTTCTAAGATTACTTTAGTTGTCCTAGGTCCCTTTAATTTTCACATGAATTTAGGCACTGTGTTAAATGTGCATATCAATTGGGGTGGTGGTTAGGAGAAAATGGGGAGTGACTTCTAGTGCGTAAAGGTGTTCTTTTTGGAGTGATTCAAATATTCTAAATCAATTGTGATAATGGTTTCACAACTCTGAATATATAAAATTCATTGAATTGAATACTTTAAATGGGTGAATTTTATAGTATGTGAATTATATCTCAATAACATTGCTTAATTAATACAGACAATTAACACAATGTAAAAAGGACCAAGAGAGAGAGGAAGGGATCTAGATGGGGGTGAGCAAAGGGATGGGAAATGAGGGATGTCTGTAATAGGGTCAACAATAAAAAATTTTAATTAAGAAACAAAATAAATTTAATGATGTAATATGGAGGATGCTCATAACAAATGTAAACTATTAATGAAGACAAATAGAAAATCCAAAGCTCATTGCAACATTGAAATTCAATATATCAAATGATAATATCCAAATAATTGTGAAGGTCCTAAGTGGTTTGTACTAAGTCCTTGTAACCAAAGAACACAACACAATTTAGAAATGGCAGTACAGCATAT
Organism: Vespertilio murinus; assembly: GCA_963924515.1. Classification (NCBI taxonomy): domain Eukaryota; kingdom Metazoa; phylum Chordata; class Mammalia; order Chiroptera; family Vespertilionidae; genus Vespertilio; species Vespertilio murinus. The sequence continues at coordinate 27,198,047 of OZ004710.1, forward strand.
AGCATGATTTCTAACAGGCTAAAGTTCAATATTTAGTCAATTGCCGTGTTTGTATTAGTCAAGTTTTGTAATATATATAAAGATTGTGCTTATTGTTTGTTTGTTTGTTTAGTCCTCCTGAAGACATGCTTAGAGAAAAGAAAGGAGAGAAATAGGGAAAGAAACATTGATGTGAGAGAAAAACATTGATTTGTTGCCTTCCCTATGTTCTCCAACTGGGAATTAAACCAGCGATACCCAGGTATGTACCCTGAAAGGGAATTGTACCAGCAACCTTTCAGTGCATGGGACGATACTAAATCAACTGAGCCACTCTGGCCAGGCAACACTGCTTATTTTTATTTTTTTAGTGTCATTCTTATTTGCCATAGGTAAATTTATTCATAGATTCATCATCAATAGATTCATTTTTTTTTTTTTGGTACTCATCGAAAGCAAACAGGTATTTGCATTTTCATCATATACAATAAAACAATTTCTATGGCAATTGAACTTACTTAAATCGCAACTTTTTTTCTTCTTCTTTCACTTTTTATTCTTTTTAAATTCTTTATTGTTGAAAGTATTACATATGTCCCTTTTCTCCCCACTGTCCTCTCCCAGCCTGCCCCCACCTCAAAGCCCTGGCCTTCACCCCCTCCCGCCATTGTCTGTGTCCATACACACACAAGTTCTTTGGTTGATCTCTTATCTTCCTCGCTCCCGCCTCCCATCCTCCCCTGCCTTCCCTCTGAGGTTTGATTGTCTGTTCAATGATTCTGCGTCTCTGGCTCCACGCTTGTTCATCAGTTTATGTTGTTCATTACAATCCACAAATTAATGAGATCCTGTGCTATTTATCCTTCTCTGAGTGGCTTATTTTGCTTAGCATAACACTCTCCAGGTCCATCCATGCTGTTTCAAACAATAAAAGTTCTTTGTTTTTTGCAGTAGCATAGCATTCCACCCTGTAGATGTACCACAGTTTTCTAACCCATTAGCTAATGGGTATTTTGCTCCATTGATATTTATGGAGTGGATATGCTTGCAAATCTTAGAAATTGTAAATTGTGCTGCTATGAACATAGGAATGCATATGGGTTTTTTTTTTTTTGTTTTTTTTTGTTGTTTTTTTTCTGATTGGTGGTTCTTATTTCTTAGGATATATTCCTAAGAGTGGGATACTGGATCAAATGGGAGTTCCATTTTTAGTTTCTTAAGGAAACTCCATACTGTTTTCCACAGAGGTTTCACCAGTTTGCATTCCCACCAGCACTGTATGAGGGTTCCCTTTTCTCCACATCCTCCACAGCACTTGTCCTGTGTTGATTTGTTGATGATAACCATTCTGACAGTTGTGAGATGGCATCTCACTTTTTATTTTTATTTTTTAATTTAAATATTGAAGGGAATTCACAACAAAAACAAGATCAAATTTATTAAATTAAAAAGATAATAGTTTTAATTTTTCATCTGTCAGTCCAATTGTATGGTATGCATATCATATGTTTGCTTTTCTTATGCAAGGAGGCTGACCTTTCCCACAAATCACTGGGCTGCTTCATACCAGCCCCTGTTTCCGAAAGTGGCAGCTGGTCAATATAAAATTTTCTATTTTGACTGTGCACAATCATACTTCTCCTCAATTCCAGCACAGTTCTTTGTGAGGGTTTAACTGCCTTTAATTCAAGGCAGAGTTCTACTTTTATCTAGTGAAGGAAGAAAAAAGAAATGTTACCTATTCAGCACTGCCTGAGAAATACATAATACCAGATGCTCGTTGAATTGTCCAATTACATTAAAAAAATCAGGCAGTTGCACTGAGCCCTGGGAACATTGCCAGGGCCTCTAATAAAAGGATGCTTCTCAAAGTGTGAGCATACAACCACAGGTGCTCCACAAGATAATTTGAGGAAGGGGGATAAATGGATAAATTGGCAAGTGTTCTAATACATATGTGTTTGTTATTATGTCTATTGTAAAAATAAGTAACTAGCATAAGTTGGTATTTTACCAACTATTACTTCTTTAGAATGAATAAAAGTGTCTATAATTATTCATACTTCTTTACTTGAAATGCCCGTTTCTCTTCTTTTGTTTTTTTTTCCTCTTCAGTAAAATCTTTCCTGGCCTCCTCACTTTCACAGTGTTAGTTGCTTCTTACTCTGATTCCCATACTATTTTGCACATATATGGATTACATCACATCTCAGATCTCATTGTAATTTTATTAGGCACTCCTACCTCTGTACTAGATTATGAGTTCCTTAAAAACCAGAGTCATATATTTGTATTCTCAGTGCCTAATGCAATAGCTAGGCCACCCTGGGAAATGCTCAATAATATTTATGGGGTGAATAAATGTGAATTATAATTTTGGTAACAATAATTATATTATATATAATATAATATTATATAAGCATAGATCTAGTATTACAGTTGGAGGGTTGGAGGCAAGTTGACATCTTGTCTGTCCAGAGAGAACTGAAAATATAGAACTGCAAGACAGAAAATCAAATATAATTCTCTATCTAATTAATTACATTAGCACTTTAAGTTTTTTTACTTGTAATAGATTTTTGGACTAAAATTCAAAATCAGAATTACTGGATAAAATTTAAAAAAGTATTTTTATGCTCATTACATGTTAGAAGAACTGAAATGTAATTTTAAAAGGACATACTCTAGAGCCAAGCTCTTATGAGTTTGAATTCTGGCTCAACAATTACTAGCTGTAATTATAATCTGTAAACTGAAGACTAGAGATAATTCGTACAGAGCCTAAATAGTACCTGATACATAGTAAGCTTCCAATAAATGGTAGTTGTTATTATTCATTTAATCTGGAGAAAAGTAGGAGATACCTTACTAATAATCTCCAAGGAGTGACTCTTTGAAGGTGTGATCCAAGTGAAAAATATAAAGTCCAGTTGCCTTATCTTACTCCCATTCTCACCTCAATCCCTTTCATGATAACATTGTGATCATTACTTTTCCAAATTATGCCATGCACCAGTCTAAAAACCAGCAGGTCTCTCTCCCTGAAGTTTCTGGTATAGATGTTCCTATATAAGGAAATAAATCATTTTTAATTCACACTTTCCTGATAGCAAACAGATAATTGTTTACAATTTAAAAGTTTTTTCATTCAGTTTCTACTGTGTTAGACTAAATCACAGTATTGTCAAGCCAAGCAAGTACTTAATTAAACAGAGAAGGTCACAATGAATCAGTGCAATTTGCTGAAAAAGGTTGAAGTAGAAAACCTGATTTCTATTCTCAACTTTACTAATAACTTATTTAGAAATATTAGTATTAGGTGAGTTGTTTCATTTCTCTAGGCCTCAACTTCATTACTTACATATGATTAGATTTATCAGAGACAGCTGACTCATTCTTAGAAAAAGATGAAAGCTACATATTTACTTGTGCTTTAAAGAAATAAAGCTCAGAAGACTTTAAAATATTTAACTATAAAAAGGAAACTATATAATTTCTAAACAGAAGTGTGGATTGCTATTTTTATAATTTTGAAATGGGCAAGTTCTTCTAAAAGAAACAGAATCAAGATGTCATAAAGAAAGATGTACTTCCCCCCTCCCTGCTGCCTACCCACAGACACCACAGTCGCGTGGTTTGAGCACACAAGCCCCCTGAGGACATTGTCCCAGCAGGCGAATCTCAGGTGCATCTATGAGCTACCACTAGGCTCACTCATTTCCAACCAAGGGCGCAAGGCCCTGGCAGCAAAAACTCGGACTTCCCTGTCCTCAGATGCTGAACTCTGGTCACTGAAGTCACAATGATTCAGTGCACAAGCCTTCTGAGCCAGCTGCCCCAGCAGGTGTCCCCTGGTGCCAATTACCGCCAACTGCCCTCTCCTGCCAGCCTGATTGTCCCCAACTGCCCTCCCCTGAGGACCTGATCTCACTCCCAACTGCCCTCCCTTGCAGACCTGGTCACCCCCAACTGCCCTCTCTTGCAGGCCTGGTTCTCCCCAAGTGCCCTCCCCTGCAAGCCTGGTTTCCCCCAACTGCCCTCCCCTGATGGACCAATCGCCCCCAACTGCCCTCCCCTGCTTGCCTGTTCACCTCAAACTGCCCTCCCCTGCAGGCCATCTTGTGGTGGCCATCTTGTGATTTTGTGGTAGCCATCTTGTGTCAGCCAACTTGAGATGACGTGGGGGTGGCTATCTTGTGATGATGTGAGGGCGTCATGCAAGGGCACAAGAGCCACATAAACTTTTATTAGTATAAATATATGTGAACCTCTGAGAAATGTTAGGAAGGTCTGCAGCATGGGGTGGAGCTGCCTGGCCAATTGGGAAGATTAGCTCCTGAAAGAGGTTTGATCTTGTGTGGGTTGTGTGTGGCAGAGTTCAGAGAATTACCAGGGCTAGGTGAAAGGTGTTAGGTTGGTGGAGACTCAGATTCAGTGCCCACCTCAGGAGGAGGGTGCAGCAAAGGAATAATGGCACCTCCTGAAGAAAGCTGCCCCACTGCCTGCAGCCCTTGCCCTGAAGCCAGACAATGCAGTTTCTCCCTGTATGTCCTTGGTGATTTTAAGCTGAAGCCCCTTTACTGGATCTTGAAGCGAGTGTTTTTTAGATCCCTTTAAGTTACCATGACACCTGGGATTCCAGACTTGTGCTCTGGACTGAGGAGCCAGGTATGTGATTGGAACCTCTCACTCCTCTGGGGGAATATCCACAGCCAGTATATCCCTCCTGTTTCTTAACTGCCACACGTGGGTGAAGGACCAGCCAATTCTGTATCTCTGCCCCTTCTACTAGTTTCAATGTGGCTTCTTTTTATCCTTAGTTATAGGTCTTCTTGTTCAACTAGTCCTCAGGTGGCTCTCAAGAATAATTTTTCTATAATTCAGTTGTAATTTCGATGTGGTCATAGAAGGAGGCAAGCATAACAGTTACCTACTTAACTATCTCCTAAATATGACCCTTAAGTGATAATTTATTAATGACTAGAGGCCCGGTGCATGAAATTCTTACACAGGGTGAGGGAGTGTCCCTCAGCCCAGCCTGCTCCCTCTCCAATCTGGGACCCCTTGAGGGATGTCCAACTGCCCAGCAGGATCATGTCTAAACGGGCAGTCGGACATCCCTCTCACAATCCAGGACTGCTGGCTCCCAACTGCTCACTTGCCTGCCTTCCTGATTGCCCCTAACCGCTTCTGCCTGCCATCCTGATCACCCCATAACCACTCCCATGCCAGCCTTATTGATATCTAACTGCTCCCCTGCCAGCCTGTTTCCCCCCAACTTACCTCCTCTGCCGGCCTGGCCACCCCTAACTGCCCTCCCCTGCAGGGTTGATCACTTCCAACTGCCCTCCCTTGCAGGCCTGGTGCCTCCCAACTGCCCTCCCCTACTGGCCATCTGAAGCAAAGAGCCCAGGGCAGGCTGAGTTGTACAAAAGACCACCTGGCTAATGGTAGAAAAGGAGAATATAGCGGGTGGAGGTCAAGAATTAAAAAAATGCTTCACACGGAAAAATGTCTTATGCATGCATGACTATTTTTGCATTCTGATAAGACATAAATCACAGCTGCAACTGGTAGACTGCATGGAAGAAAAACTGACTAAAAAAGAAAATTGCTGACAAACTTAAGAGGAATCTTAGAGTTCACTGACCTGAAACATTTTGCTTTGCCTCCAAACTGTCTTACCTCCCAAGGTTCTTCATGATCATTTGTTTCAACTCACTTTGGCATTCTGTTCTCCCAATAAGAACAAACTTTTCCTACCTCTGCATTGGATATAATATAACAATCTACTCAACAATTCAGAGCAAATTGTACTTAGACTGCACAACTTACAAGCAACTTCAATTTATAAATATGAATGCATCTGTTTGCTCTATCCTACAGACATAAAAATCATTGAAGTCAGAAACCACACAATGCAAGTTTTCATGCCACAGGGTTTTGTTTTCTTAGACTAGCCTACAAAAACAAAATCCAACTCACAAAATAATGCTAAATACGTATTTGTTGAATAAATGTGTTTAAATATTGATACTTTCTTCACTCTGTTCATGTTCTTCATATTTCTCTTTATCCTTATGAGGCAATCCTTATATCGAACCCAACTTTTATGTTTACCTTCTAGCTCTTAGAAAATAAAATGATTAAAACATAGCTAGTCTCATCCATTAATTCTTTCACCATAAAGGTAAAAAGAAGCATCTAGGGTATCTAGATATGAGCCTAATAATGATGGGCAAAGGAAAGAATTTCAAATGTCTTTCTGATTTACCTACTAGAATTAGAATGCAATATGAAATTGGAGGAGGGAAATTGAGCTGCACTCAAATAGTGTTATACTAACTTATCTGTTTAATTACTCACTGTAGGTGCTGCAGAAGAATGGGTAAAAATAAAAATAATGTTGGGTTTTTTTTGGTAGGCTGTATGTTATTTTATTTTATTTTTAAAATATATCTTTATTGATTTCAGAGAGGAAGGGAGAGGGAGAGAGAGATAGAAACATCAATGATGAGAGAGAATCATTGATTGGCTGACTCCTGCACTCCCCACACTGGGGATCAAGCCCACAACCCGGGCATGTGCCCTGACTGGGAATCAAAACATGACCTCCTGGTTCGTAGGTCAACGCTCAACCACTGAGCCACACCGGCTGGGCAGTTAGACTGTATTTTAATTTGAAGGGATGGTTTGGTATTCTGTAACAGCTATGAATATTTGTTTTTAAACTTACAATTCCAATTTTATTTAATCCACCTGAATAGAATGAAATTCTTCTCTTAAATGATGTTCAAAAGGTTTATTTCCTTAAAACACACACACACACACACACACACACACACACACACTTCCATAATAGGGATTTGAGCTGTTGTTGGAGCACTTTTAAGTCCAATTAGCCGTTACAACAACCAAAGCAAGGCGCTGTGACAAAGAGCTTCAAACACTTGTATTATATGTTTTACTCATAATTATAGTCAAGTGCCTTATTTGCCAATTCCCTCCCCAACTCTAACGACCTTTAGGTCTCAGAAAATAATTTTGAAAGGCAGATAGAAGCCTCTTTTACAGTAGAAATCCATTTAAAGTGGCTAGGACTAGGCAGATGAGACTAAGGAAGCCCTCTCCTTAGGCACAAAATATAAGGGGTTCCCCAAAACTCAATAATGAAGACAAATTTTAATACAATAGTTTAAAGATGTAAATTAATGTAGAGTCCATGATGGACAAAATATCAAAATTTAAATAATGACAGGATCCTACCCTGCACTTGCATGGCTTACAACTGCGGCTCGCGAGCCCCATGCGGCTCTTTGGCCCTTTGAGTGTGGCTCTTCCACAAAACACCACGGCCTAACCGAGTCTATTTAGAAGTTTAAATTTAAAAAATTTGGGTCTCCAAAAATTTTTTCAATTGTTGTACTGTTGTTATTTGGCTCTTGACTAAGGAGTTCGCCCACCACTGGCTCACCTCAATCACTTCACTTTCATCTCCTGCGTTTGCGCCAGAGGTGAGTGTCCTAAACACTGATCTTAGTCCAGAATTGAGTCCTAAACACTTTCATATGTGGACCTTCCTTTGGATCCAAAATACACTGCATCAGCCCTTTTCCTCTGGTTAGACCTCTGTCATTACAAACCTCCCGCGGGATCCTGTTGAATTCTTGGTGGACTCCCACCTAGTGGGATAATAGTACTTTTCAGGTGCCCCTGCCTTCCAGCTCCCGGTTTTGTCGCTCCTCTCCCCTGGCAGAAGACAGGCCATTTTGGCACTTGCCTTGCGGCGCGGCCACGATTCTGCTTTGGCGAAACGTACTCCCACCCAGAGAAACAACTTCGCTCCTTTCTACTTTCTGAAGGAGCGCTCAGATCATCTCAGCAAAGGGAGAATGGAAAGACTAGAGCCTACACTCAACCAGTTGTCAGAAGCACCTCCCAAACCCCGCCCCCCGGAAGAAGTAAAAGTGGAGGTTTCGGAGACTGTGGAGAAACAACTGCAGTGACTTTCGCCCGTCGTTACGACACGAAGCCGGGGGAAATGATTAAGACAGCTTCGGCTTTCCCACTGGTTTTTTTGCGTTAGCACTTTGCGTCTTCCAAGGCCACGCGCTCCTCTAACCCCACCAGCGGTCCCAGCCGGTAGCACAGGAGTGCTCGGGGCAAGTTCGTGGACCACGCCCCCTGGGCTGGTCCCCTCTCCTTATTGGCCCGGCGGCCTGTCACTCCAACTGGCTCCCCCTCCGGCTAACCACTCACGTAGTTCGGTTTTCGTCTCGGTGTGTTTAACGTTGCCAATAACGAGAGATATTTTTTTTTGGGGGGGGGGGGAGGCGGAGGAAGGGGGAAGGAGGCGAGGCGAGTACAGGTCGTGCCGCAATTAGTTCATTGAAAACTCAGTTGCTCTCGGAGCGGTCGAGCGGAGACTGCTTTCAGCTTTTTTTTTTTTTCCTGCCGACTGTTAAAAATCTCCTGTAGAGAGCCGCAACCATGCCCAAAAGAAAGGTAAGTTCAAAGGAAAGATAGGAGGTGGATTAGCTACCGAGATACATATTTCCTAATTGGCAGAAATTTAAAACAAACAAACACGTTTCGGCTTCCAGGTCAATTTTGTGATGTACCGAATGGAAGGGGAGGGAAGGGCAGAGAATGGTCGGTGTAACGTTTAGGCTCGTCTCACACGCAACTAGTGGTTCACTTTTGACTTGTTTTGTTTAAGGGAAAGAATTGCTTAAGAAGTGTCTCCATGCTGAATTACAAACAGCCATAGCGCTGTGCTGTCGCTTCCTACCCCACCCCCCTTCCTCCGCTTACCCCATTGGAGAACGCTTCTCCCAACCGTTCTTCCAGGCGCCCGGGTCCTCCTCGGCCTCCAGCTTCTCTCAGGGAACCGTCCCGTGTGGGAGTAAGAAAGCCGTGGCTTTCTCCCATATTTGTCTTTGTTCTTCCCGTTTTCTTTTTCCATTTTTCCCCTTCCCTCCTCCACTTCTTGTCATGCCAGATGGCTATGCAATGTTAATCCTGTGCCATTAGGCGGCGCAGACTTCAAACTGTCCGAGAGAGAGAAGGAAGAGATTCACCGCTGTAATTAGCGACTTCGGGGCTGAGAGATCGGGAGCTCTCCAAGTTCTCCCTCTGAAGGTGGAAAGATAAGAGAACTGCATCAGATAAACAGCCGTAGCATCGATTTGTTCACTTAAATCGATTAGGATTGATCGAGCTACTCAAGGGCTACAGGTCTCCTGAAAACCCTTACTTCAGAATTCGTGGCTCCTCTCTCGGACAGGAAAAAGGTTATGCTTGGTGTTTGTTCATTTTAGGAGGAGGGATCCCTTAGGAGTGAAATCGAACGCAGTTTCATCCTTGGTAAAATTGTAAAACACTGTCCTAACATAAGACATTGTGATTTTTTTAAAAAATATATTATTTCTACTTATCCATCTGCTTTCCGTTTCTATAACCTAGGAATAAAATCCAAATCCCCCTGGGCTCTGGGACTGTGGCATGAATCTTGAAATAGCTTGGTAATTCCCAGGCTAGAACGCTGCGCAGGCACAGGAAGCACTGGTTTTTAATCACCATCCCCCTTTCGGCGATCCCCGCCGCTGCACTTTCCTAGGCCTGTGCAATGGGTCCTGCTATTTTACAGAGCTGACAGCAACCTTGTCCAGCAGGTAGTGGCGGGAAGTTTTAAAAACGCCGCTGGCTCTTCAGAATAACGCATTGACGTGGTAACAAAGAGCCCCCCCCCCGCTCCAAAGCATTGTGGGGGTTGTAGTTCTTGTATGCAGAACTTGGAGGGAAGGATAATCCAGCCTTTAGAGAGGTTCAGATAAGTATAATAATTGCATCTCAAACATAAGGCAAAACAGGGAAATCGAATGAAGCTTCATCTTCATTCTGACTGCCCCCACACTTTTTTGGTTTTAACACTGGCTACTGCAGGTGGATATTAAAATTTAAAAGGTTTGTTTCTTAGGAAATAAAATATACACAAAAAGATGAAATTGATTATCGTTTGTGTAAACTTAAGTCTTGTGAATGCATTTGCATCTTGGTGCACATTTGCACATTAATGCACAGAAGTATGTAGCATGCTACTAGGAAATAACACGCAGCTATTTGAGCAGAAATCCAGGAAAAAATCATAAACAGTTATGTTGCAATTATAATCCATAAGTAATATTTTCTCATCTACATGTTTATATCGATGACCTTATTTCTGTATGGTTTTCTCCTCTCTATAGGCTGCAGGTCGAGATGAGATGAGGCAGGAGGTGAGTTTCTTGTTTTAGAATCTGTCCAAAAAGACACTCGTTTTGAAACTTGAGGCTCATAAGCAGCTAACCAAATAGATGCTGGTTAGTATATTTTACCACATGAGTACATATGGAATGTCAGTGAGCTCCCTCAGAAATATAGTAGATATTGAAAACTCCAAACTTCTTGGGATTTACATTATTGTGCTTGTCAATATCTGGAGGGAGCTTCTTCCTTTTAAGCAAAAACAATTGCTTTGTCAGTTTACAAAAGGGGCTATATTGTCGTTTCTTTATATGCTCCTTGTTACTAGTGATTGTGTTCATTTAGCCTAGCAATTGAAGTTTAATTTGGGATTTTTCCCCCCTTTAACTATATGAAGAGTCTACAGGAGGGAGAAATCAAAACATATATATTTCTACTATGACATTTTATAATCAACTCAATAACTATTTCTGTAATGACAATATTTATTTATTTTCTCTGCAATATAAATAATTCTAATTTTGTGTATCCATAATTCTCTAAACTGATTTTTTTTTCACTCATAGCCAAAGAGAAGATCAGCCAGACTGTCTGCTGTAAGTAGTCTTTTTAAAAAGCTGCCCATGGCTGAAACCGGTTTGGCTCAGTGGATACAGCGTCGGCCTGCTGACTGAAAGGTCCCAGAGTTCGATTCCGGTCAAGGGCATGTACCTTGGTTGCAGGCACATCCCCAGTAGGGGGTGTGCAAGAGGCAGCTGATTGATGATTCTCTCTCATCCATGTTTCTAACTTTCTATCCCTCTCTCTTCCTCTCTGTAAAAATCAATAAAATATATTTAAAAAAATAAAAATAAATAAAAATCTGCCCATGTATTATAAAATATAATTTTAAAATCCAGGCAATCCTGAGCAATACTATATTTAATACAAGATTTCTTTTTAATGTTTTAAGAAAAAACTCTCACACTAAGGAATTTTCCCTGGTGTTCAATTTGAACTCTCCCATTTTTTAAAAAATTAAGAAATTAGATTTTATTGTTAGTGACCATTCTTTAATTCTGATTTCTTCCATCCAGCCCCTCGCCCCAGTCCATGACTTGTGTTTTTTGTGTTGTGTTTTGTTTTGTTTTTCTGCAGTTGCCTGTGCCCACTATACCAGAGTTGAAGCCAAAAAGAACATCAGTTCCAAGGGTAACTATTCAACATGCAATGTTGAGGAAAACTTGCTTTTCTTCAGAAATAAATGTTTGGAAAAGCATGCAGCTGATCATTTTGTTTTCTTTGTTTTCTGTCCAGCTAATAATATATTACATTATACCATATAGTACGTGTAATCACTTTGAGTAAGGAATATTTGTACATGTTCTGTGAATGTGATTGTGCACTGTGTTTTGGCAGTTTCATTAGGAAAAGACAAAGTTTTAGTTTGGTAGACTCATAATATGTATATGCCTTTGACATCATATAGTTACAATACCTTTATTCCTGGGAAAACAAAAGGTGTAAACTATAGTAACCAAAGTAATGCTTTTTTAATTGTTGTAGTAACTAATATTTGATAGTAATTTTCAGTTTTCAAAGTGCTTTCAGGTACTTTATTTTTAAATGGGCACAGTTGATTTAATATAGGCTTCTATATCCTGATGTTGTGGCTAAAGACACTGGAAAATGAATAACCTCAATATTAAATTCACTTTCCTCCCTTTTATTTATATTGGTTTAGCTGAAAGTGTGTGAATATAATTCAATTTTATTTATTTTGTTAACTGTTTTATTGAGATATCATTGATTAAAGATTAAATAAATTGTTAAAGTAATAAAAGTTTAAGACTATGAGAATATTAGTTATGTAATCCCATTGTTTTGTAGTTGAAGAAAGTGTATTGTAGTCATATTTTTAAAATGCTTTGACATTATTGATTTAAAAATATTGTTAAAACTAAAGTAAGTGAAGTTTTAATAATAATAGTGACAGCAGAAGAGAAATTTTCTTTTATTTTTTTTTCTATTTCACATTTTAAGGTCACTATTGTCTAAAATTAGTTCCTTAATTTATAGATTATGAAAATAGCTTAACACTTTATTTCCTTTAAAAATATTGCTAGAATAAAACAAGTTCCATTTAATCATGAATTTTAAAATACTTTACACTTCTTGGCTCTCAATTTCAATGTTAAAACCCTATCTATATTGCATTTTACAGTTTCTAAAACAATTTCACATACATTTCATCATTTTCTCCTTATAACATTTCTATGAGGTAGATGGCATGACTTTATTTTACATATGAATGAATAAGCTCAGAAATCTATGCTTTTGCCCAAGGTCACATCAATTAAGTACAGATCCAGAATTTAAACACAGATGTTTCTGGCCCCTTTACCCAGTGCTCTTTCTACTACATACATACTTAGGCAAAGAGCTTTCTTGGTAAAGCAATCATGATTCAAGTTATTCTTAAAACTTGTAGACACAAAAATTGAATCCACGTTGTCCCCAGATGGTCTCTTTCAAATATATCTAAATGGTATCTGAAGTATTTCTACGTCTAACCTGATGCTGTCAGTTGCCCCTGAGTGCTCATCATTTAACTTGTTGTTTCACATTGAAAAGAAAATGTATTCGATTTGTACCAGAAGAACATTGTTCATTTTTAATATATATAAAGGGATTTATTTATTTTTAATTTTAATTTTCCAGTTATACTTGAAATTCTATATTATATTAGTTTCATGTATACAGCTTAGTAGTTACACATTTATATAACTTATGAAGTGATTTTCCCCATTAAGTTTAGTACCGACCTGATACCATACATAGTAATTTTAATATTATTGACTATATTCTCTATGCTGTACTTTACATTCCCATTAATGTTTTGTACTTCTTAATCCCTTCACCTTTTTCACCCAGCCCCCCAATCCCTCTTTTTTGATACTGCATCAGTTTACAATGAAAGTGAATGTATCTAGTGATAATTGTCTTGATAAAAAAATTTGTATGGGTATTTTAAACATTTTTCACAAATTATTACAACAACTGGTAGAATAACTTGGGCCATTTAATCAATATACCAGGTAAATTTTATATTTATTTTTAATATTGTGTGTTACTGGACAGAAAACGAAAAAAGATGATATGATGGAAAATAACGCAGATACAAGTGCCCAAACAATAGCTGAAACCAAACAAGAAGTAGTTAAAGAAGAATTAAAGGAAAATGCTGAAAATGGAGAAGGCAAAATTATGAAGGTATCTTACAATATTAACAGATATGTCTGTTTAAAAGTTTAATAATTGGTCTGACTGAAAGAAATCTTATTTGCATTGTAGTTGAAAAGAAAAATTTGAGACACATTAATTGAGTAGTGGTTCTATAGAGTCATAATCCGTTCAGGTTGCTATAACAAAATACCACAAACTGGGTGGTTTATAAACAACAGAAATTTGTTTTTCACTGTCTGGAAGCTGGGAAGTTCAAGATCAAGGCTACAGCATTTTTGGTGTCTGGTGAGGGCCTGCTTCCTGATTTTTAGATGGCAGTCTTTTCTCTACATCCCGGCATGATAGAAGGGATCATCAGATAGCTCTCTAGGGACTCTTTTATACAGATACTGATTCTATTCATGAAGGCTCTACCCTTATAACCCAATCACCTCCCATAAGACCTACCTCCAAATACCATCACATGGGGGATTAGATTTTTATCATATGAATTTTGGGAGATACAAACATTCAATCTATAGCAAGTAGTATAATGATATCTAAAGGGAAAATAAAGAAAATGAATTTAAATGTGAGATTTACAGGCATGGATAGTAGGAGCAGTGATTTAGCATTGTTATTAATAGAACATTGATCATGATTCAGTAATATAACAACTCTCTTATTAAATTCAAGCTAATTTTCTATTCCTTTTGTCATCACATGCATTATTTGTAAATCATTTTCCCAAATCAGGATTCTTTGCTCTCCTGTAGATTGTAAGACAGATTATTATGTAAATGTTTCTAATAGCTCTTGTGTTGCATATTTAATGCACACCACATTTTTAGATATTAGTGAAACACTGAAAATGGAATAAAGTGCCAAATTTACAAACCAAACCTAGACATAGAGGGAACATATTTTTATAATTGATCCTATGATATAAGGTAAAAAAATCTAAATCTCACTATTATAGAAACAAAACATATTATTTCTTTTTCTTTTTTTTAATATATTTTATTGATATTTTACAGAGAGGAAGGGAGAGAGATAGAGAGCTAGAAATGTCGATGAGAGAGAAACATCGACCAGCTGCCTCTTGCACACCCCCTACCAAGGATGTGCCTGCAACCCATGTACATGCCCTTGACCGGAATCGAACCCGGGACCTTTCAGTCCGCAGACCGACGCTCTACCACTGAGCCACACCGGTTTCGGCATATTATTTCTTTAAGAAATGTATTTTGTTCATATGTATGCTACTTATTGAGAACAGCTGATAAAAATATGCCATTTTAAAATATGTATTTTTTGTTCATATTTTAATGAAATTATTTATTTGAATATTTTTTCCTGAAGTTATATGCCAAATGTCTACTTGTATATGTTTGTGTGGAGATATTTTAGTTAATCCTGTTTCTTAGAATGTTTTCCTTGTTGTGTGATATTTAGGAGGCCTTTCCTCAGGAAAATTATCTTTTTGTAAATGAAGTGTTATTATTTTCATAAAATATATATAATTTTATCTAAATATTTAGGGAAAACAATTCTAAATTTATAAATATAATCATGATTATTTTCTCTTACACATATAGGCACCAGCTCCTGAAAAAGAACCTGAGGAAATAGAAGGGGAAAAAATGGAAGATGTTGAAAAAGAAGGATTAGAAAAGAAAGAAGCACTGCCATCAGGAGAAAAGAAAAATGAAAAAGAAGATAAGGAAGGAGATGGAAAAGACCAAAACAAGGAAGAAGAGAAAAGAGAAGATGGAAAAGAGGATGAAGATGGAAAAGTGGAAGAAGACCAAACAGACAAGAATACTAAAGGAGATGAAAAAGAGGGTGAAAATGGAAAAGGGAAAGAAAATGGCAAAGAGGAAGAAGACGAAAAAGAAGGTAAAAATGGGGAAGGAAAAGTAGAAGATGGCAAAGAATGTGAAAATGAAAAAGATAAAGGTAAAGATGAAAAACAAAAAGACAGAAAAGAGGAAGAAGATAAAAAATCTGATGAAGATGAGAAAGGTGATGAAGATGGATTAAAGGATGAAGATGGAAAAGAGGGTGAAGATGGGAATGATAATGAAGGTGGAAATGAGAAAGATGGAAAAGAGAAAAGAGAAGCTGAAAAAGAGGATGGAGAAAAAGAGGAGGAAAATGGAAAAGGAAGTGGGAAAGATGGAAAGGAAAAGGAAAATAAGGCTGAAGTTGAAGAAGAAATAGCTGAAAAAGAAGATGTCAAAAAAGAAGTGTCTCAGAGTATTGTTGAAAGCTGCCCTATGTAATTTCATAATTTGGTAATATGTACCTTCATGTTGTAATGTTAATAGAGATAAATATTTTTATCAAATATTTTATAAATGTGGTTTTTCTTTAGTATTTTCTGAATTTCAGAATATATTCATACTGATCGTTAGCCACAAATTTCCTAACATGAAAACTTTATAAATCTTGTGATTATAATAGGAGAATATATAGAAAAAAACATGCTTGAAATTTTGTCAGTAAATTTCCTTTTGGGTAAGTTATATGTTAAATCTTTGAATTTTACTTCTGTATGTGATAATTTGATAAAGTGAAGAGATCTCAAAAGAAAAATGGTATGTGGTTCTCTAAGTTGCTTTTATGAAGAAGGTGAACTATTTTCATGTAATGCTGAGGAGTTAGAATTATCTTTTCCCAATGTGACTTTAGTTTTAGTTTGGGAAAAAAATAAAATTGTAATTTCATTTTAAAAGAAATGAAAATGTTTCTTTCAGAAGGGCAGTTCTGATTATATGTGTATACAAAAAAATTTACTGGATTTATCAATAAAATTTTTTCAAAGATTATTGTAGTTTGTTATATATACAAAATAATAGTTAATGAAGTATTATAATGCTTGACTTTTTTTCTATTGCTATATTCATAAAATCATTAAAAAATTTTTCATTTAGATAAAATTAACAACATAAAAGTCAACACTTTAATTTTTTCAAAGTGTACAATTCAGTGGTTTTTAGTATATTCACAATGTTATACAACCATCACCACAACTCCACACCCACTGTTCCCTGGCAACCACTAATTTATTTTCCATCTCTATAGATTTGCCTATTCTAGATATTTCATATAAATGGAATCACGTAATATATGCCATTTTATATCTGACTTCTTTCACTGGGCATGTTTTCAGTTTCATCTCTATTGCAGCATATATTATCATTTCATTCATTTTTATGGCTGAATAATATTGCATTGCACCAAAATACATTGTTTCCTAATGGACATTTGAGTTGTTTCCATGTTTTGTCAGTTATAAATAATGCTGCTATGAACATTCATATGTAAGTTTTTGTGTACATATTTGTTTTCACTTATCCTGGGTATATAACTAGGAGTGGAACCACTGGTTCATACAGTAATACTATGTTCAACTTTTTGAGAAACTTCCAGACTATTATCCAAAATAGCTTTAGCATTTTATATTCTCACCAGAAATATGAGGGTTCAGATTTTCCCACATCCTTGTCAATACTTGTTATTGTCTACCTTTCTATTAGAACCATACTAGTAGGGGAGTTGGCGGTGATCATAATCATAGTGATGTATTTTTCTAATGAAATTGAACTTCTTTTGCACTTTTGATCATTTGTATATCTTTTTGGAGAAACATATCAAAGCTTTTGCCCATTTTTTTACTTGGATTGTCTTTTTGGTATTAGGTTGTAAGATTGTGTACATTTTGGATATGTCTCTTATCAGATATAATTATTTGCAAAAAATATCTCCCAATTTATGGTTTGTCTTAACAACATTTTTATAGTTTCATTTGATGCATCAAAGTTTTTAATTTTGATTAAGTACAACTTACTTTTTATGTTGCTTGTGGTTTTGGTGGCATATCGAAGAATCTGCTGCCAAACCACAGGGCACAAAGATGTTCACCCATATAGAGAGTGTTATTTATAGTTGAATCTCTTAACATTTAGGTCTTTGATATGTTTTGCATCACATTTTGTATATGTTGTCAAGTAGAGGTCTGACTTCATTCATTTACATGTGGCTATCCATTTGATCAAGCGTAATTTCTTGAAAAGACTATTTCTCCATTGGGTAGTCTTGGTACTCCAAAAAACAATGGCCCACAGATATATGGGTTTCTTTCTGGACTCAATTATGTACTATTGATCCACATGTCTATTTCTGTCAGTACCACACTTTTGATTACTGTAGTATCAAAGTATATGTTCCCCAACTTTGCAATTGATTGTTCAGGGTCACATTTCCATATGAGTTTTAGGATCAGCTTATTTCTACAGGGAAAAAAAAAAGTCAGTTGGAGTTTTGATATAGACCACAGATTAATTTGGGGAACATTGCCTTAGTATGAAAATTATCTTCTAATCGATGAATATGGGGTGTATTTTCAGTTATTAGGGTTTCTAATTTCTTTTAGCACTATTTTGTAGTTCTTAGAGTATAAGTATTATGCTTTCTTCATTAAATTTATTCCTAAGTATTTTATTCTTTTTGATGCTGTAAATGGAATTGCTTCATTGACCTCCATTTCAAGTTGTCTTTTGCTAGTGTATATAAATACAACTGATTTTTAATTTCAGGTCTTTCATCCTGAAATTATGATGACCTCTGTTATTAAATTTAATAGGGGTTTTGTGGATTCTTCGGAGTTTTCTTTTTACAAGACTATGTCATCTGCAAATAGAGGTTGTTTTACCTTTTCCCCAAATTTGTATGCTTTTGTTTCTTTCTTCTTGCCTAATTTTCTGGCTTTAAAAAAGCTTCACATGTATTAAGAATAAAAAAAAAAGAAAAACACAAATTGACATTTCAGTTTTCAAAGCATAGACCTCTAACTCTACCTCTTTCCCAGGGTTAGCAGACCCTGCACCATTTCATACCTGCTCTCAAAACTTGATACAATGCTGCAGTAATAAAAACCAAACTGAAAGAGTTGGTTAAATTTCTAGGTACCTTGCCTGGATCTCCCACTTCCTAGCCATATTCTGCAACCACAGAAAATGTACTGTCATAACTTCCAATGTAGAAAGTGATCTTTTGCGCACCTTAATCCCCTTCATTGTCAAGGCTAAATAAAAGTAACAATCCTCTTTTCTTTTTTAGAAACACACTCCAGGTGATGGGCAAAAACCTGGTACTGAGTAATCTTAACATTTCATATGAAATTATAAACTTTACATGAAGAAGGTAGTTACCTTCACCTTATAATATTATTTTAACTCTATAATATTGCATTCATACAATAATGCCAAGGTATTCTGTATAATAAAGAGGTGATATGCAAACTGACCATCACTCCAACACACAAGATGGCTGCCTCCATGTGGTCAAAGATGGCTGCCCCCATGTGAACACAAAATGGCCACCACAAGATGGCCAGCAGGGGAGGGCTATTGTGGGGGGAACCAAGCCTGCAGGAGAGGGCAGTTGTGGGAGACCAGGTCTGTAGAGGAGGGCAGTTGGGGGCAACTAGGCCTGCTGGGGAGAACAGTAAGGGGTGACCAGGCTGGCAAGAGAGGGCAGTTAGGGGTGACCAGGCAAGCAGGGGGAGGCAGTTGGTGGCAACCAGGCCTATAGGGGAGGGCAGTTAGAGGTGACCAGGCCAGCAGGGGAGGGCAATTAGGGATGGCCACTGCCTCCCCCTGCTTGCCTGGTCACCCCTAACTGCCCTCTCTTGCCAGCCTGGACACCCCTTACTGCCCTCCCCAGCAGGCCTAGTTGCCCCCAACTGCCCTCCTCTACAGACCTGGTCCCCCCCAACTGCCCTCCCCTGCAGTTAGGGGCAATCAAGCCAGCACAGAAAAGGTTAATAAATACACTGGAGTTTCTTTAGTATTATGTATCATCTTTTGTTAACTAACATTGGCATCACATGTATTTGGTAATATATAATTCTGATTTTGTAAGTATATACTGCTGAAGTATGTTTTTTTTTCCATTGCAGTTTTCTTTTTATTAATAATTTATCTTTATTATTTAAAGTACTACAGATGTCCTCTGTTTCCCCCATTGACCTTCTCAACCCTGCATCCACTCCCAGGCCTTCACCACACCATTGTCTGTGTTTATGAGTTTTAATCTAAAATTTTCTTCTGTGAGTTTGAAAGGCTTGCATTACTCATAACCATTAATGTGTAAGGGGAAGGCATGCCTCAGGATAAAAAAATAATAGAAATAATATTTGAAACCATATTATAATTAGATAGAAAAGTATGATTTATAAAGAGTCCTAAAAACAGAATGGAAGATCATAAGAATCAAGTCAAAGATTTGGAACACAAAGAGCCAGAGGACATTCCTACACAGAAGCAAGAAGAGAAGAGAATCCAGAAAGTTGAAGATAGTGTAAGAAACCTCTGGGACAACTTCAAGCAAACCAACATCAGAATTATGGGGGTCCCAGAAGAAGAGAGAGAGCAAGATACCAAAAACATATTGGAAGAAATAATGACAGAAAACTTCCCCCACCTGGTGAAAGAAATGGACTTACAAGTCCAGGAAGCACACAGAACCCCAAACAAAAGGAATCCAAAGAGGACCACACCAAGACACATCATGATTAAACTTCCAAGAGCAAAAGACAAAGAGAGAATATTAAAAGCTACAAGAGAAAAGCAGGTAGTTACCTAAAAAAGGAGCACCCATACAGTTGTCCAACAGAAACCATGCAGGCCAGACGGGAATGGCAAGAAATATTCAAGGTGACAAATAGCAAGAACCTACAGCCAAAAATACTCTATCCAGCAAAGCTATCACTCAGAATCGAAGGCCAGATAAGGAGCTTCACAAATTAAAAAAAAGCTAAAGGAGTTCATCACCACCAAACCAGAATTATATGAATTGCTGAAGGGGGTTCTTTAGAAAGAGGAAGAAGATAATGATAAAAAATTATGAACAACAAATACGTAACTATCAACACGTGAATCTAAAAACCAAGGGAATTAAAAAACCTGATGAACAATATTAACTGAATATAATAGAATCAGAGGTATGGAAGGGGAGTGGACTGACGATTCTCAGGAAAGAGGGAGTGGGGGTGCGGGAAGAGACTGGACAAAAACTGTGCATCTTTGGATGAGGACAATGGGGGGGGGTGAAAGGGAAGAGGATGGAATGGAAACTTGGTGGAGGGGAGCAATGGAGGGGAAAAAAGAGGAACATTTGTAATAATCTGAACAATAAAGATTTATTTTAAAAAAGAAAACAATGAAAAAATAAAATAAAAATAAAAATGTGCAGTAGTGAAGGTCATTCATTTCCTCTATTGTTCTGTTTGGCATGCCTGTTTCCCAGTCAGGACAGTATTGCAGTTCCCTGCATTCTACTGCTCCTCAGTGTTGTAAGCCGGTCCTGATTTTTAAGCAGGCATTGTGTCTTAATTTCTTATATTCCTTTATTTGTGATTACACAAGAGTCAATTTGTGATTCAGCCCCTGGGTGGCAGTGTTTCTGTATTGACCTCCAGGTCTATATGGCCTCTCTAGCCTGTGCTTAGGTCCTGCTTTCCCTGTGGCACTCAATACCGGTTTGTGGGAGTGGGCTGCCCCAGAGCTGGTTCTCCAATGGTCACTCTCTGTTCTGATCCCCCGGTTCCAGAAAAACAACTTTCCCCTGCAATCTCCTAAGGTGCCCCCAACTGGGTGATCCTATGTATTGGGCTTAGTAATCAGAAGCAAGGATTTGAAGAGGAAAAAGCGCAAGTGTGCAAACTCCAGTGCTGCACGCAAGTTTGCACAGTCCCTTTTCCCTCTTGGTCTATGCAGCTGGCACACTTTTAAAATTTTAGGCTGTCCTTTTTTATTAAATCAAAATGGGTTGTTTTTTTAGATATCCCTTCTGTTATCAGCTCTGAGAAACTCTTCCGCATTCACGGATCACGCCAGCCCCAACAGCCATGGATTTTTCTAGGCGCAGACTTCCCCCAGTCCTCCACCTCCCACAATGTGCACGTTTGTCTCTCCTTCTGGGAGCAGAGACCTGACCTTATCCCAGGCGAAAGCTGACCTTCCCATGGTGTAGTGTAGAGCCCCTCTGAGTCTGCGTGTTTACGCCAATTGGGGACCGGAGTTCTGGGGTTTGCAGATGTATGATGGGTGCTGCAGTTGTAGATTTTCAGTCTTCCAATAACATCCACTTTCCCCTTCAAGATGATGCAGTCTCTGTGTACAAGCCAGTGACTCTGGGATGGATTCCAGAAGCAGTGAGGGCTGCCCAGTCAGAGGAGCCCCATCAGCAGTCCTTCACATTCTCCTAGAGCAGTGTTTCCCAAACTTTTGACATATGTATACCCCTTCTATAATTTTGTAACGCTGAGTACCCTTGTCAAAAAAAATGTGTGTATATATATATATATATATATATATATATAATTGATATTTTACAGAGAGGAAGGGAGAGAGATAGAGAGCTAGAAACATCGATGAGAGAGAAACATAGACCAGCTGCCTCTTGCACACCCCCTACAGGGGATGTGCCCACAACCACTGTACATGCCCTTGACTGAAATCGAACCCAGGACCTTTCAGTCCGCACACCGACGCTCTACCGCTGAGCCAAACCAGTTGTGGCAAAAAATGGATGTATTTTATATATATATAGTTACATACACAAAATAATAACAAACGAAAAATAAAATGATTCATAATAAAATATAAATAAAAGTTATATTATAAATAACATTTTTTTGCACACCGGATCATCTCACAAGATTGTCTTGACTGGACTCATGATAACGTAGAATTAGGCGCAGCTAAGCACAGTGCAGTGCATATCCCCACCAAACTCCCATGCAACGCGTACCCCTACCAAACTCTTCTCGTACCCCTGGGGGTACGCGTACCACACTTTGGGAAACACTGAACTAGGCTAATACTGCCCTCATAAAAAGATCTTGAAATTGTTGCTTACTCTTGGATTTTTTGGGAATAGTTTCAGGAGAATAGATGCTAGTTCTTTGAATGTTTGGCTAAACTCCCCTGTGAAGCGTCCAGACCAGGGCTTTTGTTTGCTGGGAATTTTTTTATTAGTATTTTTATGCTCCTTTGTACTTCTGTGGTGTCAGTTGTTATTTCACCTCTTTCCTTTCTGATTTTACTTATTTGGATCCTCTCTTTGTTTCTTGATGAGTCTGGCTAAAGGTACATCCATCTTGTTTATCTTTTTTTTTTAAATCAGCTCTTGGTTTAAGTGATGTTCTGTATTCTGTGTGTTTTTAGTCTCTACATCATTTATTTCCTCTATTATCTTTATTATTTCCACACCTCCCCTAAGCTGCCCTCCTATTTATTGTTTTGTTGTTGTTTTTGGTCCTTTGTTTAAGTGATTTTTTTCTGCCCTGTCTTCTAATTGGCTAATCCTATCCTTGGATTTCCCTAATCTACTGTTTATTCCTTCTAATGTGTTTTTTATTGCTGCTATGTCATTCTTCATTTTTGACTGGTCATTTTTCATAGTTTCTATGTCTTTTCTCATACTTTTGAGCATTCTTGTAATAATTATTCTGAACTCTATATCTGATAAATTTCTTATCTCTATTTCATTTATCTCTCTTTCTGGAAAGTTCTCTTGTTCTTTAACCTGGAGCATGTTTTTTCCTCTCCCCATTTTGGTTGCCTGTTTGGGTTTATTTCTATGTACTAGACATATCTACTTATATCCAATCTTTTTGGAGGATCTCTGGTGCAGGGAAATATCAGATACAGTTTGTGACTGGCTCTGGGTACCCTGTTTGAAGCTATCAGCATGAAGCTATCAATCCACAGCTTGTGGCTCCCTCTACTGGGTTTTGGTGTCATTAAAAAGGACCAAGATGTGCACCAAGGTCTGCTTTTCCTAGCCCCAGCTCCAGAAGCAGATCAAGACTCAAAGCATACAGAGATCTGTCTCTGACATCTATATATATATATAAACCTAAGCAACTATCTAACCATTCAATCGGTAGCTATGATGAGCACTGACCACCAAGGAGCAGATGCTCAACACACAGGCATGAAAACATGGAACAGACTGATTAATCTCAGAGGAGAAGGTGGAGGGGGGAGGGTGAGAAGAGATTAACCAAAGATCTTATATGCATATCAGAGGCCCAGTGCATAAATATGTGCACCTGTAGGGTCCCTTGGCTTAGCCTGTGAGGATCAGGCTGAAACTAGCTCTCCAATATCCCTCAAAGGGTACTAGATTGCGAGAGGGTACAGGCCAAGCCGAGGGATTCCACCAGTGCACAAATTTGTACACCAGGCCTCTAGTTGGTTAATAAAATTATATAAATTTTACATGTATAATTTTATACTATTTTATTTATACATTTATTGTGTGTTCATTAGTCAAAGAAAAGTTTCCTTCCATCATAATTTATTTCCTCTTTGCCAGTTCTACCCACCTCCATCTCCCTTTCCTTCTGGTGATTAACATACCTTTGTCTGTATCTATGAGGCTTTTTGTTTTTAATACCATCATATTTTTCACCAAGTCCTCCAATTGTCATCTCCTCAGACCTCAATCAGTTTCTATTTTATTAGTTTATTTTCTTCATTAGATTCTACATATACATGAAATCAATCATATGATATTTGTGTTTGTATGTCTCTCTGAGTGGCATATTTCACTTAGCATTGTAATTTCCAGGCCCATCCATTTATTGCAAAAAGATAAGATTTCCTTCAATTTTATAGTGTAATAGTATTCCATTGTGTAAATATACCACTTCTTTTTTTTTTTTTACACTCATCTACTAATACTAACATGACCTGCTTCCAAATCTTGGCTATTATAAATAATGCTGCAATGAATATACAGGTGCATACATTCTTTCAAATCAGTGTTTTGGATGGATATATTCCCAGAAGTTGAATCACTGGGTCACAAGGCAGTTCCATTATAATTTTTTAAAAACCTTCAAACTGTTTTCTATAGTAGCTGCACAAATCTGCATACCCACCAACAGCATAGTACGGTTCCCTTTTCTCCACATCCTTGCAAGCACTTGTCCTTAGTTAATTTGTTGGTGATGGCCATTCTGACAGGTGTGACTTGATACCTAATTGTCCTTTTAATTTGCATCTCTGATTATTAGTGATTATTAATATTATTATTTGAGCATTTTTTCATATCTCTCTTGGCCATCTGTATGTCCACGTTGAAGAAGTGTCTATTTAGGTCCTTTACCCATTTTTAACTGGATTGTTTATCTTCCTTTTGTTAAGTTGTAAGAGTTCCTTAAATATTTTGGCTATTAACCCTTATCAGATGTGTCATTACATCTATTTGGATGTATATGGGCTCTATTTGCATTTTGTTTATTGTTTATTTTGCTGTGTAAAAGCTTTTGTTTTGATGTTGTCCCATTTGTTTATTTTCTCCTTTGTTTTCCTTGCCCTAGAAGATGTAAAGGCAAACATATTACTATGAGAGATATCTGAGATTTCACTGCCTATGTTTCCTTTTAGGATTTTTATCATTTTTAAAAAATATTTTAATTGATTTCAGAGAGGACGGGAGAGGGAAATAGAGATAGAAATATCAATAATCACAGAGTCATTGATTATCTGCCACCTGCATGCCCCCCCACATAACCCAGGCATGTGCCCTTGACTGGAATCAAACCTGGGACCCTTCAATCCACAGGCTGATACTCTTCCTGAGCAAAACCAGCCAGAGTGGATTTTTATCGTTTTGAGGCTATCATTTAAGTTTTTAATCTACTTTTAGTTTATTTTTGTGTATGGTGTAAGAAGGTAGTCTAGTTTCATTTTTTGCACATATTTGTTAATTTCTACCAATGCCAATTATTGAATAGATTGTCTTTACCCCATTGTATTTTATTGTTTCCTTTGTCAAATATTAATTAAGCAAAAAGACATGGTTTATTTCTGGGCTCTCCACTCTGTTCCATTAATATATATGTCTCTTTTTATGGTAGTATCATGCTTTTAAAAATTACTGTGGCCTTGTAGTATAATTTGATATCAAGTAACATAATTTCTACAACTTTGTTCTTCTTTTTTAACATTGCTTTGGCTATTCAAGGTATTCTGTGTTTCCATATAAATTTTTGGAATATTTTTTCTAGTTCTGTGAAATACGCCATTGGTGTCTTGAGAGCATTGTGTTAAATCTATGGATTGCATTGTGTAGTATGGACATTTCAATGATGTTAATTCATCTTATCCATGAACATAATATATGCTTCCAGTTATTTGTACCATCATCAATTTCTTTCTTCAGCATCCTATAATTTTCCAAGTATGGGTCTTTTACATCCTTGGTTAAATTTATTCCTAGATTTTTCTTTAAAAACGTGTATGCAATTGTAAAATGAGACCATTTTCTTAGTTTCCCTTTCTGATACTCATTAATGGTATATAAGATGCAATTTATTTCTGAATATTCATTTATATACTGCTACTTCACTGAATATATTCACCAGTTCTAGTAGTTTTTAGTAGAATCCTTATGGTTCTCATGTACAGTATTTTGTCATCTGCAAGTAGTGACATTTTTACTTTTTCTTTTCAATTTATACACCTTTACTCTTTCTGCTTGTATGATTGCTGTGGCTATGATTTCCAGTATAATATCCTATAACTATCCTATATAATAAAAGTCTAATATTCTAAGTGTCTGGTCATCCAGTTGGCTGTTCAACCAATCAAAGAGTAATATGCTAATGATATGCTAAGGCTGCTCAACCACTCGCTATGATGTGCACTGACCACCAGGAGTCAGTCAATCAGTCAATCAATCTCTATGATGTGCACTGACCACCAGGGTGCAGGAGCTCTGACTGGAGGTTAGGTTGATCCTGGGGTCTGGTGATCGATTGAGCAAAATGGGCTGCACATGCCCTGGAATCCTTCCACCATCCCTCCCCGGCTGGCCAACCTCCCACATCCCTCCGTGGCCCTGATTGTGCAACAGTTGGATCCCTTGGTCTAGCCTGCATCCTCTTGCAATCTGGGACCCCTCATATTGGTGTTTTAAAGCTGTGTCAATTTTGCTTATCTTTTCAAAGAATCCGCTTTTGGTTTCATTGATCTTTTGTCATGTTTTTTAAATTCTATTTCATTTATTTCTGCTCTTATCTTTACTATTTTCTTTCTTCTGCTCACTTTGGGTTTTGATTGTTGTTCTTTTTCTAGTATTTTAGGGTAAGGTTAGATTGTTTATTTGGGATATTTTGTATTTATTTATTTACTTAGTTTTATTCTTTATTGATTAAGGTATTATATATGTCTCATTTTCACCTCCATGGTCCCCTGACACATGCCATCACTCCCCTTGTATCTGTGTCCATTGGGTATGCTTATATGCATGCATACAAGTCCTCTGATTGATCTCTACTCCCTATCCCTACCCTACTCTACCTTCCCTCTGAGGTTTGACTGTCTGATCAATGTTTTTCTGTCTCTGTATCTATATTTGTTCATCAGTTTATGTTGTTCATTATATTCCACAAATGAGTGAGATCATGTATTATTCTTTCTCTGACTGGCTTGTTTTGTTTAATATAATGCCCTCCAGGTTTGTTTGTTGTTTTGTTTAGTTTATTGAGGCAAGTTATTAATTATATTAATTTTACTCTTAGGGCTGCTTTTAGTATGTCTCTCTAATTTGTGGTTGTGTTCTCATTTTCATTTACTTCAAGGTACATTTTGATTTCTTCACTGATCTCATAATAATGCAATCTTATTTTAGTAACATGTTATTTAGCCTCCATGACTTTGTGTATATTTCAATTTTTTCTTACAATCATTTCTAGTTTCATAACATTGTGGTCAGAGAGAGGCTTAATATAATTCAGTCTTCTTAAATATATTGAGACTTATTTTGTGTCCTAACATGTGGTCTAGCCTAGAAAATGTTTCATGTGCTCTTGAAAAGACTGAATATTCTGCTAATTTGAGGTGAATGTCCTGGAGACAAATGTTAATTTCATCTGGCCTAATGTGTCATTTAAGGCCGCTGTTTCCTTGCTAATTTTCTGTTTGGAATATTTATCCACTGAATTCAATGGGGTGTTAAAATTCTCTAATATGACTGTATTACTGTTCAGCTCTCCATTTATGTTCATTATGATTTTCTTTACGTATTTAGGTGCTTCTATGTTGGGTACATAAATGTTTACAAGGCTTGTATCCTCATATTTGTTTGCTCCTTATATTGTTATGTAGTGTCCTTCTTGGTCTTTTACTATTGCCTATGTTTTTAAATATATTTTTTATATAATTAACTAGAGGCCCGGTGCATGAAATTCATATATGGGGGAGAGGGTCCCTCAGCCCAGCCTGCACCCTCTCACAATCTGGGACCCCTCGCTCCTAGCTCCTAACTGCTTGCCTGCTTTCTCCTTACCACCCATCTGCTCACTCCTTACCACCTGCCTCCTCAGCTCACCGCTCCTTAGTGCTGCTGTGGAGGCAGGATAAGCTACCACCACTGGTGCTGTACTTGTCAACCTTGAGCCCAGCTTCTGGTTGAGCGCACTCTCACTGTGGAAGCACACTGACCACCAGGGGAAGCTCCTGCGTTGAGCACCTGCCCTCTGGTGGTCAGTGTGCATCATAGCAACCAGTCATTCCAGTCATTCTGTCATAATGCTCACTTAGGATTTTATATATTGATGATTGCTACCCCAGCTTTTAAAATTTTCTTTTGTATAATATATATTTTTCATCCCATTACTTCTAGTTTGTGTGTACCTTTCATTCTGAGGTATTTCTCTGGTAGACAGCATTTATGTGGGTCTTATTTTCTTATCCATTCAGCTACCTTATGTCTTTTGATTGAAGCATTTAAGACATTTATATTTAAATTGATTATTGATAGGTATGTATTTATTATGATTTTATCCTTTATAACTATCTTCCTTTGTTTCTTGTTTATCTTGTTCTTCTTATTATTATTACTAAAGTACACCTTATAACATGTCTTGTATTACTACTTAGATGATAAACTCCTTTACCTCTTTCTTGTCTTGAAAGATCTCTATTCATTCTTCAATTATAAATTATAGCCTTGTGGGGTAAAGTAGTCTTGGTTGTAGGTCCTTATTTTTCATGATTTTGTATATTTCATGCAATCCCATCTGGCCTTAAATGTTTCTGAGAAACAGGCTGACAGTCTTATGGGAATTCCCTTGTAGAAAATGTCTATAATCAACAGAAAACTCACAAGAAAGAACCCTGATACCCAAATACCGAAGAAGGAGACTGCACAGAGACTGAAAGGAGAGACGAAGGCAGGAAAGGGCTGGTTGGGAACCCACAGACAGCAACTGAAGTTGCAGAGAGATAGCTCAGTTGTTGTGTTTTTGTTGTTTTTTTGGGGGGGAGAGTGCCACTGAAAACTCTGGTATCTAATCCTGAAGCTGTACTCCAAAGAAGAGAGCACCAAAACTGAGGAGGGTACCTACATAACATCGGGCTGTGAAAAGCAGTGGGGTGCTGTCTGCCAGAGAGTGGCAGCTGAAAGTTCAGGCACCCTCCTGAAAGGCCAAAGCACAAAAATTTCCTGGAGACACACATTTTTTGCTGTGGCAGAGGGAGAGTGAAGTGTAATGAAGCTGTAAGGGCAGAAGCCAGGACTGGGAACTTGGAGGACAGAACTCAGAAGGCAGACACCCCAAGTTTCCTGGGCTAAGTCATTCCCTCACGCAACAGAAGACAGCTTTCCCACATAGACATTTGCCTTACCTGGGGGAAAGACAGTCAGTACAACCTATTGGAAAACACCCTGCCCTGAGGCCATTTAAGAAATTAAAAGTCACAATTATCCTCCAGGCAGAAGCAACTGTCCCAATCTGTTGAAAAAAACTCTCAGTAAACCTGAGGACAATTTCCTGAGGGCAATTAAAATCAGAATCCTATTAGTCTGTAGACAGAGGCAGTCTCTGCAGGCTTTGCCTGAACTAATTAGTCAGAAACAGCCTTTAACACTGTGCTACACTAGATACTGAGAGGAGTAGAGGGTATACCTAATATATAGTCACAAACCCAAACAGACAACCAAAATGAGGAGACAACAAAATAACCCCCAAATTAAAGAGCTACAGAATTCTCCAGAAGAAGAGGTAAATAAAGCAGAGATAAGAAATTTAACTGAAACAGAGTTCAGAATAATCATGGTAAAAATGCTCAACAGTATGAAAGAAGATATAGTAACTTATGAAAAAACAGTCTGAGATAAAGAATTACATAATATAAATAAAGAACACATTAGAAGGAACACACAGCAGATTAGGGGAAGCTGAGGACCAATTCAGTAAATTAGAAGACTTAGTTGAAAATACCACTCAATCAGAGAGGCAAAAAGAAAAAGCAATTAAAAAGCAGGAGATGCCGAAACCGGTTTGGCTCAGTGGTAGAGCATCGGTCTGCGGACTGAAAGGTCCCGGGTTCGATTCCGGTCAAGGGCATGTACCTTGCTTGCGGGCACATCCCCAGTAGGGGGTGTGCAAGCGGCAGCTGGTGGATGTTTCTCTCTCATCGACATTTCTAGCTCTCTATCTCTCTCCCTTCCTCTCTGTAAAATATCAATAAAATATATATTAAAAAAAAAAGCAGGAGAACAGAAGAACAAAAAGATGGGGGCTAGCAGGACAGAGCTGAGAGAGAGGAAGTGAGTGAGGGTATGAAAGGAGTGTGTGGAAGTGTGTGGGGTGTGTATGAGTGAGTGAGGGAAAGTTAAATTTCACAGGAGCAGCAGGAACTGGAAGACAGCCTCTCCTTGAAAAGGAGAGACTACCACCATTGCAGGCACTCCCCAGACAGCGGACTCCAGCATGGAGCCCACACCATCTTGAACAGCCTTTATTAGAAACTCATCAACAGCGGAAACCGGTTTGGCTCAGTGGTAGAGCGTTGGTACCTTGGTTGCAGGCGCATCCCCATTGGGGGGGGTGTGCAGGAGGCAGCTGGTCGATGTTTCTCTCTCATTGACGTTTCTAGCTCTCTATCTCTCTCCCTTCCTCTCTGTAAAATATCAATAAAATATATATTTTTTTAAAAAAAGAAACTCATCAACACCACCACCAAGACAGGCCTTGGAACTGCCCTGCGACCCAGCACACATTCCAGCCAATATCCTGTTACCCCAGCTGCAGACCCACAGACATTGGGATCTCCACCTCCAAAGATACACATTTCTGCAGTTGTAAGTGCAACTCCCCCTCCCCAACAGCAGATCCCTGGATTCACACAAGCCCGGGACACTTGCGTACCAGTTCCCCATCCCATTGTGCGCGAGTTCACTTTACTCAGCTTGCAGGCATCTCCTTGGATGGCACTGAGGAGAGGACAAAGGCACCCAAGAGTGTGTTTCTGTGCAGGCTGGGGTGCTGGTATTACCCATCCCATAAGCAGGCCAGAACACTTTACCCGGGCTTGCATGTGTCTCCTAGGGTGTCATGAGGGAGATGCAGAAGGCACCCAAGGGTGTGTTTCTGTATGGGTTGGGGTGCACAAGTTCCCCATCTCATAGGCAGGTCATTTAAATTAAAAAAGGGGGTGATAACTGTGGAGAACAGCTCCCATATGACCCAGTAATCCCACTACTAGCAACATATCCCAAGAAACTAGAAACACCATTCAGAAAGGATATATGCACCCCTATGTTCATAGCAGCACAATTTACAATAGCTAGGATTTGGAAACAGCCTAGGTGCCTGTCAGCAGATGATAGGATCAGAAAACTATGGTACATCTACACAATGGAATACTATGCTGCCATAAAAAGGAAGGAATTCTCATCATTTGCAGTAACCTGGATGGAATTGGAGAGCATCATGCTGAGTGAAATAAGCCAGTCAATGAAAGAGAAACACCACATGATTTCACTCATTTATGGATATTAGAGAACATTATAAACTGATAAACCAAAAGGTAGATATAGTGACAGTAAAGCAACAAGCAGACTGTCAAATTACAGCGGGGAGGGTATGGAGATCTGGAGGAGATAAGAGATCAACTGAAGGACTGGTATGCATGCATATAAGTACAACCAATGGACACAAAACTCTGGGGAGGGAGGGCATGTATGAGAGGTGGGGTGGGGGCAATGGTAAGCTATGTACACATGTAATACCTTAATAAATAAAATAAAAAATAAAGAATATACAAAGAAAATAAATAAATAAATAAAGTAAAACCAATTTTAAAAATTTGTGTTGAATAACACAATAAATTATAGAGAATCAAAGCTGTAGAAATCTGGAATGATGTCAGAGAAATGGCAACATGAGAGATCCTCGTGGCCTCTTCCCCTGATAGTTCAACAAGTTAACCAACTATAATTCAACTAAAAATTCCCAGCTCAATACAGAGGCATGCCTGAGACACTCACACATTGAAACTGAGAGGTGGGCAACTGGGAATAAATGGGGAGGTGAGAAAGGAGGAAAAGATAAGAAAGGCTGGAAACACAGCATTGCTGCCAAGATAATGTGACTCCACCTGGAGCAGGAAGGAAGCCAATGGTAGCAGGTGCTTCATTCGGACAGGGGAAACAGATAGCTGGGTGGGAGAGTCCAGCAGGGTGAATGGAGAGAACAGTGTCTGAACCAGAAGATGCGTGACAGAGCACAGGGTTCTGCTACACAGCTCTCTATTGTAGGCCTGGCAAAAACACAGAACCCTACTACCAATTGGACTCCTAAAAATCACCTCCCATTGCCCTTCGAGTCAGGTTGACAAGCATATTATCTATAAACCAAGAACTATTGAAATAGAACTGCTATTTCCCTCTGTGACTGATCCCCAGGTGGGGTGCTTGGGGAAGAACCCCACAAAGTTCAGGGGTCACCATTACAGTGAGTGCAAAACAAGCCACACCCCCAAGCAGCATGGCTATACAGCCTTTGGAAAGCCTTGAAGATCAAATCTGAGAGATTGCAGAGGTAAAATATTTTGTGATTCAGTGCCATCTTCTAGAAAATAAGAGAAGGACCTCTTCAGAGAAAGCTGCTATATAGGCTGTTAATATAGACAAATATGCATGCCTAGACAAAGGAGAACAACAATAACCATGATAACTAAGACAATCAGAAAAAAAATGAAAAATTCCCAGAAAGCAAGCTGGAACACATACAGTTCTGTGATATAAATGACAGATATTTCAAGATTTCTGTTCTGAAAATAGTCAATGAGATATAAGAAAATACAGACAGGCAATTCTATGCACTCAAAAAATAAATCAATGAACAAAACAAGTATGTTACAAAATAAATGGATACTTTAAATAAGAACCATTCAGAGATCCTGGAAATGAAGCATGCAATTAAGGAGATTATGAATAAACTACTGAGCACAGAAAAAAGTGCCAACCAAATGGAGGTAAGAATTAGTGATATCAAAGATAAGAATGTGTAAATCATGCAGAGGGAAGAGACAAGAGCATAAAAAAAGAGGTCTACAAGAATTATCTGACTCCATCAGAAAAATCAATCCTGTATAATAAAAGGCTAATGTACAAATCGACCAAACAGTGCAACAATATGATGCACAATGATCACCATAGGGCAGATGCTCAATGCAGGAGCTGCCCCTGATGGTCAGTGCATGCCCACAGGGGAAATGCCACTCAGCCAGAAGCTGGGCTCACGGCTGGCAAGCACAATGGGCAGGAGCCTCTCCCACCTCCACAGTACTAATGAAGGCTCACTCTCACTCTCAGGACATCCCCTGAGGGCTCCTGGACTGTGAGAGGATACAATGGGGGGTGGGGAAAGGGCAGAAGGTGGAATGGGTACCTGGTAGAGAGGAGCAATGGAGGGGGAAAAAAGGTCCATCTTTTTTGTAATAATCTGAACAATATTTATTTTAAAAATAATAAAGAAATAAAGTAACACTGCAGCAGCCTTAAAAAACACACAAACAAAAAACAAAAAATATTATGGTATGTGTAGTGAAATAAGCCAGACATAAATGACATAATATTGTATGATTCTATTTATATGACATATCCAGAATAGGAAAATCTATATACATGGAAAATAGAGAAGAGATTCCCAGGGGATTGAGAGAGAGAGGAACAGAGAGTGACTGTAACAGGTACAGGGTTTCTTTTTGTGCTGACGAAAACGTTCTAAAATTGATTATGGTTGCCCTGGTTGGGTAGCTCACTTAGTTAGAGTGTCTTCCTGATATGCCAAGGTTGCAGGTTCAATCCCCTATCAGGGCATACAAGAATCAATTTATGAATGCATAAGTTGAACAGCAATTTGATGTTTCTCTCTCTGTAAAATCAATAAAATATTTTAAAAAATAAAATAAAATAAAATAACAATGAGGTACCATCTCACACCTGCCAGAATGGCTATCATCAACAAATCAACAAATGACAATTGTTTGAGAGGATGTAATGAAAAAGGAACCCTCGAGGAGAAACCAAGATTGTGGCATAGGTAAACACCTGAACTTGCAAACTTGCACTGTAAGGTCCCAAGACCCCCGGTGAGTCCGACGGAGGGGGCGACGACCCCAAGTCAAACGCCGAGACCAAAACTTGATGCAAAAAGCATGAGGTTTTAATAGTACAAGCGCAGGGGCTTCTCAGGCAGACAGCAACAGAGCTGTCTGCCTGGAGCGCCGAGTAACTGCAGAACATGAGTTTATAAAGGCAAAGACCACACGCAAGTGGGGTTACACATGGAGGGGGAAGAAGGGAACAAGGAAATAAACACCACACGCAGGTGGGCTCGTTAATTACATGTTTTATGACAGGGTCTAATCTTGCAAGCCCCTTTGTCTCTCCCCCTCCCATTCCTCTGGGTAAGTCCTCAGGGTAGGGAGTTTCTGGGGACTGATTTCATTCTTGCCTAATCTTCAACCGTAAAGAACTGACCTCATCCCTGTCTAATCTTTAACCGTAAAGGTCACATCCTGGAACAGGTAGTGGGGAAGGTCAATCCCTCAATCTTGGGGCCCTACAGCACAACTTCAACATTACAAATAAAAGACTAAACGAACATCATTCAGAATCACAGGAAGACTGGATGAGTGGAAATTCTACAACTAAAAGGAAGGAGAAAAGCACATGGAAGGCAGAGGTATGGAGGCGCACACATACAGAGGGCTGGCAAGTGAGTACATGACTGGCCTTTTCAAGCTGGAGGGAGACACAAGCTCCTGACGGCTCTGAACTGTAATTCCAGACGAGACTCTGGTGACCCAGACTCATTCGGGGAGAAACTGGACTGTGTGGAAGCTGGCGGAACTTGAGACAAGCTTTCTCTTAGAGATGCTTGCAGCAATTGCAGCTGGACACTGAGACTCAGAGACCTCTTAGGGCAAGGCTGACAGGAAGCCATTGCTGTTTGCTCCACCCTGAGACTCCGCCCCACCCAAGCTTTGCACAGAGGCTTTTGCATATGAATGCCCTGGTATCTTGAATTCTAAATTTACCTATCAAACGACAGCTGAATCAGAGAGATTCAGAACATCCAAGAGGAGGCCCAAGTCCCCACAGCAGCTTGCATTGCTTCACAGCTGGACCTCATCTGGGCACCTCCAAAACCTTTAAAAAAAAAAGGAATCTGCAGATTTCTCTGTAGCTCCTGCTGGATGGCCTTAGGCAGAGGCTAAATTAGCACCTCCTTGGAGATCCAAGAGCCAGTGTACCCAGGGGTCAGAGCAGGACCATCCAGATTAAAACTCCTCAGATCCATAAGGGACACACTCAGCGGGCAGACTCAGTGAGCACCAGAGCCACACTGAAACAAGTCTTACATTAGGGAGTAATGTAAGAGTGTCTCCAGCACAGAAGTTCTCCCATCATAGACAGGGCTGATATTCACAGCCAGTTGGCCTGGAGGTCAATTCCTCCCAGTGATACCAACAACAATCAAGACTTAACTACAACAAGATTGCACACAGCCTACAAAGGGGTGCACCAAGAGTGTCCACCTCATGTAAATGGGGAGGCTGAGCCACTGGACCCTATAGGACACCTAGCACACAAAGCCCCACTATCAACTCAGGGAAGCAGCCAAAATGCAAAGACAAAGAAACATATCACAAATGAAAGAAATGGAGGAAAACAAATGATTGGATATAGAGTTCAAAATCATGGTTATAAGGTTTTTCAAGAATTTTCTAGAAAAGGAAGATAAATTTAGTGATATCCTTGAGGATATGAAAAAGGACCATTAGAAATTAAGCATCCACTGACTGAAATAAAGAATAATATACAGAGGGAGAAACCAAGATGGCAACATAGGTAAACACCTAAACTGCTGCTTCACACAACAATTTCAAAACTACAACTAAAAGACAAAATGAATATCATCCAGAACCACAGGAAAGCAGGCTGAGTAGAAATTCTACAACTAGAAGGAAAGAGGAAAGCACATGGAGAATCAGAGGAGCTGCAAAAACCTGAGGTACAGAGACACGTGTGTGGGTGGGTGAGTGCCTGGCTGTCTTTCTCTAGCGGAAAGGAAACAAAAGTTCCCAACTGCGCTGAACCCTAGTTCTGACTGCACTGAACCCCAGTTCTGAGTGAGACACTGGGGACCCAGGCTTTTACAGGGGGAATCTGGACTGTCAGGTGAAAACTCAGGAGAGCTGCAAAAGGCAGAGGTCTGAAGGTGCGAGTGCAAGCGTACAAAGAGAGGACTGACTGCTGAGTGTGCCACTGGCTTTCTCTTGCGTGTGGGAAATGGAAGTTCCCCACTGCGCTGAACCCCATTTCTGATTTCACTGAATCCGAGTTCCAGGAGAGACCTTGGTGACCCAGACTTATATAGGGGTGGAATCTGGACTGTAAGGCAGAAACTTCATAGAGCCATAAAAGGCTGAGGTCTGGAGATGCACACAAGTGTGCTAAGAGATGAATAACTGGAGAATGCACTGCTGGATTTCTCTAACAGATAGGAAATGAAAGCTCCCCACTGCACTGAACTACAGTTCTGGGAAAGAATCTGGGAATCCAGATTCATTGGGGGAGAAACTGGACTGTTTTCAGTGGGCGAAACTTGAGGGATGCTTAATCTTAAAGATGCTTGCAGTGATAACCAAGGGACACTGAGACCCAGGGTTTTATTAAGGCAGGGCTGACAGGGAGCCTAGGATATCTGCTCAGCCCTGATACTCTGTCCCATCCAAGCTGAACACAGAGGCTCTTGTAATTTTGCAAGACTTGTCTCATAAAGGTGTCTCCAGCACAGAAGTTCTCCCAGTGCAGATACAGACACAGCTGATCCTCACAGCCAATTGGCCTGGAGGTCAATTCCTCCCAGTGATACCAATAACAATCAAGACTTAATTACAACAAGACTGTACACACAGTCCACAAAGTGGTGCACCAAGAGTGTCCACCTCAGGTAACTGGGGAGGCTGAGCCACTGGGCCATATAGGACACCAAACACAAACCTACCCTACCAATTCAGGGAAGCAGCGAAAATGTGGAGACAAAGAAACAAATAAAAAATGAAAGAAATGGAGGAAAACAAACAACTGGATATAGAGTTCAAAACTATGGTTATAAGGTTTTTCAAAAATTTCCTAGAAAAGGCTGATAAATATTAGACTCTCAAGGATATGAAAAAGGACCAACTAGAAATTAAACACACTTACTGAAATAAAAAATATTATACAGAGACCCAACAGCAGACTAGAGGACCATAAGAATCAAGTCAAAGTTTTGAAATACAAAGAAGCAAAAAACACTCAACCTGAAAAGCAAAAAGAAAAGAGAATCCAAAAATTTCAGGATAGTGTAAGAAGTCTCTGGACAACGTCAAGCATACCAACATCAGAATTATGGGGGTGCCAGAAGAGAGAGAACAAGATACTGAAAACATATTTGAAGAAATAATGACTTAAAACTTCCCCCAGTAGTGAAAGAAATAGACTTACAAGTCCAGGAAGTGCAGAGAACCCCCCCCCCCCCCAAAAAAAAAAGCATCCAAAGAGGACCACGCCAAGACACATCATAATTAAAATGCCGAGAGCAAAAAACAAAGAGAGACTATTAAAAGCAGCAAGAGAAACACAGTTAATTACCTACAAGGGAGCACCCATATGATTATCACCTGATTTATCAACAGAAACTGTGCAGACCAGACAGGAGTGGCAAGAAATATTCAAAGTGATGAATAGCAATAACTTACAACCAAGATTACTCTACCCAGCAAAGCTATCATTCAGAATTGAAGGTCAGATTAAGAGCTTCACAGATAAGAAAAAGCTGAAGGAGTTCATCAACACCAAACCAGTATTATATGAAATGCTGAAAGGTGTTCCTTTTTAAGAAGAGGAAGAAGTAAAAGGTAAAGATAAAAATTATGAACAACAAATATATATCTTTCAACAAGTGAATTTAAAAATCAAGTGAATTAAAAAAAATTTGATGAATGGAATAATATGGTGAATATAATAGAATCAGGGGCATAGAAAGGAAGTAGACTGCCAATCTTCAGGGGGAAAGGGGTGTTGGAGATTCGGGGAGGAAAGGTATGGGGTGGGGTGGGGTGGGAACCAGGTGGAGGGGAGCTATAGGGTGAAAAAAAAGAGGAACAACTGTAAAAAATCTAAACAATAAAGATTTTAAAAATAGGAATTTGAATAAATAAACAAGATTGTCAAAAAGAAAAAAGAAACCTTCCTTTACTGCTGGTGGGAATGGAGACTGGTGCAGCCACTGTGGAAAACAAAATGGAGCTTCCTCAAAAAAAAATTAAAAATGGAACTGCCATTTGACCTAGTAAGATCACTTCGAGGAATATATCCCATGAAAACAGACACACCTATCAGAAAGGATATACGTAACCCTATGTTCATAGTAGCACAGTTTACAATAGCTAAGATCTAAAAATGGACTAAATGCCCATCAGTAGATGAGTGGATTAGAAAACTGTGGTACATCTACACAGTGGAACACTACACTGCTGTAAAAAAGGATTTTTTACCATTTGCAACAGCATGGATGGAACTGGAGAGCATTATGCTTAGTTAAATGAGCCAGTCAGTGAAAGATAAATACCACATGATTTCACTCATTTGTGGAATATAAAAAACATCATAAACCTTTGAACAAAAATAGATACAGAGGCAAAGAAGCATCAAACAGACTGCCAAACTACAGCGGAAAGGCAGGGAAGGGTTGGGGTGGAGGGTAAGAGATTAACTGGAGGGCCGAACCGGTTTGGTTCAGTGGATAGAGTGTCGGCCTGTGGACTGAAAGGTCCCGGGTTCGATTCCGGTCAAGGGCACATACCTTGGTTGCGGGCACATCCCCAGTGGGGGGTGGGCAAGAGACAGCTGATCGATGTTTCTCTCTCATCTAACTCTCTATTCCTCTCTCGTCCTCTCTGTAAGAGATTAACTGGAGGACTTGTATACATGCATATAAGCACAACCAATGGATGGAAGATACTGGGGGGAGGGGGAGAGTAAGTGCTAAGGGGTAGAGGAGTCCGGGGGGAGGTCAATGGGAGGGGGGAGAAGATTTATGTACATCTCTTTATACTATCTTAAACAATAAAATAAAAATATGTATAAAATTAAAAAAAAGAAATATCGTCCTTTAAAAAAATACTATTGTTGAAAGAATTACATGTGTCCCCCTTTTTCTCCCACCAACCCCTTATAGCCTGCCCCTGTCCCAGGACTCCACCACTCTATTATCTGTTTCCATGGGTTATGCATATTAGTATATGCCTGTAAGTTCTTTGGTTGATCTCTTCCCACCCAACCACCCAATTACCACACCTTCCCTCCGAGATTCCACAGTCTGTTCTATGTTTCTATGTCTCTGGATAAAAACACAATTGTAGTTGGGAACCTTAATAGTTCATTGACAGCTCTAGACAGAACAACCAAAAAGAAAACCAATAAAGATATATCAGCCTTAAATGAAACACTAGAGCAAATGGACATAACTGACATTACAGAACCTTTTCATCCCAAAACATACAATTGTACTGATACATTCTCCCCCAGTACACATTGTTCTGGGATGCAAACATTGCACAGATCTTCTATTGCCTGGAGGCAGGATGCCTTGGGACAGAGGGAGGTAGAGTAGGTCCCTGAACAATGGGTTGGTTGGAGTTTAGAGGGAGGTGGCAGTTCAAGCTCTGGCCTAGTGTGCCCAAGCGTTGCACCTGTGCCCTGAGTTTCTTGGAAACAGCTGAAATAATTTTTGTAACCTTTGAGTTGTCATTGTAACTGTCCTAACTCCCTCTTGTGGATTCTGAGTGTAAATTTACTGTAACACCTGTGGTCTGCACTGCATGCAGTTTGTTCAGCTTTTACCCTGGTTAAGTACAACTGTAGTCGCTAGCCAGCTTAATCAAGGCTCATAAATTTTTAAAAATATATTTTATTGATTTTTCACAGGGAGGAAGAGAGAGGGATAGAGTTAGAAACATCGATCAGCTGCCTCTTGCACACTCCCTACTGGGGATGTGCCCGCAACCGAGGTTCATGCCCTTGACTGGAATCAAACCTGGGACCTTTCAGTCCGTAGGCCGAAGCTCTATCCACTGAGCCAAACCGGTTTCGGCAAGGCTCATAAATTTTGATCTCTGTCGCTGGTGGTCATCTCTTTTGAGTTGCCCTGTAACAAAATGGAACATTTTCAAGGATAGATAATGCAATGGGTCACAAAACCAACATCAACAAATTCAAGAAGATTGAAATTATACCAAGCATATTTCCCAACCACGATGCCTTGACATTAGAAATCAAAAAGGAAGTAAAGAAAGCCACAAATACGTGGAAATTAAGCAACACACTACTTTAAAATGACCAGGTCAAAGAATAAATAAAATATGAGATCAAAAGATATAGAGAGAAATGAGAATGACAGTATATCAAAATTTCTGGGAAGAAGCAAAAGCAGTAGTAAGAGGGAAGCTTATCATCACAGGGCTATCTCAAGAAACAAAGAGAAATCTCAAGTAAACTACCTAACATCACATTAGAAAGTAGAAAAAAAATAAGAACAAAATCAACTCAAAGTCAACAGAAGAAAGGAAACAATAAAAATTAGAGCTGGATTTAATGAAATAGAGAACAAAAATACTATACAAAAAAAATTAATAAGGAGAGGCAAAATGGTGGCTGAATAGAGGACGTGTCCCAAGCCCTGTCCCAGAGCAAATAGAATGAGCAGCTGAAATGAATAACATCCAACCCGAATTGGTAAAGTAAACTCAACTGGTGAGACAGTTTGCAGTCAGAAAGGGCAGAGAACCCTCACAGCCTGCAGGCGAGGAGAGTTTGCCAGACCTCTGAGCCCAGTGGGTCAGAGGGAATCCACACAGCACCGAACCCTGTCCCTGGGGACAAACACAGTGTCTGACTGTGGAAAGAAAGTCCACAGGACTGCTGGAGGCATGGGATTCTAGATCTGGGTCCTCAGTCACGAAAATCTTAGCGGGAGAGGGCGGCAGCCTTAAGGGATGACCAATCGCACAGTGCAGGAAGGAGAGGAACTCAAAGAGGTGCAGTCTTTCCCCTCTCTGTGGCCTGTGCTTTTCCTCGTGGAACCTATTTCATAGGACCTTTTGGATACAGACTGAGGTGAGAGAGAAGGTGAGGACTTGTGGAATCTGGGGAGAGAAGGGGATTCAGGAGAAGTGGCAGTGAATCTGGTGCTGAGTCATACCTGAGGCCAGGACCTGGATAGCCATTGTGTCCAGAAGAGAGAGCCCCTCCCTCCAGTTTCCAGGCAACCAATACAGCC
This sequence comes from Vespertilio murinus, assembly GCA_963924515.1. Lineage (NCBI taxonomy): Eukaryota > Metazoa > Chordata > Mammalia > Chiroptera > Vespertilionidae > Vespertilio > Vespertilio murinus. The sequence goes on from OZ004710.1 coordinate 27,239,184, forward strand.
ACACCCAGATTCCGCCCTGAATGGTACAAAGGATTAAAAAACTGAATAGTCCGGGAGAGTCCGAATGGACTAGCCTTAAGAGAGCTCTTCAGTACCAGCAACAGGAAACTGAGAAATAGTATAGTACAAAAGACTAGGATCTTAAGCCAGCCAAAGAAATGACACTTCACTTTTTCATTTTTATTGTTTTAATTATTATTTTGTTATCTATTTTTTCTTTGTTTCCATTTTTGTTTGTTGCTTTATTTTCTGTTTCTTTTCGCATTATTTTCCATCACTCTTTTATTTTTATACAATTTTTATATCAATTTTTTTGTAAATTTATTATTATTATTATTATTTTTATTATTTTCTTCTTGTTCTCTTTCTTCTTATCCACCCATCCCCTTTCTACTTCCTCTATACTGAATGGAGGTCCTCACAATGTTCATCCAGTTCTTAACCTTATTTTCTGTATATAAGCTCAGCCTCTACAGATTCTGCCCCCACCCTCGTTGCTGGGTATTTGGTGTTTGTTTTTTTTTTTTAATCTATTGGTTCTGTGGTATTCTCTCTCTCTCTCTCTCTGTGGTATTCTCTCTCTCTCTCTCTCTCTCTCTCTCTATATATATATATATATATATATATATATATATATATATTCTCCTGTTGCTTCTTTTTTCTTTGCTCTCTTCTTTTTTTCTCTCTCTTCAATATCATTTGTGCTTTCTTTTCTCCCCTCTAATTCCCTATTCTCAGGTGGTCACTTATATTGGGGTTATTGGTATCATAAGTACATTTGGGCTTTGTTCCTTTTGTGTTGTGTCTTGTCAAGGTGAATTTTATCCTGTCTGGACAAAGTGCTAGAGAGTGAGCCACATAACCAGATACCAGGAGAGGAAACTCTATCCAAAAATGGTCAATAACACCTCAGACCCAACTAGAGACAGGAAGAAGGCAGCAGTGAGAGAGAGAGCATGGGTGAGGGAGGGAGCAAAAGAGGAGTGTGTGAGTTTGTGAGTGAGGCACAGTTAGATCCCACAGGACTTTCAGGGACAGGCTAATGGAGCTTGCCTAACTAGGCAGCCTCTGCTACTATTACACACAGTTCCAGGAGGCTGGCTCTTCCTCAGAGGCCTCAACTTTTTGAAGGGGAGAGCTGCTGTAACTGGGAGCCCAGCCTCACCTCCACCTAGGGTGCCCTCAGAGAACACCTGAGACTCTACACCAACCCCTGCCGGGGACCTGATACCTCGGCTGTGGTCCCACAGTCAATGAATCTCCAGCCACCCTGGGCACAGGATGCTGTGTGTTATGAAGCGCACTCCCCTCTGACCAGTCCAATACTTAGCCCAGGGTACTGCAAACATGTGAGCAGCAGACATGTGAGCAGCTCGCTCCTGTCCGAGGTGCAGCAGCACCATGAGCTTCCCAGGCCTAAGAGCAGCAGCCTTGTGGCCTGCCCCTGTCCAAGGAGCAGCAGCTGTGTGAGTGGACTGCTCCCCTGTCTGAGGAACAGCAACCATGCAAGCAGCCTGCCCCGTCCATGGAACAGCAGCCGCATGAGCAGCCTGCCCACAACTGAGGAGCATCAGCCCTGTGAAGCCCACCTCTGTCCGAGGAGCAGCAGCTGTGCGCAGCCCGCACCCTGCACCTGTCCAAGCAGAAGCAGATTTTTTGGTACCAGGACAAGATTTAGCATATCAAAACCTGGGTAAGTCAAGATCCGATTTGTTCCTCATTCCCAGCATATGGATAAAGATAAGAAATCAGTACTGATTACAGTCTCCAACATTTGGGGAGGCTGTTTCCGGGAGATGGCTATGCCACTCACCTCAGATTCAGCTGACATTAATTTAAATGTCATCCGTGTGCATTTACAAGGGGCCCTCTACACCACACACAGTCTGCACCTGTCTAAGGAGCAGCAGCTGAATGAGTGGCCAGACCCCATCCAGGAAACAGCAGCTGCATGTGCAGCTCATTCCCACCCAAGGAGCAGAAGTTGTGCAAGCAGCCCATCACCCATCCGAGGAGCAGCAGCCCATCCCAGTCTGAGGAGCTACACAAGCAGAATGCCCATGTCTGAGAAGCGGCAGCCCTGAGAAGTCTGCACTGGTTTGAGGAGCAGCAGCCACATGTAGCCTCACCTGTCCTATGAACAACAGCTAGATGAGTGTCCCCCCCCCCCCATCCAAATAGCAGTAGCTGCATGAGTAGCCAGCACCTGTATGAGGAGAAGCAGCCCTGCAAGCAACCTGCCCCTGTTCAAGGAGTGGCAGCCTCACGAGCAGCCCACCCCATCTGAGGAACAGCACCAGGATGCAGCCAACCCCAAACCAAAGACCAGCAGCCACATGAGCACTGTGCCTCCATATGAGGAGCAACACCCACATGAGCAGCCCACCTCCATCCAAGGAGAAGAAGCCGTGCGCAGCCCACCCACAACTGAGAGGCAGCAGCCTCATGATGAGCCCACATGTGTCCCAGGAACAGCAGCTGTGGAACAGCCTTCCTCACCAGCCAGAGGAGACAGCACTGTTTCAAACAGCACCCACTACAGGAGATGCTGCCAACCGAGGAGCAGCCACTACCATGACCAGTTGAGGAGCAACTGCAGCCTGAGGAGCCACTGCCACCCAAGGTGCATCCCCTGAATGACTCAAAATCGAGATCAGTAAGTGAAACAAACAAAAAAAAAAAATGGGTAGACAAAGATACCCCCAAAGGAAAGAAAAGGAGGAATCACCAGAAAATCGGTCAAGTGAAACAGAGTAATGCAAAATGTCAGAAAAAATAAAGTATAAGGGTCATACAGTTCATAAACCAGATGGAGGGGAAAAATCAACAACTTATGTAAGAATCAAGAAGAAATGGATGCCGAAACCGGTTTGGCTCAGCGGTAGAGCGTCGGTCTGAGGACTGAAAGGTCCCGGGTTCGATTCCGGTCAAGGGCATGTACCTTGGTTGCGGGCACATTCCCTGGTGGGGGGTGTGCAAGAGGCAGCTGGTTGATGTTTCTCTCTCATCGACGTTTCTAGCTCTCTATCCCTCTCCCTTCCTCTCTATAAAATATCAATAAAATATATTTTAAAAAAAAGAAGAAGAAATGGATGAAAAAAATCAACAACTTATGTAAGAATCAAGAGTAAACAAAGAGTGATATAGAGGAATTAAAATTTAAAAAAAAAAAAAACACCATGGAAAGTTTCAACAGTAGACTAGGAGAAGCAGAGGACCGAATTAACAAATTAGAAGATAGGGAAGCAAAACCCACCCAAATTCAACTGCAACTGGAGAAAAATTAAAAGACAGGATGAGAGCCTAATGGAACTATTGGGCAACATGAAATGAGGCAACATACGAACAACAGGAAGAGGAACTAAGGTTAGAAAACTTATTTGAAGAAATAATGCAGAAAACTCCCTGGAGTGAGGAAGAAAAAAGTCACCCAAGCACAGAGAGTTCCAAACAAGATGGACCTGAAAATACCCACCAAAATACCAAGACACATCATAATTATGATAGCAAATGTTCAGGACAAAGAGAAAATCTTAAAGGCTACAAGAGAGACAGAAACTTACATACAAGAGAGCTCCCATTAGATTATCAAATGATTTCTCAACAGAAACACATCAGTCCAGAAACGAATGGGAAAAATTTTAAAAGTGATGCAAAGCAAGGGGCTGGATCCAAGAATATTCTATCCAGCAAGGCTCTCATTCAAAATTGAAGAAGAAATAAGGAGTTTCACTGACAAAAAAAGGATAAGGGAGTTTATCACTACCAAGCCAGCAATGAAAGAAATGCTAAAGGGACTGGTATAAAAAGAAGAAATAAAAAAATAAGAAAGAACACAGGAATAAAAATGGCTACAAATAAGTACCTTTCAATAATAACTTTAAACATAATCAGACTAAATGTTTCAATAAAAAAAATCAAGTGAGTGAATGGATAAAAAAAAACAAAACATGACCCATATACACTGAGTGGCCAGATTATTATGATCTCTAAATGCATAATAATCTGGCCACTCAATATATATATATATATATATATATATATATATTTATATATATATATATATATATTAAAGGCCCAGTGAATGAATTCATGCATGGGTGGATTCTGGCCAACCTGGAAAGGAGAAGGGGATATGTACAGTTGCCCGGCCTTCCACCTGGTTAAGGGGAGAATTTGCATATTAGACTTTTATTATAGAGGATATACACTGAGTGGCAACAGTATTATTCATTCAAAAATCATAATAATGTGGCCACAGTATGCATTTAGAGATCATAATAATTCAAAGATTATTATGATCTTTGAATGCATAATACTGTGCATAGGCTGTCTACAAGAGACCCACCTCAGAACAAGGGACTCACATAGACTGAAAGGAAAGAGATGGAAAAATATCTTTCAGGAAAATGGAAATGAAAAAATTCTGGGGTACCAATACATATATCTGACAAAATAGATCTCAAAGTGAAGACCATAACAAGAAATAAGAAAGGCCACTTCATAATACTAAAGGGATCAATACAACAAGAGTATATATCCCTGATAAACATATATGTGCCCAATGCAGAAAGACCAAAAATACATAAAAACTCCTGGAAGAAATCAAGGGAGAGATCGACAACAATACAATTATAGTAGGGTACTTTAATACACCACTACCATCATTGGATAAATCCTCTAGGCAAAAAAATCAGCAAAGAAACAGAAATCCTAAATGACTCACTAGATCAGGTGGACTTAATTGACATCTTCAGAGCATTTCAATCCAAAGCCATGGAATATACATTCTCCTTAAGAACACAAGGGACATAAAAAAAACAAAAACACCCACATATTGGATCAAAGCAAAGTCTCCACAAATTCAAGAAAATTTAAATCATATCAAGCATTTTGTCAGACCACAATTGCATAATATTAGAAATAAAGAAAAATAAAAACAATCCAAAAAATCAAATATTGGAAGCTGAATACCATACTATCAAAAAATGATTGGATAACCAAAGACATCAAAGAAGAAATTAAAAACATCCTGGAAACTAATGTCAATAAAAACACAACAATCCAAATGCTATGAGACACAATGAAAGCAGTCCTGAGAGAGACATTTATAGCTCTACAGGCCTACTCAAAAACCAAGAAAAAATGGTACTAAATCATCTAATTCTACAACTCAAAGAATTAGAAAGAGAGAAAAAAAGAAAGCCCTGAGTGAGTAGAAGGAATGAGATAATAAAGATCAGAGCAGAAATGAATGACATAGAAAATAATAAAACAATACAGAAGATCAATGAAACTAAGAGCCGATTCTTTGACAGGATAAACAAGATTGAAGTACCTCTAGCCAGGATCACCAAGGAGCAAAGAGAGGGGAACCAAATAAATAAAATAAAAAATGAAAGAAGCGAAATACCAACAGACCCCACAAATAGACAAAGGATTGGTGAAAAATACTGTGAGCAATTATATTCTAACAAACTAGACAACCTGGAGGAAATGGACATATTCCTAGAAAAACACAACCTTCCAAAAGTCAATAAGGAAGATTCTAAATATCTCAATAGACCAATAACTTTGGAAGAAATTGAAGCAGTCATCAAAAATCTTCCAGTAAACAAACATTAAAGGAATAATTAAACCTATCCTCCTCAGACTATTCCAAAAAATTCAAGCTCATTCTATAAAGTCAGCATCATCTTAATACCAAAACCAGATAAAGACAACACAAGGAAAGAGAATGACAGGCCAATATTCTGCATGAACATAGATGCCAAAGTCCTCAAAAAAATTCTAGCTAATCAGATCCAGTAGTACATCTGAAAGATTATACACCCTGACCAAATAGAATTTATCCTTTGAATTCAAGCATGCTACAATATCCACAAATCAATAAATGTGATACATCACATAAACAAGTTGAGGGATAAAAATCACATAGTCATATCAATTGACACAGAAAAAGCAGTTGACAAAATCCAACATCCTTTCTTGAAAAAAACTGTGAGCAAGGTGGGAATAGAAGGATCATACCTCAACATAATAAAAGCCATACATGAAAAATCCACAGCCAACATCATACTCAATGGGCAACAACTAAAACAATTTCCCCTTAGAACAGGAATAAGACAGGGAAACCCACTCTCAACATTCCTGTTCAACATATTACAGGAAGTACTAGCCATTGTGACCAGACAAGGAGAAGAAATAAAAGGCATCCCAATTGGAAAAGAAGATGCAAAACTGTCCTTATTCGCAGATGAAATGAGACTGTACATAGAAAATCCTAAAGACTCCATAAAAAAACTAATAAACTTAATAAATGAATTTGGCAATGTAGCAGGATACAAAATTAACAACAAGAAATCTATGGCATTTCTATACATCAATAGTGAACCTACAGAAAGAAAGACTAAAAAAGCAATGCCATTTTCCATTACACCAAAAAATTAAGATACATAGGAATAAATTTAACTAAGGAGGTAAAAGACCTATATGTGGAAAACTACAGGACAATGAAAAAAGAGTAAGAGGAAGACATAAACAGATGGAATAACATGTCATGTTAATGGATTGGTAGAATCAACATAATCAAAATGGCCATACAACCCAAAGCAATCATATTCAATGCACTCCCCATTAAAACACTAATGATATATTTCACAGACCATGAATGAACTTTCCAAAAATTCATCTGGAATAAAAAAAAAAAAAAAGACCCTGAATAGCCACAGCAATCCTAAGAAGAATAAAGTAGGAGGGATCTCAATACCAGATTTCAAGCTGTATTACAAGGCCATTGCTCTCAAAAGAGCCTGGTACTGGCACAAGAACGGACATATAGATCAATAAAATAGAATAGAGAACCCAGAAATTGATCCAAACCACTATGTTCAATTAATATTTGACAAAAGAGGCATAAATATACAATGGATTCAGGATAGTATCTTCAGGAGAAACCAAGATAGAGGCATTGGTAAACACATAAACTGCTGCCTCTCACAACAATTTCAAAACTACAACTAAAAGACAAAATGGACACCATACAGAGCCACAGGAAAGCTGGCTGAGTAGAAATTTTACATATAGAAGGAAAGAAAAGAACACTGAGACTCAGAAGAGCTTCAAAAGGCTGAGGTACAGAGGTGCATGTGCACGGAGAGGACTAGTGGCTGAGTGAGTAGCTGGCTTTATCAAGCGGGAGGAAGAAAATAGCTCCCGACTGTGCTGAACTCCAGTTACAGACCAGACCCTGCAGAATCAGATTCAATCATGGGAAATTTGGACTGTCAGGAAAAGAGAAAAGCACACTGAGACTCAGGGGAAGGCAGAGGTCTGGATGTGCAAGAGCAGTGAGGACTGACTGCTGAGTGCAAGACTAACTTTCTCAAATGGGAGGGAGACAGAAGATCCTGACTGCACTGAACTTCAGACTCATTCAGGGAGAAACTGGACTGTCAGGCAGCAGGTGAAACTCTAGGGCAGCTTTCTCTCAGAAGTACTTGCAGTGAATACCAAGGGACACTGAGACCCAGGGGCCTATTAGGGCAGGGCTGACGGGAAGCCTAGGCTGTCTGCTCAGCCATGAGACCCTGCTCTATCCAAGGTGAGCACAGAGGCTTTTGATATTTTGCAAGTCTTGACTCAAAACGGTGTCTTCAGCACAGAAGTTCTCCCATCATAGACACAGCGGATTTGCACAGCTAATTGGCCTGGAGGTCAATTTCTCCCAGTGATACCAACAACAATCAAGACTTAACTACAGCCGAGGTCGGTTTGACTCAGTGGTAGAGCATCGGTCTGCGGACTGAAAGGTCCCGGGTTCGATTCCGGCCAAGGGCATGTACATTGGTTGTGGGCACATCCCCAGTAGGGGGTGTGCAAGAGGCAGCTGGTCGATGTTTCTCTCTCATCAACGTTTCTGGCTCTCTCTCTCCCTTCCTCTCTGTAAAATATCAATAAAATATATTTAAAAAAAAAAAAGACTTAACTACAAGGCTGTGCACACAGTCCACAAAGGGGTGCACCAAGAGCATCCTGGGGTACTCAGCCACTGGGCCATATAGGACACCTAGCACACAAAGCTACTCTATCAACTCAGGGAAACAGCCAAAATGTGGAGACAAAGAAACAGATCGCAAATGAAAAGAATGGAGGAAAACAAATGAATGGTTATACAGTTCAAACCCATGGTTATAAGGTTTTTCAACAATTTCCTAGAAAAGTCCGATAAATTTAGCAAGGCTCTCAAGGATATGAAAAAGGACCAACTAGAAATTAAGAATACAGCTGAAACCGGTTTGACTCAATGGATAGAACAAGCAGACTGCCAAATGAGGAGCGGATTCTATTCATGTGATCCTGAGATAGTCACCATAAAACAAGCAGATTGTCAAATGACAGCAGGGAGGGGAAGGAGACCTGGGGGGAGATAAGAGAACAACCGAAGGACTGGTATGCATGAATATAAGTACAACCAACGAACACAGAACTCTGGGGAGGGAGGGCATGAATGGGAGGGGGGGGGGGGCAATGGTAAGCTATGTACACATATAATACCTTAATAAAATATGATGCATATATATATTTTAAAAAAACAAAGTTATGAATAGCAAGTAGGTACAACCAAGATTACTCTACTTAGCAAAGCTATCATTTAAAATTGAAGGTCAGACAAAAAGCTTCACCGACAAGAAAAATCTAAAGGAGTTCATCACCACCAAACCAGTATTATATGAAATGCTGAAAGGTAGTCATTAAGAAGAGGAAGAAGAAGAAAAATGTAAAGATAAAAAATATGAACAACAAAGTGACAACAAATATATATCTATCAACAAATAAATCTAAAAATGAAGTGAATAAAAAACCTGATGAACAGAATAATCTGGTGAATATAATAGAATCAGGGGGTTAGCAAGGGAGTACGCTGACAATTCTTGGGAGCGGGGGGAGGGTATAGGGGTTTGGGAAGAGATTGTACAAAACTCTTACACCTGTGGACTAGGACAGTGGGGGGTATGGGCATGGGATGGGATGGGAACTGGGTGGAGGGGAGCTATGGATGGAAAAAGAGGAACTGTAATAATCTGAACAGTAAAGATTTATTTAAAATATAAAATTTAAAAAACTGTGATACATCTACACAATGGAATAATATGCTGAGGTAAAAAAGGAGTTCTTACCATTTGTAACAGCATGGAGGGAACTGGATAGCATTATGCTAAGTGAAATAAGCCAGTCAGGGAAAGATAAATATCACATGATCTCACTCATTTATGGAATATAATGAACAACATAAACTGATGAACAAAAACAGATCCAGAGACAGAGAAACATTGATCAGAATGTGAAATCTCAGAGGGAAGGTAGGGAAAGGTGGAGGAAGGTGGACAGATCAACCAAAGGACTTGTATGCATGCATATAAGCCTAACCAATGGACACATACAAGGGCATGAGTGAGGGGCTGGGGTAATAGGGGCCATAATGAAGAAAAACTAATATATATATAGTAATAACTTTGGATGGTGACAGATGGCTACTAGACTTAGTGTGGTATGCACATCATAAGGTATATAAATAATGAATCACTATGTTGTACACCTCAAACTAATATTGTATGCCAACTATGTTTTAATAAAAATGTTTTAAAATAAAGTAAATAAAATTAATAAAAACCTTTGAACATAAAAAAGAATATTACTTGACTACAAATGAAACCCAAATAGGAGGACTGTTTAGTAATTTATAATACTCTGAAAATTTCCTTATATTGCTGAAGTATATGGAACTACAAGGCAGCTGGATATTACACTAGCACTGCATAAACTATGTAAACTTGAATAGAACAGATTTGAAATGAGTAAAAAGAGCAAATGTCATTGGCTTTTTAAAGAAAGTCTTGCTTTTTTTACAAAACAGGATGCAAACTCCAAAAATTATGATAGTTTGAAAAAATTGGATCTATTCCTTCTGGATCACATTTCTATATTGGAATCAGAGAAATTATCCACTGAAATTTGAGAGACACATCAGCTCCTAACTTAGTTTCAAGTTAGTGGACAAGTAAATCAACAAATGGCAATTAAAGCTTCTAATATCGCCGAAACCGGTTTAGCTCAGTGGTAGAGTGTCGGTCTGCGGACTGAAAGGTCCCAGGTTCGATTCCGGTCAAGGGCATGTACGTTGGTTGTGGGCACATCCCCGATAGGGGGTGTGCAAGAGGCAGCTGGTCGATGTTTCTCTCTAATTGACATTTCTAGCTCTCTATCTCTCTCTCTTCCTCTCTGTGAAATATCAAACTTCTAATATCAAACTTCACACAATTTAAAGAATAGACTATCCTTGAATTTCAAGCTCAAGAGGTACCCTTAGATACTGAGAGGTAAAATAGTATTTAATAAAATTAAGTTCAAAGTTTTCTAATTTTGAAATATATACAGTATGAATTTAACCATAATCATTATCTTAACACTTTTTTTCATAAGAACATTTCAACATTTTTATTAAAATGTGCACCATTTAAATATGTTATACTAGAGGCCTTGTGTACGAAATTCATGCACAGAAGGGGGTGTCCCTCAGCCCAGCCTGCACCCTTTCCAATTTGGGACATCCCTCTCACAATCCAGGACTGCTGGCTCCCAACTCCTTTCCTGCCTGCCTTCCTGATGGCCCACCCTCTTCTGTCTGCCAGCCTGATTACCCCCTAACCACTCCCCTAACAGCCTGATTGATACCTAACTGCTCCCCTGTCAGCCTGATTGCCCATAACTGCCCTCCCCTTCAGGCCTGGTCACCCCTAACTGCTCTCCCTTGTAGTCCTGGGTCCCTCCCAACTGCCCATCCCTGCTGGCCATCTTGTGGTGGTCATCTTGTGTCCACATGGGGGCAGGATCTTGTGTTCACATGAGAGCAGCCATCTTGTATGTTGGAGTGATGGTCAATCTGCATATTACTCTTTTTTAGATAGGATAGAAGTCTGGTGCATGGGTGGGGGCTGGCTGGTTTGCCCTAAAGGATATCCCAGATCAGGGTGGGAGTTCCTTGGGGCATGGGATGGCCTGGGCGAGGGGCCTGTGGTGGTTTGCAGTCCTGCCACGACCCCCAGAGACCCAAACGTAGGCCCTGGTATCTGGGGTTTATTTCTATTCTACAATTAAAACTTTGTAGCCTAGAGCTGAGCCAGGCCTTCTGCTTGTTCTGTGGCTTCAGCCATTTGTTTGGATTTATGTATCTTCTATCATTGAAACTTTGTAGCCTTGAGTGGAGGCCTAGGCCATCAAGGGAAGGCAGAAAGCTTGGTTTCCTCCATTGCTGGGGAAACCCAAGCCTCCCTCCTGCTCTCTGTGGCCATAGCCATCTTTGTTGGGTTTATTTGCATATTTGCTCCTGATTGGCTGTTGGGCATGGCTCGTGGATGTTGCAGAGTGATGGTTAATTTGCATATTGCTCTTTTATTATATAGGATGTTTTTCATAATTTATACTCACAAATACTGTTTTACTAGAGTCCAAACAAAATACTATACGAATTCGTGCACAGGTGGGGTCCCTCAGTATGGCCTGCAGTGAGTGGGCCCCAGCTCGCTCTCAGAGCTTTGGCAACCCCAGATGGCGCCACCAGCCTCACAGCCCCACAGCCCTGCCTGGTACCCCTCTTTGGCCTTCCACCACCCCCTCACCTGCTCCACTATCTCACCTGCAGGATGATTGCTATCTGCACAGTGATCAGCGGGGTGATAGGAACCTGGTCATACCGGCCTTGGCCTGGCACCACCCACTCACCTGCTCCACCATCCCACTGTGGTCCTGTTCTCATCAGAGCCCATCAGGTCTGGCAGTGACTCCACTGCTCCCACTGCCAGTACAGCCAATACCCAACATGTTCTGCGCCATCCCCTGGTGGTCAGTGCACATTATAGCAAGAAGTTGAATTTCTGGTCTCCAGTCAAACTCTTAGTAAAACAACTGCCTGAGGGGACCATCTGCATATTAGGCTTTTATTATATGGGATATTCTGAAAATTTTTAAGTTGTGGATATTTTAATGGATGTATTAGTGGTTAAACCAATTTGATAGCTTTTGAAAAATCATTTTGCAGTAATTACAATGGATAGTCAGTCATTCCTAATAGAGTATAACAATTATAGGTCTGAATTAACTAAATTAAAAGTTTCTAGGTTCTTTTGCTCTACTACTCTTTGATTATATATTAGTATTATTTTCTACTCAAAATAAAACTTTAATTCTTTATTTAAAAATTCCCATAAAAATAAAATGAGAGAGGAAAAGTCACCACAGCAATCACGGGTATACAAAGGATCACACTAGAATGTTATGAGGGAGTATATGCCATGAAATTCAATAACCTAGAAGAAATGGATAAGTTCCTAGAAATATATTACTTTCTGAGACTAAAGTATGAAGATATACAGTGAAGAAATTGAAACAGCCATCAAAAATCTCCTGAATAATAAAAGCCCAGGACCAGATGGCGCATCAGTGAATTCTGCCAAATAGTCAAAGATTTAAACCCTATCCTTCTCAAACTCTTCCCAAACAAAAATGAATAAGAGGCAATACTTTCTACATTTCATGAAGCCAATATAATCCTGATGTTAAAACCTAGCAAGAATAACACACACAAAAAAAAAACTAGAGGCCAATATCTCTGATGAATACATAAGCAAATATCCTAAACAAAATACTAGCAACTCAATTACAACAGTACATTCAAAAAATAATTCATCATGATCAAGTGGGATTCATTCCAGGGGCACAAGGATGTTTCAAATATGCAAATAAATCAATGTATTACAGCACAAAATACATTAACAAAAGAAAGGACAAAAACTATATGATCTTACCTCTACATGCAGAAAAGCATTTGATAAGATACAACATTCATTTATGATTAAAACACTCAATAAAATAGGAATGTAAGGAAAGTACTTCAACATAACAAATGCCATCTATGATAAATGCTCAGCTAATGTCATACTCAATGGTAAAAAACTGAAAGCTTTTCTTCTATGATCAGGAACAAGAACAAGACACTCTCACCACTCATATTCAAAATAGTCCTGGAAGTTCTAGTCATACCATAGCAGTAAGGCAAGAAAAATAAATAAAAGTCATTAATTTAGGGAAGGAAGAAGTAATATTATTACTTTTTGTGAACAACATATTCTGTATATAGAAAAACCCTAAAGACTCCACAAAAAACTATTAGTAACAATAAACAGATACAATAAAGTTGCAGGATACAAAATCAATGTGCAAAATCCATTGCCTTTCCTGTATACTAACAACAGAACTTCAGAAAAAGAAATGGAAAAAAAAACCCACACACAATTCCTTTTGCAATTGCAACCAAAAGAACAAAATACCTAGTAATAAACTTAACAAAGAACGAGAAATACCTATATACTGAAAACTTCAATGGATTATGAAAAGAGATTGAAAAAGATATAACAGAATGAAAAAAAATCCACTGATCATGGATTGGAAGAATCAAGATAGGTAAAATGGCCATATTAATCAAAGCAATATACAGATTTGATGCAACCCCCATCAAAACTCCAATGTCATTTTTTAAAGAAATAGAACAAGAAATCATCAGATTTGTATGGAACCACAAAAGACCACAAACTGCCAAAGAAATCCTGAGAAAAAAATGAATGAAATTGGAGGTACCAGCTAACTGAGTTCAAATTATATCACAGAGCTACAATAATCAAAACAACATGGTATTGGCAAAGTAATAGACACACACTTCAATTCAACAGAATGGAGAGCATAGCTATAAAACTACATATATATGGACAGATAATTTTTGACAAAGGAGCCAGAAACATACAATGGAGTAATAATAGTCTCTTCAATAAATGGTGTTGGGAAAACTGGAAAGCCACATGTAAACAAATAAAACTGGATTACAGTTTGTCCCCACATACAAAAATTAATTCAAAATGGATCAAAGACCTAAATATAAGACCTTAAATAATAAGTTACATAGAAGAAAATATAGGTACCAAACGTATGGACCTTGGTCATAGAGTACATTTTATGAACTTGACCCCAAAATCAAGGTAAATAAATGCAAAAATAAATGAATGGGACTATATAAAGCTAAAAATCTTCTGCACAGCAAAAGAAACTGACAGGAAAGGATTAAAAATAGCAGCAGAGTAAGTGGATGCTGCACGAACATGCTCCCAGGAACAAATAGGTGTTACAATTAAAACACAGGAAAACTTCCTGAATAACCAACAGAAAACTCCAAGGAGAGAACCCTAATACCTGAGGACCAAAAGTGGGGACTTCATAGAGAAAGATAGGAGGGGCAGAGGTGAGAAAAGGCTGGCTGGGTGCCAACAGACACCAACTGAAGTCCAGGAGAGATATCTTGCCTGCTGGGGTGCCACTGAGAAATCTCGGATCTAATCCCCCAGCTAGGCCCCCCAGCAGAGAGTGCCAAAATTGAGGAGGATACACAGATAGCATCTTGCTCTGAAAAGCAGCGAGGTGCTGTCTGACAGGCATTAACAGCTGAAAATTCAGGCACCCTCTTAAAGAATCAATGCACAAGATTCCCTATGGAGCTATCCACCTTATGCTCTGGCAGAGGGAGAGTGAAATGTACTGGAACTATGAGAGCAGAATCCAGGACTGGGACTCCAGAGACAGAGCTCAGAAGGCAGACAACTGAAAGTTTCCTGGGCTGAGTCATTCCCTCAAACAGGAGGACATCTTTCCCACATAGACATTTGCCTTGTCTAAGGGGAAGACAGATGACACAACCTATTGAAAAACACCTTGCCCTGAGGCCACTTAAGGGATTGAAAATAACAATTAGCTTCAGGCAGAAGCAACTGCCCAACCCTGTTGAAAATAACTCTCACCACACCATAGGACAACTGCCTGGGGAGCAATTCAAGTCTGAATCTTATCAGTCTGTAAGAAGAGGCATTCTCTGTAGGCTTAGAGTCTCTGCCTTATCTAATTTGTCAGAAACTGCCTTTAACACTGTCCTGCATTAAAGATTCAGAGTTGTAAAGATCTACCTAATACAGTCACAAACCCAAAGAAAAAGCCCAAATGAGAAGACAAAAAAACAAGTCCCAAATGAAAGAACTAGAGAATTCTCTATAAGAAGAGATAAATGAAGCAGAGATAAGAATTTTATCTGCAATACAGTTCAGAGTAATGTTGGTAAAGTTGTTCAACAGCATAAAAAAGATATAGTAACTATGGAAAAAGGGTAGTGTGAGATGAAGAATGATATAACACAAATAAAGAACACATTGGAAGGAATATACAATACAAAGCAGATTAGGGGAATCTGAGGGTTGAATCAGTGAATTAGAAGACAGAGTTGAAAACATTACTTAATCATAGAACCAAAAGAAAAATAAACAATTAAAAAACAGGAGGACAGTTTAAAGGAGTTGTGGACCAATGTGAAATGTAACAAAATTAGAACACTGTTACCTACACAAGAGTTCTCATAAAGTTGACACCAAATTTCTCATCAGAAACTCTACAGACCAGAAGGGAATGACATGAAGTGCTCAAGGTAATGGAAATCAAGAATCTGAGAGAAAGATTATTATATCCAGCAAGGCTATCATTCAAAATAGACAGTCAAATAAAGAGCTTCAAAGACCAAAATGTCTAAAGGAGTACATCACTTTCAAACTGGCATTACAAGAAATACTAAAGGGATTGCTGAAATGAGAAGAGACACAGAGAGAAACCTAGGCATTCAGAATTAAAATGGCAATAAATAAGTACCTATCAATACTAACTTTAAATGTAATCAGATTAAATGCTCCAATCAAAAGGCATAGGGTAGTTGAATGGATATAAAAATATGATCCAACTATACACTGACTACAAGAGACCCATTTCAAAACAAAATACACACAGGATGAGAGTGAATGAATAGGAAAAATTTTCCCATGCAAATGGGAAAAAAAAAGCTTGAGTAGCAATATTTATATCTGACAAAATAGACTTTAAAATGAAGACCACCACAAGAGACAACAACGGTCACTATATAATTCTAAAGTGATCGATCCAACAAGAAGATATAACCATGGAAAACATATATCCATCCAGTATAGAAGCATATAAATATATACAAAAATTTCTAGAGGACTTTAATGAAGAGATTGACAGCAATACAGTCATGTAGGGAATTTAAACAGCTGGGTGACTTCACTGGATGGATCTTCCAGGCAAAAACTTAACAAGGAAACAGAGACTCTAAAGGACACACTGGATCAGATGGATTTAATTGACACTTATAGAACATTTCACCTCAACAAAGAAGAATATACTTTCTTCTCAAGTGCACATGGATCATTTGCAAAGACAGACCACATGTTAGTACACACAAGTCTCTACAAGTTCAAGAAGATTGAAATAATATTAAGCATCTTCTCAGATCACAGTGGAATAAAATTAGAAATCAACTACAGTAAAAACACCCCAAAACATTCAAATACATGGAGGCTAAATATTATGTTATTAAACAATGAATGAGTTATCAATGAGATCAAGAAAGAAATTAAGTACTTCCTAGAAACAAACAAAATGAACATATAACAACCCAAAATCTCTGGGACACAGCAAAAACAGTCTGGAGTGGTAAGTTCATAGCACTACAGGAATATCTAAAAAAAAAAAAAGAAAGAAAGAAAGAAAGAAAAGAAAAAGAAAAAGAAAAAGAAGAGAAAAGAAAAGAAAAGAAAAGAAAAGGAAGAAAAGGAAAAAGGAAATCAGCAATAAACTATTTAATCTTACTACTTAAAGACCTAGAAAGAGAAAAACAAGAAAAGCCCAGAGAAAGCAGAAGTGAGGAAATAATAATGATTACAGCAGAAATAAATAATATAAAGACTAAATATATATATCAATGAAACCAAGAGCTGGTTCTTAGAAAGGATAAACAAACTTGGTAAACCATTAGCCAGACTCATCAAGAAACAAAGAGAGAGGACCTAAATAAATAAAATCAGAAATGAAAGTGGAAAAGTAACCACCGATGCCATAGAAATACAAAGGATTGTAAGAAAATATTATGAACAACTATATGCCAACAAGCTGGACAATGAGGATGAAATAAACAAATTTCTAGAAAAATGCAATTTCCCAAAACTGAATCAAAAAGAATAAAAAAAAAAAACTTGAATAGGACAATAACAATTGATGAAATAGAATCAATAGTAAAAAAAAAAAAAAAAAACTCCCACCGAGATCGAAACAAGATGGCGGCCTAGGTAGTCTCCTAAGCTGCCACCTCATCAACAATTTGGAAATAAACACCAGCTAAAATCTAAAGGGATCACACCAGACCCACAGAAAAGCTGGCGGCATGGGAAGGCTACAACTAGAGACAAAGCAAGGTGCCGCTGCTGCCATGTGGAGTTTAAAACTACGGTGGAACCGAACCCACCAGAGCTGCCACCGCCACCACCACCCCGAGTGAGGGAAGCCCACTGAGAGCAGAGCTCGCTCCGCCCCGGACCCAGAGAGTGGGCCTTCTCGGCTGGCCCACCATGGGAGCAAGGGAACCGATGCCGGACCTCTGCCGCGTCTTCTGCTCCTGCCCGGAAAGAGAGCCTCTGAGTGCAGTCTCCCCGCCCGCAGCCATGTCAGCCCGGCCTCCGCGCACAAACCGTGCTGGTGAAGAGCTGGCGTGGAGCCTTCCGTTCTCGGCCCCGGTGAGTCCTTCCTCCTAAGCCACATGGCCAGGCCAGAGCTTCTGCCGCTGCTGCCATGTGGATTTTAAAACTACAGTGGAAACTGAGCCACAGAAGAGACCGCCGCCGCGAGTGAGGGAAGCCCACCAAGAACAGAGCTCACTCGGCCCCGAGCCCAGGGAGGGGGCTGCTTCGGAGCTTGGCGTCCGCGTCTGCAGCCGTTCCGGTGAGACTCCTTGGAGCACGGTCTCCCCGACCATAGCCATCCCAGCCTGCCCGCTGTGCTAGTGAGGAGCTTGCGCGGAGCCTCCAGTTCGCGACCCCAGCGACCCAGGGGGGCCGTATGTCCCGGGAGAGCCGTGGGCCCCAGGGGGCCATGTGCCCATGATGAGCCGTGTTCCCCAGGGGCCTGTGTGCCCCGGGGAAGCGGTGGGACCCAGGGGGCGAGAGTGGTGGCGTGAACCAGAGGAGGAGCGGATTCTATTCGTGTGGTCCTAAGATAGTCACCATAAAACAAGCAGACTGTCAAATGACAGCAGGGAGGGGAAGGAGACCTGGGGGAGACAAGAGATCAACCGAAGGACTGGTATGCATGCATGTAAGTACAACCAACGAACACAGAACTCTGGGGAGGGAGGGCATGAATGGAAGGTGGGGGGTGCAATGGTAAGCTACGTACACATATAATACTTTAATAAATTTTTTTAAAAATGGGAAAAAAAAAACTCTCACCAAACAAAATCCCAGGTCCTGACAGCTTCACTGTAAGTTTTACCACACATTCAAAGAAAAACTAACAACTGTACTCAAACTATTTCAGAAAATAAAAGGGGAAGGAACACTTCTAAACTCTTTTTGTGAGACCAGCATTATCCTAATTCCAAAACCAGATAAAGGCACTATAAAGAGAATTGGCCAATATCCATGGTGAACATAGATGCTAAAAACCTAAACAAAATATTTTCGAATCACACCCAGTAATATATTAAAAAGATCATACACCATGATTTAGTGGGATTTATTCCAGGGATACAAGGCTGGTACAATATTCATAAGTCAATAAACATGATACATCACATAAACAAATTAGAAGACAAAAATCACATATCAATAGACAGAGAAAAAGCATTTGACAAAATTCAACACCCACTTTTTTTAATTTATTAAGGTATGATATGTGTACATAGCTTACCATTGCCCCTCCCCTCCCATAGATGCCCTCCCTCCCCAGAGTTTTGTGTCCATTGGTTGTTCTTATATGCAAGCATACCAGTCCTTCAGTTGATCTCTTATCTCCCCCAGATCTCCCTACCCTCCTCCCCCGCTGTCATTTGACAATCTGCTTGTTGTTTTACTGTCTCTATATCTATCTTTCTGTTCATTAGTTTATAATGTTCTTTAATATCCATAAATGAGTGAAGTCATGTGGTGTTTCTCTTTCATTGACTGGCTTATTTCACTCAGCATGATGCTCTCCAATTCCATCCAGGTTACTGCAAATGATGAGAATTCCTTCCTTTTTATGGCAGCATAGTATTCCATGGTGTAGATGTACCATAATTTTCTGATCCATTCATCTGCTGACGGGCACCTAGGCTGTTTCCAAATCCTAGCTAATGAACATAGCGGTGCATATATCCTTTCTGATTGGAGTTTCTGGTTTCTTAGGGTATATTCCTAGTAGTGGGATTACTGGGTCAAATGGGAGTTCCATTTTCAGTTTTTTGAGGAAGCTCCATACTGTTCTCCACAGTGTCAACACCCATTTTTGATAAAATCTCTCACGCAGTGGGAATAAAGGGAGCATATCTCAATATGATAAAGACCATGTATAACAAACCCACAGCCAACATCATACTTAATGGGCAAAAACTAAAACCATTTCCATAAGAACAGGAACAAGACAGAGATGCCCACCTTCACCACCCCTGTTCAACATAATACTAAAAATGCTAGCTATGGTGACCAGACAAGAAAAATAAATAAAAGGCATCCAAATTTGAAAAAAAGAAAAGAAGAAATAAAACTGTCGTTATTCGCAGATGACATGATACTGTACATAGAAAACTCCAAAGACTCCATAAAAAACACACACAACTATTAGAATTAATAAATGAATTTGCCAATATAGCATGATACAAAATTAATACCCAGAAATCTATGGCTTTATTATACACCAATAATGAACTCACAGAAAGAGAAACTAAAACACACACAAAAAAATCCCATTTACCATTGCACCAAAAAAAATTAATATACCTAGGAATAAGCTTGACTAAGGAGGTAAAAGACCTATACTTAGAAAACTACAGGATATTGCCAAAACCGGTTTGGCTCAGTGGATAGAGCATTGGCCTGTGGACTGAAAGGTCCCAGGCTCAATCCCGGTCAAGGGCATGTACCTTGGTTGTGGGAACATCAGGGATGTGCAAGAGGCAGCTGATTGATGTTTCTCTCTCATCGATGTTTCTAACTCTTTCTCGTTGTAAAAAAAAATCAATAAAATATATTTTTTTAAAAAAGAAGAGGGAAACTACAGGATATTGAAAAAAAAGATAGAGGAAGACAAACAAATGGAAGAATATGCAGTGTTCATGTATTGGAAAATCTACATCATTAAAATGTCCATACTACCCAAGCAATCTATAGATTCAATGCAATCCCCAAGATACCAATTGAATATTTCACAGACCTAGAATAAACTCCCCAAAAATTCATCTGGAATTAAAATAAAAAAAGAGCCAAAACCGGTTTGGCTCAGTGGTAGAGCGTCAGTCTGCGGACTGAAAGGTCCCAGGTTCGATTCCGGTTAAGGGCATGTACCTTGGCTGCGGGCACATCCCCGGTGGGGGGTGTGCAAGAGACAGCTGGTCGATGTTTCTCTCTTATCGACGTTTCTAGCTCTCTATCTCTCTCCCTTCCACTCTGTAAAATATCAATAAAGTATATATTTAAAAAAAATAAAATAAAATAAAATAAAATAAAAAAAGATCCCGAATAGCTTTGGCAATCTTGAGAAAGAACAATGTGGGAGGGATCACAATACCAGATATCAAGCTATACTACAAAGCCAGTGTTCTCAAAACTGCCTGATACTGTCACAAAAACAGAGAAATAGACCAGTGGAATAGAACCGAGAACCCAGAAATCAACACAAGCCATTATGCTCAATTAATATTTGACAAAAAAGGCAAGAGCATACAATGATACAATGAAGTTAAAACAGTATCTTCAATAAATGGTGTTGGGAAACTTGGAAAGTTACATGCAAAAAAAAGAAAGAGAAAAAGAAAGGAAAGAAAGAAAGAAAGAAAGAAAGAAAGAAAGAAAGAAAGACAGAAAGAAAGAAAGAGAGAGAGAGAGAAAGAAAGAGAGAGAGAGAAAAAAAGAAAAGAAAGAAATAAAGAAACTACACCACCAACTTAGGCCATACACAAAAATAAACTCAAAATGGATAAAGGACTTAAATGTAACATCAAAAACCATAAAAATCTTAGAAGAAGCCATAGGCCCCAAAATACCAGACATTTGTCTTAGCAATATCTTTATTGATACAGCTCCTAGGGCAATGGAAATTAAAGCTAAAATAAACAAATGGGACTCCATCAAAACAAAAAACTTCTGCACAGCAAAAGAAACCATCTACAAAACAATTTAAAAAATCACTGCCTAGGAGAAAATATTTGCCAATGTTATCCCTGATAAGAGTTTAATCTCCATAATTTACAGGGAACTCATACAACTTAACAAAAAGAAGATAAACAATCCAATAAAAAAAATGGACAAAGGAACTAAACAGACACTTTTGTAAAGATGACATACAGAAGGCCAAGAAAGATATGAAAACATGCTCAAAGTCACTAATCATCTCAGAGATGCAAATAAAAAGAATAATAAGATACCATCTCACACTGTCAGAATGGCTATCATCAAATCAACAAACAACAAGTGCTGGCAAGCACGTGGATAAAAAGGAACCCTCGTGCACTGCTGGTGGGAATGCAGATTGGTGCAGCAAATGTGGAAAACAGTATGGAGTTTCCTCAATAAATTAAAAATGGAATGCCCATTTAACTCAGTAATCCCACTTCTAGTAATATATCCCAAGAAATCAGAGACACCAATCAGAAAAGGTATATGCACCCCTATGTTCATAGCAGCACAAATAACAGTGTGGTGGTTGCCAGAGTATTGGGTATGGGAAATATAGGATGTCCTAATATATGGTGTTAGGAGAATATTTGACTTTGGTTGGTGGGCACACAGTGCAATATTCAGATCTTGTAACATAGAAACCAATATCTCAAGTATATTAGATCATAGTATCCAATGTCACCCAAATAAATTTAAAAGGAAAAAATAAAATTCATAGAAATCAGAGGACTAAGAAAAACCAAGATGGTGGCATAGGTAAATGCCTAACTGCAGCCTCAGTCAACAATTTCAAAAAATACAACTAAAATATAAAGTGGCATTATCCAGAACTACAGGAAAGTTGACTGTCTGGAAATTCTACATCTAGAAGGAAAGAAAAACCAGAAGGAAAATCAGAAGAGCTGTAAAAGCCTAAGGTACAGAGACACAGTGTACATGTGGGAAGAGGACAGAGCCAGAGACGAGGGGGTGGCTAAGTGCCTGGCTGGCGTTCCCTGGTGGGAAGGAGATAAAAGCTCTGGACTGTGCTGAACCCCAACTCCGATTGCACTGAACCCCAGTTCTGGGTGAGACCCTGGGGTCCCAGGCTCATACAGAGGGAATCTGGGCTGAAAGACAGAACCTCAGGGGAGTAGTGAAAGACAGAGCCCTGGAGTCGAGCACATTTGCGTGCAGAGGACAGACAATTGACTGAGCTGCTGGATTGCCCTAGCAGGAAGGAGACAAAAGCTCAGGACTATGCTGAGCCCCAGTTCTGACTGCACTGAACTCCAGTTCTGGGCGAGAACCTCAGGCCCCGGGCTCATACAGAGGGAA
The DNA here is from genome assembly GCA_963924515.1 of Vespertilio murinus. Taxonomy (NCBI): domain Eukaryota; kingdom Metazoa; phylum Chordata; class Mammalia; order Chiroptera; family Vespertilionidae; genus Vespertilio; species Vespertilio murinus. The sequence continues at coordinate 27,261,860 of OZ004710.1, forward strand.
TCTGGGCTGTAAGGCAGAAGCTCAGGAGAACTTTAGAATAAATAAAGGAGGTAACAGAAATGAGAGGCTTGCATCTTCAACTGAATGGATATTGAAAACTGAAACTGAGAAAGTAAGGGGATTGAAGTAGATTATAGTAAAAACATTTTAAAACTAAATGGAGTACATTCACTATATAGGTTTATTCATTTATTTAATATATATTTTTGTTAATTTCAGAGAGGAAGGGAGGAAAGAGATAGAAACATTAATGATGAAAGAGAATCATTGATTAGCTGCCTCCTGCATGCCCCATACTGGGGATTGAGCTGCAACCCAGGCATGTGCCCTTGACTAGAATCAAATCCGGGAACTTTCTTTTATTATTATTATTAATTCCTTTATTGATTGCGGTATCACATATTTTCCTCATCCCCCCCATTCCCATCCCAAACCCCTCCCCACGTATGCCCTCACCAATGTCCATGACCACTGGTTAGGCTCACATGCATGCATACAAGTCCTTTGGTTAATCACTCCCCCTTAACCCCCACCCTCCCCTACCTTTCCTCTGAGGTTTCAGAGTCTGATCGATGCTTCCCTGTCTCTGGGTCTGTTTTTGTTCATCAGTTTATGTTGTTCATTATTTTCCCTAGATGTGTGAGATCATGTGATACAAGAAATACACTTATAAGAACCGAAAATGAGACAAGTCATAATGGTTATGCTGAGAGGCAAATGGATCAGTTTGTAGTGAGTTTCTTTCTGGGCCAACAGTTCTTTTGAGACCCAATTTCAATGTCAAACAGTTCCTATGTGTACATGTCAATAATGATATTTCAGTTCTGGATGGTGGACAAATGATGGTAATGCATGCCTGACCCTCCCTGGTTTGGTCCTGGGCAACCTTCAGTAATGCACAGCTGCTGTCTGCTAGTATAGCAAGGCATCATCAGCGTCTTCCATCTCTGGACTGTTTCTATTCTGTCTTCATGGCTGGAGCAGTCCTGTCAATTCCTCCCTGTTGCAGGAATCTATATGGTGTTAGAGTTGATTTCTGAAAATATACAAACATATTCTCTACAAAAGTTAATGAAGGAATATTTTCTATAAATTTGACTTGGGATCCTTTTTCACTTTTTGCCCAAACAATTTTCCTTTGACTTGTTTTGACACCATGTGTGTTTTTCATGGATGTGTTGCTGTTAGCATTACAAATGAAAGTTAATTTTCTAAAGTACAAATTTTCTAGATCTAATTTACTTACAGGATATTTTTCCTTACATGATATTCTTCTACTACCCTCCTTTTTATTTAAATTGCATAACATGTAATGAACCTAAACCAGTCATATTTTATTGCAAAAATTAAAATTTAAAAGTTATCAAGACTACATTATAAAATTTCCAAAAGCCTCCTAATATTTAAATCAAACCCAAAAACTTTCAATCCGCAGGCCAATGCTCTATCCACTGAGCCAAACCGGCTAGGGCTTGTTTTTTTGTTTGTTTTTTATTATCATTTTATTCTTTATTGATTAGGGTATTACATATGCACTTTATCCCCTCATTGCCCCCCCTTGTGCCCTCATCCCTCTAGTGCCTGTGTCCATTGGTTATGCTTATATGCATGCATGCAAGTCCTTTGGTTGATCTCTCTCCCTTCTCCCCACCCTCTCCTGCCTTACCTCTGAGGTTTGACACTCTGATCATGCTTCTCTGTCTCTGGATCTGTTTTTGTTCATCAGTTTAGGTTGTTCATTATATTCCACAAATGAGTGAGATCATGTGGTTCATTTTTAAGACCTAAATAATATATATGATTTGCTTAAGATCACACAGTTAATGAAGGATTTGGAATTAGTGCAAAATTTTGCTGATGCTCACACCATTCATTCTTTTTTCTACTGCCTCATGCTGGAAAGAGCTATTTTGAGAGAAGTAAAACTACTTGCAAATTAGTCTGAATTTCAAAGGACACACATTAAAAATATATAAAATAAAAAATAAAAATAAATAAAATGCAAGTTGACCTTCCCCCACCCCCCACCCCACCGCTACAGCTATGGCTGCCATCTTTGCTGCCCTCCATCTAGGTGCTCCCCTGCCCCCCGACAAATTGCTTCAGAAAGGCTATTCCGAGAAGACTGAGGATGAGCTGGAAGAGGATGGCTAAAACGAGCCAGATGAGACCCTCTCTGAGAGACTCTGGGGTCTGACAGAGAAGCTTCCAGACAGGATCGGGTCCAAGGCCAGAGCCACTTTTGATCTCTCTCTCTCTTTGTGACTCAAAAAAATGTACAGGTTTTCCAGGGCAGCCTTGTGGATTGGGACAACCTCCTTTATGATCCTGGTTTTTCCTGTTGTCATTGAGACTGAGAAGTTGCAAATGGAGCAACAGCAGCAATTGCAGCAGAGGCAGGTACTCTTAGGGCCTAACACAAGGATGTAAGGAGGAATGCCGGGGCTTCACCTTCATTCACTTCCTAAAAATATCTAGATCGTTACTGCTATATTCAACCTATCTTGGTGGAAGAAGTTTGAAAATTCAATAGTATTGAACTGCTGATTTTTTTTTCCTTTTTCTTTTTGGCACCAACAAATCCTGGTTGGGAAAATTTCCCCTTCATTGTCTCTTGGAGATATTCCCAACTTGCAACTGTGCCCTCCAAGCTTTCCCGATCCTCTCCGGAAACTTCTCTGTCAGACCCCAGTCTCTCAGAGAAATTTTCTCTCCTCACTCTGATGCCAGAGTGCATCCATGCAGATGGTCACTCCAACTCCAGCCATCCCACCTCTCACTAAATTACTCCTAACAAGATCTCTTCAGTGTCTGATTGTGGATTAGGAACTGATGCCATTGGGGAAGGTTGTACCCCTGACCATTAACGGCTGTTCTGTTTTGACATGCACACTATATGAAATACAAAATGCATTACGGCTGTAATGTAAAAGCAGCCACTGTGAAGTCCTATGTATGTTGGAAAAGAGGGAGGGCCGGCAGCAGTTTTAACCACAGGATGGGCGCTGTGGAGGGCAGAGCAGGAGCTCACTTCCTCTGCACATTTTGGCCATTAGACCTGTGTCTAAAAGAAAAAACAGTCAGTGCTCACTTTTGTGATTAAATATTTAAAATGATTAGAAAAAAAATGCATGCTGATGTTAGCTCAGGTGAAAAGCCAGTTAACTACGCTTTCATATCATTCCTTTTGAATTTATTCAACTAACTTGTTGAAAAAATTCCAACGAATTGGAATTTCTCTGGCTAAAAATACTCCATTTATGTATAGGCTCAAGTTAGTATTCCCCTCACACTAGGTCCTTCTCATTAATCTGCCTCCACTGTTTGAGCTCAAACTGCACCCCACTGCTCAGAGCTGTAGACTGTTAGGTGTCAGTGTCTTTATTCTGCTCACTGACTGCGGCGAAGCTGTCTCCAGCACTGCTCAGCAAGATCATACGCTCACTGCTTCCTCATCACCGCACCTCTTCATTTCATTTTCCCAGTTTCCTTGCATTATTGTAGTGCCACTGGTTTTTAAGAGCTTGTTTATCGCTAAAGATGTTAACCATTTCTCATGCATTGCAAATGAAATACCATGTTTCTGTTACTATTTTACTCTGGTGTTTTACTTTTTGGTTGTATCAAACTTGTGTATTAAATATAATCATATACTTTAAAAAAAAAGAAAAGCCAGTCTACTCAGACTAAGAAATTCATATCAGTCATTTTTGTAAGGAGTTTTTGTTTGTACAGTAGTAGACTTTAAAGGAAAAGTGGATATTTTAGGACTAGTGATTAACTAGTGATTAATAGATGTACTATTTTAAAAATGTGAAACAATATATTGAATGAGAAATATGGACTTTAATATATCTAAAACTTAGTTATAGTAACATTTTTATTTTACTCAGTGAGCTAAATAACTGATGCCATTGGGGAAGGTTGTACCCTTGACCATTAATGGCTGTTCTGTTTTGACATGCACACTATATAAAATACAAAATGCATTACAGCTGTTTGTAAAAGCAGCCACTGTGAATTTCTATGTATGTGGGAAAAGAGGAATTATGGTTTATAGTACCTGATTAATCCCAAAAATTTACTGTGGAAAATATTTCTTACATTAGCCAATAAGAATGCTAAAATCAACAATATTTCCTTGAAGACTAATATTCTGTAGTGGGCTCTTGGATTATTCCTGTGTTTAGTGAAATATCATTCTACAGACTCATAACATATACAGTGATTGGACTGTCTATGTCCTGACCCTCAGATATTCTTTAAAATGTAAAACAAATTTTTTCTTTAAGATTTTTTATGAGTAAATGGTGATATAAATATATATTTTTTATAATGAAGGTTCTCAATTAGTTGGCTAGGAATGTGACTTTAGTATATCTTGTTCTATTTGTATTTGTAGATATCAAGTAATAGTTACACAATTTAAATTTTTAACTTAAGAGGGACATCCTTAAATTGTGACTATTAAATTTGTGAATGATGCTATATATTTTTTTCTAAGTAAAGGAAAAAATAGTCAAAATTCAAAAAAGAAAACATCTACTTCAGAGAAGGAAAACTGGCAGTCATAGACCAGATCCAGCTCTCAGATGCTGTGGGACTTTGTGTTTATTTAGTTTTTTTTTTTTTTAGTTGTCCATATGGGGCTTGTTTTTTTGTTAGTCCTCACCAAGGACTTTTTTTCCACTGACATTTAAAGAGTGGAAGGAAAGGGAAGGGGAGAGAGAGAGAGAGAGAGAGAGAGAAATGTGAGAGACACACATAGATTGGTTTAGATTGGTTGGTTGCCTGCAAGTGCCCCGTGGCTAGAGATCACACCTGCAACCTGGTGCCTGTCCTTGACTAAGGATTGAAACCATAAGCCTTATGTGCACGCAACGCTCTAACGATGACCCATACCAGCCAGGGCTGCTCATATCAGTTTTCAAAACAATTAGAATTAACCCTGGCTGGTTGCAGGTTCTATTTCCAGTCAGGATACCCATACCAAGGTTTTGGGTTCAATTCCCAGCTGGGTTGCATACAGGAGGCAAACGATGGACGTTTCTCTCTCACATCTATGTTTCCCTCTTCCCTTCTCATAAATAAATGAATAAATAAATAAATAAACAAATAAATAAAAATATATCCTTGAATGAGGAATATATATAATTATATAGCAGCATTTAAAACCTGATAAATTTAGCATAAATTTATGGCTTTTCAAAAAATTAGATCTGGCCACACTGGTTCTATAGTCCCACTTTACAACAATCAGCTGGCACTGAACTATTTCATTTGCCACAGTCCCCAGCATTTTATTTGAAGTTAAAACCTCCATGCTTTTTATAATCATTTGAGTTTAGAACCCTTACAACAGACAAACCTTATTCACAAATACAGGCACAAAAATACTAATTCAACAGTACATTAAAATACTAATATGACATCTACAGATGAGGTTTAATACAAAAAATGGAAGGGTTGTTTTGTATTAGGAAATCTATACATGATATCTATGTCATTCATACAGTATCACATTCAAGAAAGACTTTAATGTGGCTCAAAAGAATACATAAAATACAGCTGATGATATACAAAGAGTGAGTAGTAAAAAGAGTAAAACCAGAAATATAAAATGAAATCAACATGATTATATTAATAAGTACTAAAAAGGTATCCTATCTAATAAAAGAGTAATATGTAAATTAACCATCACTCTGCTATACCCACAAGCCACTCCCACAAGCCAATCAGGAGTGAATATGCAAATAAACCCAACCAAGATGTCTAGGCCACAGAGAGCAGGAGGGAGGCTTGGGTTTCCCCAGCAATGGAGGAAGCCAAGATTTCTGCCTGCCCTTTCTGGCCTAGGCCTCCACTCAAGGCTACAAAGTTTCAAAGTTTCAATGATAGAAGATACATAAATCCAAAAGGAAATGGCGGCAGCCACAGAGCTGGGAAGAGCAGGAGGTTAGAGTTGTCCCCAGCGATGGAGGAAGCCAAGCTTTCCACAAACCCTGGCTGACTCAGGCCTCCACTCCAGAGTATAAAGTTTTAATTGTAGAAGATACATAAATCCCAATAGAAATGGCGGCAGCCATGGAACAAACAGAAGGCTTGACTCTGTTCCAGGCTATAAAATTTCAATTGCAGAAGAAAAATACCCCCCCCCCGCCCAGATACCAGGGCCTCCACTTGGGTTGGCGGGGGGCATGGCTGGCCTGCAAACCATCACAGACCCATCGCCCAGGCCACCCCACACCCCAAGGGAACTCCCACCCTGATCTGGACACCCTTCAGGGCAAACCAGCTGGCCCCACCCATGCACTAGACTTCTATCCTATCTAATAAAAGAGTAATATGCAGATTGACCATCATTCCAACTCACAAGATGGCTGCCCCCATATGGACACAAGATGGCTGCCACAGATGGCCAGCAGGGGAGGGCAGTTGGGAGGGACCAGGCCTGTAAGGGAGGGAAGTTGTGGGTGATCAGGTCAGCAGGGGAGGGCAGTTAGAGGTGACCAGGCCTGCAGGGGAGGGAGGGCAATTAGGGACAAACAGGCTGGCAGGGGAGTAGTTAGGGGGTGATTACACTGGCAGGCAGAAGCGGTTAGGGGCAATCAGGAAGGCAGGCAGGCAGGAGAGCAGTTGGCAGCCAGCAGTGCCGGATTGTAAGAGGGATGTCCCAGATTGGAGAGGGTACAGGCTGGGCTGAGAGACACCCTCCTCCCCTGTGCACGAATTTTGTGCACCGGGCCTCTAGTATAATAAAAAAAAATTAAAAACCAAAATATTTTTGTAAGAATAGCTTGGGTTAAATGAACTACCTCTCATTAATGCATATTGGTAGAGAGCCTCCAAGAAAATTTTTTCTTTGGATGCCTTGAATTTACTAAGGATTGACCTTCTTCAGGATAAAATGATATCAAGCCACTCTTGCCATAAAATTTGAAGATTTTAACATAGTCCTATAAGCAAGTGAAGCCTTGAATATATATATAAATATGTATGAGAAATTAATGTTGAAAATTTTATTTTAAAATTACTTTTTTTACCCTAGCCTGTCTGGCTCAGTTGATAGAGTATCAATCCTCAGACTGAATGAAGGGTCCTGGGTTTGATTCTGGTCAAGAGCATGTACCTTGACTGGTCCTGCTTGGGGTGCCTGTGGGAGGAAACCAATTGATGTGTCTATCTCACATTGATGTTTCTCTCTCTGTCTCTCCCCCTCCCTTTCACTCTCTAAAAATCAATGAGAAAATATCCTAGGGTGATGATTAACAACAACAACAAAAATTACTTTTCATGATGTCTTCTGGGTTCATTCTTATTATTGTTTTGCACAGTGGTCGACAAACAACAGCTGATAATCCACATGCGGCTCACAAGCCGTAATTTGCCGCTCTGTTGACTAATGAGTTTGCTGACCACTACATAAGGCATTACCCTTATCCAGAAGTTCTGACTTCAGGCTAAAGACATTAGTACATTATTAAAATGGTTTTTAAGTGTTTTCCCCTAGCATGGTCAGAAAACTCATTAGTCAACAGAGCGGAAAACCGTGGCTTGCAAGCCACATGTGGCTCACGAGCTGCAGTTTGCCAACCACTGGTTTAGCAGAACATAAGTAAACATATGTTATTGAGAGACTTAAGAATATAGGAAAGGAACAATACTCATAAAAATGTCAGCAACAGCGAATGAAAACATCCTATATAATAAAAGGCTAATATGCAAATTGTTCCCTTGACCAGGAGTTTGACCAGGGGGTGGGTCTGGCCCAACAAATGTCCATGGCCCCTTCCCCTAGCCAGCCCAGCCCCCACATCAGCCCCACCCCACCCCGATCAGGTGTGGGCTAGCAGGCCAACAACCCTCGGCCCCTCCCCTGGGCCAGACCTGCCCCGAATTGGCCCCCACCACCCCAATTGGGAGCAGGGCTGGCCAGTCAACCTCTGGCATCCTCTTCCCCCTGACTGGCCCAGCTGATTGGCCCCGATTGGGGTAGGCTGGCCAGATCCCACCAGTGCAAAAACTTGTGCACCAGGCCTCTAGTTTAATTTTTAAAATCCACTTCCAATTTTAAACAAAAACCTCTTGGAAAAAAGTTATTTTTTTATTGTTGACAGTATTATAGGTGTCTCCTATTGTCTCCCATTTTGCCCCCCTCCACCCAACCCCTGCATTCCCACCAGCAGTGTACTAAGTTTCTCTTTTCTTCAAATCCTTGCCAGCACTTGTTTCTTGATTTACTGAATAGTGGCCTGCTGCATGGATTCTTGCACCAGTTGGGTTCCTCAGCCTGGCCTATAGGAATCGGGCTGAAACCAGTGTTCCAACATCCCCCAAGGGGTCCCAGATTGTGAGAGGGTGTATACAAGGCTGAGGTACTCCACGGGTGCAGAATCAGGGCTGGGAAGAAAAGGCGAGAAGGCTCCAGGGACTGTCCGGCCTGACTGGCCCAGTCCCATTGACCAGACCCCAGCAGCAAGCTAACCTACTGGTTGGACCATCTGTCCCCTGGTGGTCAGTGTGTGTCATAGCAACTTGTCAATCAAACTGGGACACTTAGCATGTTAGGCTTTTTAAAATTTTTAATATATTTTATTGATTTTTTACAGAGAGGAAGGGAGAGGGATAGAGAGCTAGAAACATCGATGAGAGGAGAGAAAAACATTGATCAACTGCTTACTGCACACCCCCTACTGGTGATGTGCCTGCAACCAAGGTACATGCCCTTGCCTGGAATCGAACTTGGGACCTTTCAGTCCGTAGGCTTACACTCTTATCTACTGAGCCAAACTGGTTTTGGCTGTTAGGCTTTTATTATATAGGATGGTAGCCTTTCTGGCAGGTGTGTTAATCTGAATTTCTCTGATGATTAGTGACTTGGAGCATTTTTTCAGGTGTCTCTTGGCAATCTGTATGTCTTCGTTGGAGAAGTATCTATAAAGGTCCTTTGCCATTTTTTAAATTGAATTATTTATCTCCCTGCTATTGAAGTCCATGAATTATTTGTATATATTAGAAATTAAACCCTTATCAGATGTATCAGAAAATATGTTCTCCCATACAATGGACTCCCTTTTCATTTTGTTGATTATATATATATATATATTTTTTTTTTGCTGTGCAGAAGCTTTTTACTTTGATGTAGTCCCATTTGTTTGTTTATTTATTTATTTATGTATTTATTTATTGCTTTGTTTTCCTTGCTCTAGGTGATGTATCGGTGAAAATAGTGCTATCAGTGAGATGTCTCAGATTTTGTCTATGTTTTCTTCTAGGATTTTTATGTTTTCTGGACTTACAATTAAGTTTATTCTTGTGTATGGCAAAAGTTGGTGGTCTACTTTCATTTTTTTTGCATGTACCTGTCCAATTTTAACAACACCATTTATTGAAGAGAATGTCTTGACTTCATTATATACTCTTACCTCCTTTGTCAAACATTTATTGGCCGTGTTGGTGTGGGTTGATTTCTGGGGTCTCTGTTCTGTTCAATAGGCCTATATGCCTGTTCTTGTGCCATTACCTGACTGTTTTTGATTATAGTGGCTTTGTAGTATAACTTGATATCTGGCATTGTGATCCCTTCAACTTTATTTTTCTTTCTCAACATTGTTATTGCTATTTGGGATCTTTTTGAGTTCCATATATATTTTTGGAGCCATTTTTCTAGATCCGTGAAATATGGCATTGGTATTTTCATAGGGATTGGATTGAATCTGCATGATGCTCTAAGTAGCATGGACATTTTAATTATATTAATTCTTACAATTCATGAACAAACACAGTACATGCTCCCACTTTTTTTGTGGCTTCCTCTATTTCTATTTTATAAAAATTGCTTTATTTATTAAATAAATATCATTGCTGACATGGACACATAAGGAAATGTTTGACATTGAAATTAGGTCTCTACATAACTGTTGGCCCAGAAAGAAATTCACTACAGACAAATTCATTTGCCTTTCAGCATAACCATTATTGCTTGTCTCATTTTTTATTCTTATAAGTGTATTTCTAGCTTCACATGATATCACACATCTAGGGGAAATGATGAACAACATAGATTGATGAACAAGAACAGACCCAGAGACAAGGAAGCATGGATCAGACTATAGGACCTCAGAGGGAGGGTTAGGAAGGGTGGGTATAAAGGGGAGAGATCAACCAGAGGACTTGTGTGCATCCATATGAGCCTAACCAGTGGTCAAGGGCAACAGGGTGGTGAGGGCATGCATGGGGAGGGGTTTGGGATGGGAATGGGGGATGAGGACAAATATGTGATACTTTAATCAATAAAGAGATTTAAACAAAAAAAGTACATATACAGAATGGAATACTAGGCAACTATAAGAAAGAGAGATCACTTACACTTTGAGACAAAATGGAGAATATTATACTAGGTAAGATAAGCCACTCAGAAAAAGACCAATATCACCTAACCTCACTTATATGTGGAATCTGATGAACAAAATAGAATCAGAGACACTGAAGCATGCAGCAGACTGACATATTATAGAGGGGAAGAAGGGGGTATTGGAAGAAATTAACCAAACAACTTAAATTCATAAATTCATAGCCCATGGACACAGACAACAGTGCAGTGAAGGCCTGGAGAGGGGCAGAGCAGGGTGGAAGAGATCAATGGAGGATAAAATCATCATTTGTCATACTTTCAACAAAAAGACAAATACACATCTAATAAGTGTGATACATTACATAAACAAATTAAAAGACAAAAATCACATGATCATATCAATAGACACAGAAAAAGCATTCAATAAAATTCAACACCCATTTTTCATTAAATATCTCAGGAAAGTGGGAGGAGATGGATAATACTTCAATATAATAAAGGTCATATATGACAAATCTACAGCTAACATTATACTCAGTGGGCAAAAAATTAAAACCATTTTCCATAACAACAGAAACAAGACAGTGATGCCCACTTTCAGCACTCTTATTCAACATAATACTGGAAGTCCTAGCCATAACAATCGGACAACAAAAAATAAAATAAAATAAAATAAAAGGCCGCCAAACTGGAAAGGAGGATGTAAAACTGTCATTATTTGTGGATGACATGGTATTGAACCTAGAAAGCCCCAAGGACTCCACTACAAAACTAATAGATTTAATCAAATTATTCCGGCAGGATACAAAATTAACACTGAGGAATTGATAGCCTTTTTATACACCAATAATGAATTCTCAGAAAGAGAAAGAAAACAATTCAATATATTATTGCCACAAAAATGTTAAGATACTTAGGAATAAACTTAACACAGGAGGTAAAAGACCTGTCTCAGAAAACTTCATGTTGAAAAAAAAAAGAGATAGAGAAAGATATAAGCAAGTGGAAAAATATACTGTGTTGATGGATTGGTAGAAATAACATCACTAAAATGTCCATACTCCTCAAGGCAATCTATAGATTCATTAAAATCCCTGTTAAAATACCAATGCCATACATAGTTCACAGATTTAGAACAAATACTCCACAAATTTGTATGGAATAATAATAATAATTTTTTAAAAAGCCCAAATACCCCAGCAATCTCGAGGAAGAACAAAGCTGGAGTTATCACAATACCAGATATCAAGTTATACTGCAAAGCCACTGAAATCAAAATAGCCTAGTACTGGCATAAGAATAAGCATGTAGATCAAGGGAACAAAATACAAAATCCAGATATTGACCCAAGACACTATGAGCAATTAATATTTGACAAAGGAGGCAATAGTACACAATGGAGTAAAGACAGTTCACTGCACCCCAACTGGTGGGCGGAGTTATGACATTACTGGCATCTGCCACAGAGACACCCCCAAGATATTGAACCACCAATCAGCACATGCTGAAGTGCCCTGGAGCCCAACCCTTCCTGTTCCACTCTGGGTCCAACCCTTTCCTGTTCCTCCCCTCAAAAGCCCCCCCCCCCCAGCTTGCCAAAACTGGTTTGGCTCAGTGGATAGAGCATCAGCCTGCGAACTGGAAGGTCCCAGGTTCGATTAAGGTCAAGGGCATGTACCTTGGTTGCGGGCACATCCCCAGTAGGGGGTTTGCAAGAGGCAGCTGGTCGATGATTCTCTCTCATTGATGTATCTAACTATCCCTCTCTGTAAAAAAAAAATCAATAAAATATATATTTTTAAAAAGGCTCCCCTAGCCCTCCACATGCTGCTCTCTCCATCTCAGTCTGTGGAGGCAGCCCGGCTGGGTCCTTTCTCCTCTCCCCACTCCTTTAATTCTGATTTCTCTACCTCTGTAATGAGACCCACTCATTACTGGGGAATAAACCTTACTTTAATAATAATAATAATAATAATAATAATAATAATAAAGACAGTTCACTGCAATAAAAGGTATTGGGAAAATTGGACAGGTACATGCAAAAAAAAAAAAATGAAACTAGACCACCAACTTACACCAGACACAAGAATAAACTCAAAATGGATAAAAGACTTAAATGTAAATTATGAAACCATAAAAATCATAGAATAAAATGTAGGCAGCAAAATCTCAGACATTTCTCAATGCAATCCATTTGCTGATACATATTCTAGGGCAAGGGTAACAAAGGAGAAAATAAACAAATGGGACTACATCAAAATAAAAAGCTTCTGCATAGCAAGAGAAACCATCGACAAAATGAAAAGGGAGTCCAGTGTATGGGAGAACATATTTGCCTGTGATATATCTGATAAGGGGTTAATATCCAAAATATATAAGGAACTCATACAACTTGACAAAAGGAAGACAATCAAATTTAAAACTGGGCAAAAACAAATAGACATTTCTCCAAAGTGGACATAGAGATGGCAAAGGGACATTTTGGGGGAAAAATGCTCAAGTCACTAATCATCAGAGAGATGCAACTTAAAATGACAATGAGGTATCACCCCACAGCAGCCAGAATGACTACCATCAACAATTCAAGAAATGACAATGCTTGTGAGGATGTGGAGAAAAGGGAACCCTAGTACCCTGCTGGTGGGAATATGGACTGCTGAAGCCACAGTAGAAAATAGTATGAAGTTTCCTCAAAAAATTAAATATAGATCTGCCATTTGACCCAGTGATTCCCCCGCCCCCTAGGAATATATCTTAAGAGCCCCCAAACATGAATAAGAAAGAATGTGTGTAGCCCTACATTGATAGCAGCACATTTTACAATAGCTAATAACTGGAGACAGTCCAAGTGCCTATCAGTAAATGAGTGGATAAGAAAGCTGCAGTATATCTATACCATGGAATTCTATGTAGCTGTATAAAAAGAAGGATTTCTTATTCTTTGAGATAGTATGGAGGGAGCTGGAGAATATTAAGTATGTTAAGTAAAATAAGCCAGACAGAGAAAGACGTGTATTACATGACTCACTCATTATGTGGAATTGAATGAACAAAATAATCTGAAGAACAAACTAGATCTAGAGACAAAGAAGTATTGATCAATGTGATGAATTTCAGAGGGAAGGCAGGAGTGGTTGTATGAATGGGGAGAGATTAACCAAAGAACTTATATGCATATATGCATAGTAGAGGGATGGTTTACAAAATCTGTGCATGGGTAGGATCCCTAGGCCTGGCCAGTGATCAGAGCCAATCAGTGCCTTCTGGCTGCCCACCAGGGCCTCCCTTCTTCCATTGGCCAGCTGCTGGCCAAGGCCTTATTTTGTTCTGCGCAACGCCCTCACACGTCATAGCAAGTGATTGAACTCCGGTCTCCTGGTCGAACTCTCAAGGGGACAATTTGCATATTAGGCCTTTATATTTATACTATGACCCAGACCATAGTGTGTTGAAGGCCTAGGGGTGGGGCTGTGGGTGTAGGGGAGACAGGGTCAATAGGGAAAAAAAGGTGATATCTGTAATGCTTTCAATAATAAAGATAAATTAAAAAACAAAACAAAACTAAAGAACCACAATATATTGAATTGACTACAGCTTTGAAAATAAAAGACTAGTGACCTCAAAGTCATAACAAAGGAAATTGTACAATGTGAAATATGGACAAAATTTAAAGAAAAAAAAAACTGTCATGAACACCCTTCACTATATATGGTTACAATTTTTTTCTTCTGTTAAGAATTTTTAGGATTTACTTCCTTACCAACTTGCAAATATGCAGTGCAGTACAGTATCTATAATAACCGTGCTGTACATCACATCCCCAAGACTTATCTTGTAAGTGGAAATTTGTAACTTTTGACACTTTTCACCCATTTTCTAGCCACCACTTCTGGCAACCCAACCATCTGTTCTCCACATAAATGAGTTCATTTTCTTTGTTTTATTATTTTTTAGATTCCACATATAAGAGAGATCATTTTTCTGTCTGATTTCTTTACCTTAGATGTATGTCCTTAAGGTCCATCTGTCTTGTCACAAGTGACAATATTTCATTTTCTAAAATCTATTTCAACAACTAGAAGGAAAGAGAAAGGAGCACAAGCACTGAAAAGCTGAAAAACCTAGGTACAGAGGCACGTGAATTGGGCTGGTGGGGGGCGACTGGGTGCGAGGCTTTTTTTCAACCAGAAGGGAAACAAGCTCCCAATCACTTTGAAATCCAGTTTCTGGAGTCAAGTGGGGGACTCAGACGCCTACTGGGAGAAACTGATCTGTAGGCCATTGGGTCTGAAAGTGACTGTGACTTTTTTGCAGAAGTGCACACAGCAATCATTGTTTACCGCACTGGAAGGTGGGGACTTGGAAATGCTGATAGGCAGAGATGGCTGATGGCAGCCATTGCTTTTTGCCACACCCCAGCCTAGTGAGGTCCTGAAGCCCTGCCCCGCCCTGAGGCACCGCCCTGAGGCCCCGCCCCATCCCGAGGCCCTGCCCCACACATTCTACAAACCCTCCTAGGTTCCAAACAGCTTTTGCATAAGCAGCGAAAATGCAGAGAAAAGGAAGGAGATCTCAAACAAAAGAAATGGAGGAAAACAAAAGACTGGATATAGAGTTCAAAACCACGGTTATAAGGTTTTTCAAGAATTTCCTGGAAAAGGCCGATAAATTTAGCGAGAACCTTGAGGATACGAAAAAGAAATTAAACCAACTATAAATTAAACATACACGGACTGAAATAAAAAATATTATACAGAGACCCAACAGCAGACTAGAAGAACGCAAGAATCAAGTCAAAGATTTGGAATACAAAGAGGCAAAGGACACTCCTCCAGAGAAATAAGAAGAAAAGGGAATCCAGAAAGTTGAAGATAGTGTAAGAAGCCTCTGGGACAACTTCAAGCGTACCAACATCAGAATTATGGGGGTGCCAGAAGAAAAGAGAGAGCAAGACACTGAAAATCTATTTGAAGAAATAATGACTGAAAACTTCCCCCACCTGGTGAAAGAAACAAACTTACAAGTCCAGGAAGAGCACAGAACCCCAAACAAAAGTAATCCAAAGAGGACCACACCAAGACATATCATAATTAAAATTCCAAGAGCAAAAGACAAAGAGAGAATCTTACAGGCAGCAAGAGAAAAACAGTTATTTACCTACAAGGGAAACTATGCAGGCCAGAAGGGAGTGGCAAGAAATATTCAAAGTGATGAATAGCAAGAACCTACAACCAAGATTACTCTACCCAGCAAAAGTATCATTCAGAATTGATAGGCAGAAAAAAGCTTCATAGATCAGAAAAAGCTAAAGGAGTACATCACCACCAAACCAGTATTATATGAAATGATAAAAGGTGTTCTTTAAAAAGGGGGAAAAGAAGAAAAAAGTAAAGATAAAAAATATGAACAACAAATACATATCTATCAACAAGTGAATCTAAAAGTCAAGTAAATTAAAAATCTGAGAAACAGAATAAATTGGTGAATATAATAGAATCAGGGACATAGAATGAGAGGGGACTGATAATTCTCAGGGGGAAAGGGGTGTCTGTGTGGGGGGTACAGGAAGAGATTGCACAAAAATCATATACCTATGGATAAGGACAGCAGGGGAGGGGGAGGGAGGAGATAAGAGCAGAGGGTGGAGTAGGGACCAGATGGAGGAGAGCTATTGGGGGGAGGGGGGAGAAACAATTGTAATAATCTGAACAATAAAGATTTATTTTTTAAAAATTTATTTCAGAGAGGAAGGGAGAGGGGGAGAGAGAGAGATAGAAACATCAATGATGAGAGAGAATAATTGGTCAGCTGCCTCCTGCACACCCCCCGCCATTGGGGACTGACTCACAACCAGAGCAATGTGCCCTTGACCAGAATCAAACCTGGGACCCTTCAGTCCATAGGTTGCCGCTCTATCCACTGAGAAAACGAGCTAGGGCAATATTTCACATTTTCTAGCTGAACAATGTATCATGGTAAGAGTAAACAACACATGTTCTTTTTTAAAAAAAAAATATTGTATTGATTTTTCACAGAGAGGAAGAGAGAGGGATAGAGAGTAAGAAATATCGATGAGAGAGAATCATCCATCAGCTACCTCTTGCACACCCCCTACTGGGGATGCGCCCACAACCAAGGTACATGCCCTTGACCGGAATCGAACCCAGAACCTTTCAGTCCACAGGCCTACGCTCTATCCACTGAGCCAAACCGGTTTCGGCCACATTTTCTTTACCAATTCTTCCATTGGTGGACACTTAGTTGTTTTCATGTGTTGATTATTGTTAAGTAATGCTGCAATGAACATGGGAGTGCAAATAGCTTTTTGAAAATATTTTTTAATTTTTTTCCTGTGCCTGGCTTCTGTGGTCCATGGTTGATGTTGGTAGTACCCAGTAGCTTCCCCTAGCACCCTTCCTCTAATAAATTGGTGAGAAACTTTACTGTGAACATATTTCCCAGGTACCTTAGAGGGCTACTTCTAGAAGGTAGGTTTCTGGAAAGTTCCAGAGAGCAGAGGTCCAGTACTCTTGTCTTCAAGATGTCACAGCATTAAAAAAAAAAAAAAAAAGGTATCACAGCATCTTTCCTACCATTCAATGAATCTCAGCTGGTTCTGTCCTCTACCACCAGGTCTGGATCTTAACTATGGGTGGGGAGTAGGGATTGAGAATACTCTATCTCAATAGAGTTCTTCTGGTAGTGACTATTATGTCTGCTATTCCTATTTTCATTAGACTTCTCTTTACTCCTTACTAGATAATCACTCATTATTCCAATCTAATGTTACTCGAGGCCTGGTGCATGAAATTCATGCATGGGGAGGGGGGAGGAACTTGTCCCTCAGCTCAGCCTCACCCTCATCCTCTTCAATCTGGGATCCCTCTCACAATCCAGGACTGTTGGATCCCAACTGCTGACCTGCCTGCCTGCCTGTCTTTCTGATTGCCCCTAACTGCTTCTGCCTGCCAGCCTGATCACCCCCTAACCACTGCCCTGCCATCTTGATTGATGTCTAACTGCTCCCCTACCAGCCTGTTTGCCCCCAACTTCCCTCCTCTGCCCGCCTGGTCACCCCTAACTTCTCTCCCCTGTAGGCTTGATTGCCCCAACTGTCCTCCCTTGCAGGCCATCTTGTGATGGCCACCTTGTGTCCACATGGGGGCAGGATCTTTGACCACATGGGGGCAGCTATCTTGATCTTGTGTGTTGGAATGATGGTCAATCTGCATATTACTCTTTTATTAGATAGGATAGAGGCCTGGTGCATGGGTGGGTGCCAGCTGGTTTTCCCTAAAGGGTGTCTCAGATCAGGGTGGGGGTTCCCTTGGTGTGTGGGGTGGCCTGAGTGAGGGGCCTGGGGTGGTTTGCAGGCAAGCCATGCCCCCCAGCGACCCAAGCAGAGGCCTTGGTATCTGGGCTATATTTATCTTCTACAATAGAAACTTTTTAGCCTGGAATGGAGGTCTAGGCAGGCCAGGGCAGGTGGAAAGCTTGGCTTCCTTCATCACCTGGGGGGAAACCCTAGCGTGCTCTCTCCAGCTTTGTGGCTGCCACCATTTTTCTTGGGATTTGTCTTCTACAATTAAAACTTTGTGTCCTTTATTGGAGGCCTGGGCCGGCCAGGGTGTGTGGAAAGCTTGGCTTCCTCCATTGCTGGAAAAACCCAAGCCTCCCTCCTGGTCTCTGTTGCGGAAGCCATCTTGGTTGGGGTTAATTTGCATATTTGCTGTAATTGGCTGGTGGGCTTGCCTTGTGGGTGTAGTAGAGTGATGGTTAATTTGAATATTACTCTTTTATTAGGTAGGATCATTAATCATTTCTGTATCTTAAACTTTATGTATTCAAAATACTGTGTGCCTTTTCTCTCTTGATTGTACTCGTACTGATATTGATCACTGGAATAACAATGATCTATAAAGTTTGACCTATGGCACAAATATATTCATGACTTTTACAGCAATTCCTGTGTAGTGGGCATAGCCCATAGTATTACTCACATTTTATAGATGAGGAATAAGGTTTATACAATTAATATAAGTGAGTTTTCCAAAGTCATATAGTCATTTTTATCATTTGTAAAATGGGGATAACAATAGAACCTACCTCCTAGGTTCATTACAAAGACTGAATGAGGTAAAGTATATAAAGTATATAATGCCTCGACCTTTTAATACAGTTAATTTTGCTACATGGTCTTAGGATCTACAGCAGCAGTTTCTAATTTTCCAATGGCCTTAGGCTCTAAGAACAGTAGTGGTTCTCAACCTGTGCATCATGACCCACAGGTTGAGAACCGCTAGCAGGGTCGCCTAAGACCATCAGAAAACATAGATATTTACATTGCGATTCATAACAGTAGCAAAATTACAGTTATGAAGTAGCAACGAAAATAATTTTATGGTTGGAGATCACCACAACATGAGGAACTGTATTAAAGGGTTGCGGCATTAGAAAGGCTGAGAACCACTGGCTTAGTACATGGTAATATCTTGATGTTAAGTATACACTGAGTGGCCGGCCACATTATTATGACTACCTGACGTTTGTAGGCAAATTAGCTGTACACTGCATTGTATGGGATAAGGAAGCCGAAGGCCTGTTCAAACACTTTTGCTATCTGCAAGTAACAAGATAAAACGTCTCCAATTCACACAGGAACAAAAGGATTGGACAGTTGAGCATTGGAAAAAAGTCATGTAGTCCGATGAATCATGTTTCCAGTTGCATCCTGCAGATGGCAGAGTGAGAATTTCAAGGAAACAGCATGAAAGCTGTTTCCACACATGCATGGGTACAGCCCTTCAAGCTGCTGGGGGCAGTGTTATGGTTTGGGGCCGCTTTTCCTGGCATGATTGGGGCCCTTTAATTCTTGTGGAACAACGTCTGACTAGCACAACATATCTAAGTATCATTGCTGATCAAGTTCATCCTATCATGTCAATGGTGTATCCCAGTGGAGATGGCTTCTTCCAACAAGACAATGCACCATGCCACGGTGCAGGAGTGATTTCAAGAACATGCATGGCTGCAACCCTTTAATACAGTTCCTCATGTTGTGGTGACCCCCAACCATGCAGGCCAGAAAGGAGTGGCAAGAAATATTCAAAGTGATGAATAGCAAGAACCTACAACCAAGATTACTGTATCCAGCAAAGTTATCATTCAGAATTGAAGGGCAGATAAAGAGCTTCACAGATAAGAAAAAGCTAAAGGAGTTCATCACCACCAAACCAGTATTATATGAAATGCTGAAAGGTATTACTTAAGAAGAGGAAGAAGATCAAGTGAATTAAAAATCGGAGGAATAGAATAAACTGGTGAATATAATAGAATCAGGGGCAAAGAAAGGGAGTGGATTGATAATTATCAGGGTGAAAGGGGTGTGGGGTGCAGAAAGAGACTGGATTAAAATCGTATAACCTATGGATGAGGACAATGGTGGGGTGAGGGGGTAAGGGCAGAGGGTGGGGTGGGAATCGGGTGGAAGGGAGCTATGGGGGAGAAAAAGGAGAAACAATTGTAATAATCTGAGCAATAAAGATTTATTAAAAAAAGTAAATAAAGTCATCAAAAAAAAAAAAAGAATAGCTCTATAACAAAAAAAAAAAAAAAGGACATGCGGAAGACTTTACCTTGTTTAGGTGGCCCCCACAATCACCAGATCTCAATCCAATTGAGCATTTGTGGGACAAACTTAAGAGAGCCATTAGGCAGCTGGTTCCACAACCATCAAATCTCACAGAACTGGACAGTGCTATTCATCAGGCATGGCGTCAGATTCCTCGCATCACCATTCAACAACTTGTGGAGTCAATGCCAAGAATTGCCACAGTATTGAAGGCAAAAGGTGGCCCAGTGAAGTACTGATGGGGTGGTCATAATAATCTGGACACTCAGTGTATATATTATGCTTAAAGTATAAAAAATATTCACTCTGGTGTTTTGCTAAACTGCTTGTAATGAGGTGTCTAGAATTTTATATCTTTCCAAGATCTATTTTTTCAGTTATTGGCATTTTAAAAATCAAATACTATAGCATAATTACCTTGGGGGGTGGTTACTTCTTTCTGAGGGTTAAAAAAGTGACTAGAGTGACAATTAACCAACCTATGTTAAGTTTATGTCAGCAGAATGCAATTCTAGGTTCACTCTGGTCAAATTTGAATATTTCAGTGTAAATAGTACATGCAGCTTAAACACTATTTCTGGTCCCATCAGGTTCAGCTTCTGTTAATTACTACTTGTGGACAAAGCTGGAGGTGGGAACACAATATTAAGGGAAAGTGGGAAAGGAGACCCAGTTCAGTATGTATGTCAATTACCGTATTTGCCGGCGTATAAGACGATTTTTTGGCCCTGAAAAATATGCCTCCAAGTGGGGGGTAGTCTTATATGGCGAGTATATAACAAACTCTGTATTTTGAGTGGAAATGTTAGGGGGTCGTTTTATACGCCCAGTCTCTTATATGCCGGCAAATACGGTATTTTTCAGGGCCAAAAAATTGTCTTATACGCCGGCAAATACGGTACCGTACAAATCAGTTGATCACTTAAGATTTCAGTAAAATGAATATTGCAAGTTGGTACTGTACTAAGAGTTTGGGGTTATATATTAACTAACATTGCCCCGAAACTGTAGAAAACTACCTTGCATATACTAAAATGCACTGTTAATGTAAAATGCTTTGGCAGTATTTGAAAATTACCTTAGAGTGGTGTTTCCCAAAGTATACCAGCCCTCCCCACCGGGGTACGGGAAGTTTGGTGGGGGTACGCGTTGCACCGGAGTTTGGTGGGGATATGCACTGCACCGTGCTTAGCAGCGCCTAATTCTTTTTTAAAATACATATTTTATTGATATTTTACAGAGAGGAAGGGAGAGAGAGAGCTAGAAACATCGATGAGAGAGAAACATCGACCAGCTGCCTCTTGTACACCCCCTACCGGGGATGTGCCCACAACCAATGTTCATGCCCCTGACTGGAATCGAACCCGAGACTTTTCAGTCCGCAGACCGACGCTCCACCACTGAGCCAAACCGGTTTCGGCAGCAGTGCCTAATTCTACGTTCTCATGAGTCAAGTCAAGACACTCTTGTGAGGCGTGAGACGTTCCGGTGTGCAAATAAATGTTATTTATAATATAACTTTTATTTCTATTTTATTATGAATAATTTTATTTTTCGTTTATTATTATTTTGTGTATGTACCAAAAAAAATAAAAAAAAATTTTGATTGTTATTAAAATACATCTTTTTTTTGACGAGGGGTACTCAGCGTTATGAAAATTATAGAAGGGGTACACATATGTCAAAAGTTTGGGAAACACTGCCCTAGAGGAATGGGAGAGATATGGCACAAGTGAAACTTGCATTAGGGGATAAAATAAAATGCTTCGTGTCTGACAACTAACTTCTGCAATATTTGTCAGAATAGGGGACGTTTTCAGAACTGGTCTTCCTCTATGTGAGCCCTGCGCTCCGGATTGGTTAAGTACAGCATTTTCATCTGGTACAGAAATCATTTTCAAGAGAAACAAGTGACGAGGACAAAGTGGGCGCTCCTTTTCCTTCCTCAGTTACAAGATCGTTTAGCGGGTAGCTAGCTTCCTTTTAGAGGGGGAAAAGGCCAAACAACAGCCCAATAAAAAAAACAAAACAAAAAACCCGAACACCCAAAAAACAAGCCTCATGGGAGGAAAATGAAAAAAGCAGCTGAGTGAAGTCAGCGCCTCACTAGTTTCTCACGATCAAGCCTGAGGAGGGCTGGCTCCTCAACCAGAAAGGCGCCGGCAGCTCTCACCGGAAGGGAAACCGGCTGAGGAGATCGTGTACGAGAACGGCACCATCGAGTTCTACAGAGGCTGCCAGAGCGTCGGCCTCCTCTAGCACCTCCCCCCGTTTCCGGGAGCCGTAGCTAGGCAACCAGGGGCTCCCTGGGAGAGCAAAGACCAGGCTGCAGCCGCAGCGCCTCTGGCGGCGAACCTCCGGTACTGCAAGCTCCTCTCACAGTTTTTACCTTCCATTTCTCCACCCCCTTTGCACCCGCCCACCCGTCGGCCCCTTGGACTCCTCCCTCTTCTTCTCTCGCTCCCTCTCCTTCCTCCTCCGCCTCCTCAGCTCTAGGGCTAGAATATCTATGGGTCGAAACGTGATGCGATGAATCCGAGAGAGACCGAAACTGGGACGAGGAGTGCGGCGGAAACGGCGGGACTCCGGGGCATGGGGGCTTCACCACAATAGAGGCAGCGCCCTCACCCGCCGCCACTAGCCCCTCCGGATCGAAGCCCCCCTCATGAAAAGGATGGCGGCGGCACCTACCCAGATAGAAGCCGGTGGGTAGCCGTGTGTGGGGGCCACGGCGATGGGCGCTTGGCGCGACCAATGTCAGTTTCCTTTGGAAAAAAGCTCCCGTTTCTCTCCTTTGCCTCCCTCTCAACCTCTTTTTTTTTTTTTCACCTCTTTCTTAGAACTGTATTACCTGATCGCTAGATTCTTGCAGTCCGGACCCTGCAACAAATCCGCTCAGGTGAGAGGGGGAGAAGGAGGTGTGGGAATCGCGGGGACGGTACCGAAGGGGAAGTCGAGGCAGCGGAGTGCGCGGTTCCGCTGAGGGAATGGCCGGCCTTGACGAGAGTCCTACCTACCGTCAAGCGGCTGAGGGGAGGGAGGAATGGGTTGATGGCCCGAAGCTGGCTTCTCATATGTGTATTTTTTTTCCTTTCGCTCAGGTGCTAGTACAGGAGCTTGAGGAGCATCAGGTACGGAGCCCCCTTCGGGGAGAGGGGGGGAGGGTTGGGGTGCGACTGGAGAGAGGGAGGGCGAGTCCGGGGCGAAGGGCTGGGGCCCTGTGGGAGGCTCGGATCTGGGCGCTGATAGCTGTTGTCATAGGGGTGAACCGGCTTCTTCCCTCAGAAGGGGCGGATAGCGCTGGGGTCCCCCGTTCGCCCCGTCTTTATGCCTGAGGGAGGCGGCTTTTCAGGATTTCCCCTCCGTCGGCCTCCTCTCCTCCCGCCACCCCCTTTCTCCCCCCCCCCCCCCACTTAGTCTA
Organism: Vespertilio murinus; assembly: GCA_963924515.1. Lineage (NCBI taxonomy): Eukaryota > Metazoa > Chordata > Mammalia > Chiroptera > Vespertilionidae > Vespertilio > Vespertilio murinus. The sequence continues at coordinate 27,285,266 of OZ004710.1, forward strand.
GCTCTGGGGCAACAGCTACAAGGCCTTGAGAAATAAAAAAACGCCAAAGGGTTGTGGAACCGGGACCCCGGGGGCTGGTTCGGGTTGACGGGGAGCGGGGGGCTTGGCCTTTATCGGGTTCTCCCCCCACCCCCCTTTTCTCTGGCCCCTAGCTGATCCCGCGCCGCTTAGACTGGGAGGGGAAGGAGCATCGAAGAAGCTTTGAGGATCTGGTGAGTAATAAAGTTTTCATTTCAACTTACCCCAACTCTTTCCCCGCTCCCTCCCCACGCCTCGCTCCCCCCCCCCAGCCCGCCTCCGGGGGACCCCCTCAGCCTACGAGGTTCCCGAGCTCGGGCTTGAGCTGTTAGAGCGACTGCCCCTTCCCCCCCCCCCCCGCCTCCCGGGGCGGAGAAGGGGCGTCCCGCGCCGCCTGCTCCCACCCGCAAACTTTGCCGAACGGGAGCCGGCTACGGGAGGATGCAGCATTGTGGGTTGGGAACGTGTTCCACACCTCGGGGAAAGACCCATTGTAGGGGAAAAGGGAGAGAAAGCCGAGGGTTATCTTGGGGCACGTACCGCGGCCTGACGCTGGCCAATGGCAGGCGGGCTAACAGCCCGGAGTTCCGGATTAGTGGAAGAAAACCGGCTTCTGGTTGGTCGTGGCTTGAAACACGGGAACTGAGGCCAGACTCGGTCTTTTTTTTTTTGGGGGGGGGGTGGGGGCCGAGGGAGGGGGCTCCGGAGGGGAGTTGACGGACCCGGATTGAGAAAAAAAAACGCCAATTAAAACATAGGGGGCATCGGGCGGATTCCAAAATTTCGAGTCCCGAATATAAAAGCGGAGCGGCCGTGGAGCCCCGGGTTTTAGAAAAAGAGCGAATCACAAATCATTACACTCGATCGAATTTGTGCGCATTGCTAGACGACAACTATGGATTATGACCTTTTTTGAGAACTGAAGCACGGTTCGGGGTTTACAAGTAGACAACAATGGCCATATTCTAAAATAGAATATATACTTTTAGTAAAGGGCCAGAGGCATTATCGAGCGCCCTTTCTCCTACAAATAGAATGCATAGTATAAATGTACCCTCTGTTTAGCTTTGATACACACACAAAAAGGTGACCCTTTTCGTTTTGGGGAGGCTGCTCTCTTGCATTAGCCACTGGGCACCGTGAATTGGAAGGAAATTTAAAATAAAGAAAGGGCGATGTTCCTAAAATCTAAATTGAGCCATCTTTGACATGAAATCCAAATGGAGAAAAATCGGACAAAGTTTAAGAAAGTTGGAGGGGTATGGTAGACTGTAAATAGAAATAAATTTATTTAGAAATTGTTTGCAATCAGACAATATTTAAATTGCTTTGATGTTCATTTGATATTTCTCTTTGTATTAATTACAATGAGGCCACATTAATAATTACCAAGTCTACTATTTTTCTTATTTTTTGCAAATTACAGAGAATGGTTTAAGGGTTGTGACAAGGATAAGCACCATCTGTGTTGTTAATGGTAAAGAATTAGCAGGTGGATAAAAATTATTTTTGGAAAACTGCATATATTAGGATATTAGCGGTCAGACATTTCAAAAGAAGGACAAAATAACAATGCCTACCAATATATATTTTAACACTTTATGACTAATATGCTTTTGAAGATAGTTTTTTACTGAGGCATATTTAAAATATTTTCTTTTACTTTTGTCTTTAAGTGGACCATTTTAAGTGGAAAAGAATTAAAAGGAAAAAGCTGTTTAAACATTAACTCAACAGTAATTCAAAGTAAATGAACACCAAAATAATTAAAAATACGGGTCCTTTAACCGCACACACACAAAACAGCCTACCAGACTTCCTTTTCTTATATTGTAAAGGCATATTTTCAAGTAGTTGTAATTGATGTCCATGTTATGCTTTATATTTTCTTACTTAAAACTTACACATATGCTTATCTCTATTTGACCACTCATTATTATTTTAATGGCAAGAAAAAATTCAGTTGTATTTGATCTGTTATGATTAGAACTTAGCTTCCAGTAAAGCACTTTACTTCCAGTTTTTCACTGATATCTTTGCATGGTTTAGTAATCTTGTTGCTGTTTTCTTTTTGAGTTCTTTTCCTGGGCTATATTCCTAAAGTGGAGTTCTCAGGTCCGAGGATCACATTAGTTTTTATGTATTGTAAGATTGCTTTTCAGAAAACTCAGAAAACTGTACTAATTTACAGTGCCACCATCTAGGTACTCAGAGTGAGTTTTTAAATATTTTTTTTTACATTTTTTGATGAATTTAATTGGTGAAAGTATTTCCTACTTGAATTAACTAGCTTTTTTTCCATTGTTACTGAAGCTTAAACTTTAACCAGTTAATTTTTTAATTGTTAATCCATATGTATATGCCTACATATATTTGAGTTTCACGTCGTTTATCCTTTCAATTTGTTTTTACATTTATAGCTATCTATTTATTTTTATAGAAACAGAATTTCTATTGTTTGAACATTATATGATGTTTAGGTAGTCTTGTCTTTTTTGTTTTTAATTTAATTTTTATAGTTTACACTTCGGTTTTTACTTTTCCAGACTGGGATCCAGTTTTTTCTAGGGATATTACATTTTGATAGTGTGGTCTTATTTCAATTCAAATGTCTGCTCTCTACTTAGAGATTTCTTTGTAAGGGAAGAGGAGGCAGGGCTGAGGGAGACTCTGAACAGGAGGAAAAGAAGTGTAGTTGCTGAGAACTGAGTGGGCAGTGTTGGACTGATTCTAGGTTCAGCAGTTGTATTGTTTATTAAAATTATTGTCTCTGATTTTGAATAGCTTCATTGTGGAAGAGATGGATTTTTTTTTCCTTGGGGTAGGGTTTTGTTTTTTTGGAGAATTTTTATGAGTTTATTTGAGCCCATCTGATGACACATGCTGGGAAACAAGATCTCAAATGCTCCTTGGGATAGGTATTTTTTAAAGTACTATTAGAACAATGGATTTTGATCTTTGATTTTGCTGCAGGTTTTGGATTGGAATGTAGGGCAAAGTATTCATTAGTTGTAAAACCTTATGTACTTATAGTATTAAGTAGTATAATCTGATATGTTTATTCTATAACAATACTTCAAATTAAGATGTACTGGGGTATAGGAAGGAAAGAATACAAATGCATAATGAAGAGGTAAAATATAAACAAAGATATCAAAATACCGAATAGGAGTTGCATATCCATGTATATACTATATACTAGAAAAAAATCCTGCCTTTCTGTCCATATGTATACTTTTGCTTAAATTGTACTGCTTAACTTGATTTATCCAGAAGAATATTAAGATAATAAGTTGATTACTACTGTTCCTATCACATATTCTAGAAATTCCCCTTTTTTATTTTTTAAATCTAATGTTTTAATTCAAATTTGGAACATAAGAGAAGGTGCTTTTTTTTTTTTTAAAGCTGCTGGTAGGCAAGTATTGACATACCCAGATCTGAAGTGTCTTTAAAAAATGTCTGTACATGAAGTGTTTGTCAGTTTATGTTGAACTGTATGATTTTTGAATATGGCATTCAAAAATAAAACATTCTAAATTAATTTTTAGAATGTTAAGTAATAAGAGGGAGAATTTTGAAGTGATGGTGATTGTTTCTGAAGTCTGTGCCTTATTTATATCTGCTTGACTTATTTACAACATCATACAATTAGACTTGCTTCTTATAGTTCATTTTAAGGTAGGTAATTTAAATAATTACAGATGTTCTTTCATTTGTGGTGACCCTGTTGAATTGTTGGCTATTTTATTGCTTCCTCCATGGAGCTTTATTGAGGATGAGGAACAAAGTAATGAGGGGGGCATGTGTGTTTACCTGAATAGTTTTTGTTAATCTTCACATTTATATATTGAGATGGTGACTTAAAAAACTTTTTCAAAGGCAATTTTAAGAATTTTGAATCATGCTACGAGGACTCATATGATAGTACTGAACCAAAGGCACAATTATCTTTAGGTGTGGTATATATTTTTACATTTATTCAGTATTTTCATTCATAGAATTGAGAGCACCAATTCATGTTTACATCTGGAGTCACATCGACTGTATTGCCTTCTTTTTTATATTTACTGATTTTAGAAAGAGAAACATTGATTTGTCGTTCCACTTATTTATGCATTCATTGGTTGATTCTTGTATGTGCCCTGACCCAGGATCAAACTTGCAACCTTGGGTTATTGGAACGAAGCTCTAACCAACTGAACTATTCGCCCAGGGTTCTATTACCTTCATTTTATTTTATTTTTAAATGTTTTAATATGTTTTTATTGATTTCAGAGAGATGAAGGGAGAGGGAGAGAGAGAGATAGAAACACCAATGATGAGAGAGAATCATTGATCAGTTGCCTCCTGTACTCCCCAAAATGGGGATCGAGCCCCGATTGGGAATCAAACCCCTGACCTCTTGGTTCATGAGTGGACACTCAACCACTGAGCCACACCGGGCAGTTATTACCTTCATTCTACATACAAAAGATTTGCAGCAATTTTATGCCCTTAAAAAACTTTTATCAAGATTGTATGTTTACTACCTTTAAAAATAATACATGGCCAAGACCGGTTTGGCTCAGTGGATAGAGCATCTGCCTGCGGACTGAGGGGTCCCAGGTTCGATTCCGGTCAAGGGCATGTGCCTTGGTTGCGGGCACATCCCCAGTAGGGGGTGTGCAAGAGGCAGCTGATCAGTGACTCTCTCTCATCGATGTTTCTAACTATCCCTCTCCTTTCTTCTCTGTAAAAAACCAATAAAATATATTAAAAAAAAAATAAAAATAATACATGTACCAATATCTCTGATGATGTCATTATAAGAACTTACACCTGCATATAGCATATTAAAGTTTAAAAGTGTTTTCACATCTCATTTGATTCTCACCAACTACTTTAAAAGACTGTATTTCAATTCTAGACATATACCTGTATTATTTTTCTTACCTTACCCAGCTCTTTTTCTCTAATTATTAGTAATAGCTTAAGTTGTCTGTTAGAACAGTATCTTTGAGTGCAGGCAGCATCCCTGAGTGTGGAAGCAATTTATAAGCATGTGTGATTTATTAACTGCTGTGTGGATACAGACATGCAGCCATAGTTAGGAAGAACAATGCATCTTGGGAAGCCAGAAAGCATGTTCTGCTCAACCCTAGTGGATATAATGCTAACTCCCGGGTATTATGGCAGAGAGCAGTGAATGTGTGAAAACTAGTATACTTCACTGCTGATTTGCTTGAGCCACGTGTTCCTTTTTGCTTTCTGTGATTTGTTGGCTTTAGCTGTTTGTCTGGATTCATCTTTGGCTTTTTTTCCCACATGTGGCCTCTGGTAATATACTTGGGATGATTAAATCCTTTTGGAGATTTATCATTAGTTCTAGGAAAACTGGTATCTCACTACAAATGAGATGGTATTGAGAAAGTGATGAGAATCGCTGTTAGGGTGAATGTTCCCTTATAAAATTTGGTCCTTAAATCACTTTTGCCGAATTTGAAATGAATATAGTTTGTGTGTTTTCTCGTTTTACTGATGTTGATGAACTGATTGGTTAATACATATAATTTTGGTAGAGAGCAAAAGAGTAATTTAAAGGCAATTTAGTGTTTGTGTCATTTTTATTTCTTGCTTGTTTCATATTTTTGAGATACCCTTGTTTGACATTTCTGACATAACATTTTGTGTGTAGTATGAAAAGATCATAAGATTTAGTCTGGAAGATAGGCTTTACTTGGCTGAGTGACCCTGGGAAAGTGATTTAACTTCTTAGGGATTCAGTTTCCTTATTTATAAAATAAAAACCTATACTTATTTTACATGGTTGTTGTGTGAACCAAAAGAGTTAAATTTGAAACAATGTACCGTATTTGCAGGCGTATAAGACGATTTTTTGGCCCTGAAAAATACCGTATTTGCCGGCGCATAAGAGACTGGGCGTATAAGACGACCCCCTAACATTTCCACTCAAAATACAGAGTTTGTTATATACTCGCCATATAAGACTACCCCCCACTTGGAGGCATATTTTTCAGGGCCAAAAAATCATCTTATACGCCGGCAAATACGGTATTTTATTAATTGAAAACACTGAGCGGATCAATTGGTTACTAAATTTTAAAAATAGGACAGAGAGGTTGAATTGCTAGTCTAGAAATCTGGACAACTGTGACTGCAGAACTTATATTTTTTAGCTAGGTACTTATTACCATCTAATTTCCCTAATTTTTAATAAGGTGAAGGGCATATAAAACATGCTATTAAAAATAGTATTTAGCCGAAACCGGTTTGGCTTAATGGATAGAGCGTCGGCTTGTGGCTGAAGGGTCCCAGGTTCGATTCCGGTCAAGGGCATGTACCTTGGTTGTGGGCACATCCCCGGTGGGGGATGTGCAGGAGGCAGCTGGTCGATGTTTCTCTCTCATAGATGTTTCTAGCTCTCTATCCCTCTCCCTTCCTCTCTGTAAAAAAATCAATAAAATATATTTAAAAAATAGTATTTAAAAAATAAGTGTCAGAATTGAACTCCAAATGTGTGTTTGTTTGCATGTGCATCTGTGTTAAACAATAAGTCATTAGTTCAAAAGGTACTTAGTGTTATTTGTATTTTTACAAATTACAGAAAAGTAATTCAGTATGATATTGGTGGTGTATTCACTCTTTTAAGAATGCCTTTCCATTCTCTTTTTGTAGTGATTCGAAGTCCTTCTGATTGATCTTTTTGTCCTGTTATTTTCTATACATTATTGATTATTAATTTCTTGTATTTTAAATTACATTGTTGAAGTTTTTTTTTCATGCCCTGTAGTATCTACCATGGTGCTTTATATGATTTGCTGGCCCTCTGTTATTATTTGATCAGTTTTCTTTACTGTTTTAAGAAGTATTTCATTATCCTATGTAGTAAAGATGTAATATGCAAATAGTTGTTACACTGTGAAGCGTAACGACCAAACACGTAACGATCAGATCACAGATCAGCAGGAGGGTGGGGCAGTGAGCTACAAGTGGGCACCGGAGGGCTACAGGAGGGGGCAGAACAGCAAGCTACGAGGGGGGAGTGGGGGGCAGAGGGAGCTACAGGAGGGCGGGGCAGCGGGCAGAGAGCTACAGGAGGGTGGCAGCAAGCTACTGGTGAGCTACAGGCTCACAGATTTGTGCGCAAGGCTACTATTATATACATGTACTAGAGGCCTGGTGCATGAAAATTCATGCACTGGAGGGGGGTCCCTCAGCCCAGCCTGCCCCCTCTCACAGTCTGGGAGCCCTCAGGGGCTGGAGTTGACTTGGCGATCAGAGGAAAGCAACACCCCCATCATACCTCTGCTGCTGCCACTGTCAACAGAGCAAGCCTCGGCTGGCCCTGGGTGTCTGGGAAGCCACCATTTGTGGCCCGTGCCTCGGGTGTCAGCTGGGCAGCTGTCATCCGAGGCTTGCCTGCACCTTGGGTTGGCCCTGGGCAGCTGGAGGCTGAGGGGCTGGGGGACTCTGAAGGTAGGCATGTGAAGCAGCCGGACCCGCCTGGGGGGTGGGCCCAGCTGTGCTGTATGCCTGCTGCCCTGGCAGGGTTGAGGGGACCGGGTGCTGCCATCTTTGAGGGTGTGGCACTCAATTAGCATATTCCCTCCTTATTGGCTGTGGACACTACCATCTTTGTGAAGGTGTAATGGTCAATTAGCATATTCCCCCCTTTATTAAACAGGATATACATATGTATGTATTTTAAGGCTTTTCTAATCTGCTATGTGTTTCTGAATTCTTTTATTGGACTTCGCTTTACTGAGAAACTTCTAAAATGTGGGTTGATCCCTTATCTTTATCTTTTTAAAAAATATATATTTTGTTGATTTTTTACAGAGAGGAAGAGAGAGGGACAGAGAGTTAGAAACATCGATGAGAGAGAATCATCGATCAGCTGCCTCCTGCACACCCCCCACTGGGGATGTACCCGCAACCAAGATACATGCCCTTGACCGGAATCGAACCTGGGACCTTCCAGTCCACAGGCTGATGCTCTATCCACTGAGCCAAACCGGTTTCGGCCCTTATCTTTATCTTGATACTAGAGGCCTGATGCACGAAATTCGTGCATGGGTGTGTGTGTGGGGGTGTCCCTCAGCCTGGTTTTGGCCTGCAAAGACCCGCCTTCCTCCCCTCCTTCCACATAGCCTCTGGGAAGATGCTTGTCCTGGGGCCTCCTCAGGCCCCGGCCCATGGCGCTTCCTTGTCTGGCTGCGTATCAGCTGCCATGGGAGCCTTGCCTCAGGAGTCACCTCCTAGGACCATAATACTTGCAAGTGTGTGGAAAGGCGGTTTTGGCAGCAGTGACTTGATGTCTGTAGTGTGCCCGCTGGACACCCCCTCACCGCCGCCCCCCTCCCCGCTGCAGCGCTACGCTGGTCCTATCTGGACTGTTGGCTGGGGGCTGGGGCTGCTGGGCTGCGACTGGGGGCTGCAGGTGGAGGACCCTGGCACCCATAGGACTCTGTCAGCATCGCGACCCCACAGGCTCCTTCCCTCCCACAGCATGGCAGGCCGGGGTGTGAACTCTGGGCTCGCAACCCCACAGACCTCTTCCTTCCAGCAGCACGTCAGGCTGGGGTGTGAACTCCGGGCTCGCGGCCCCAGAGGTCCCTTCCCTGCTGCTGCACAGCCATGGTGCTGATGATGGCACAAGGCCCTTACAGGCCTCCTCGTTCCCGTGGCGCAGCAGGCCGGAGCTCGGACTCTGGGCGCGTGAACTCTGGCTTGGGACCCCACAGACCTCTTCCTTCCCGCAGCAAGGCAGCAGGCAGGCCCGGGTGTGATCTCTGGGCTCAGGGCCCCAGAGGTCCCTCCCCTCCCGCAGCACCGCCATGGCTCAGTGTCCAGCTCCCAGCCCTCTGGCCAGAGACCCCTTCCCTCCCTCCACTGCCAAGGAGCAGATACTGGGCTCCCGTTGCCTGGGCAGTGCCTTCAGCATCTGCTATGGGCGCCACCATTGTTGTCACGGAGTGATGGGTAATTTACATATTACTCTTTTATTATATAGGATTATATACTTTCAAGGTTATGGTACCTGTAGTGCTTTTTTGAGGCAGTGTAACCCAGGGAGTACTTGAGCCTAGATCGATGGATCCGGTGGTCTCATTCCTGAGGCTATCTTAAAACTAATAAAAAGAAATGCTGTGCTGATTGATGTTTCTCTCTCATCGAAGTTTCTAACTCTCTATCCCTTTCCCTAGCTCTCTGTAAAAAAAATCAATAAAATAGCCGAAACTGGTTTGGCTCAGTGGATAGAGCGTCCACCTGCAGACTGAAGGGTCCAGGTTCGATTCCGGTCAAGGGCATGTACCTTGGTTGTGGGCACATCCCCAGTAGGGGGTGTTCAGGAGGCAGTTGGTAGATGTTTCTCTCTCATCGATGTTTCTAGCTCTCTATCCCTCTCTCTTCCTCTCTGTAAAAAAAAAAATCAATAAAAAATATTTTTAAAAAATAATTAATAATATATATATGAAATGCTGTGGGCAATGGTTAGCATTTTCAAAGGAAAGGTAGGAAATCGGAACACTTTGTATTCCACCCTGCTAACCAGTGGTATCGCCGCAATCTAAAGGCCTTTATTTCCCCTGTTACCTATTTCCTCCGTCTCCTCCTTCAAAGTCAGAAAGCAATAAAACTCAACACTTACATTATAAAGATATAATATCAGATTATTGCAGATATTTCTATTTTACTGAAAAGTATCAAGAAGAAAATATTATTAATTTTTATGTTTTCTTCCAGTCTTTTATTTTTTTGTACATGTATTATTAAAAATCAGATCATCCTCTGGAGAGAGTTTTTTTTTTTTAATATATTTTTTATTGATTTCAGAGAGGAAGGGAAGGAGAGAGATAGAAATGTCAATGATGAGAGAGAATCATTGGTTGGCTGCCTCCTATATGCCATCGACTGGGGTTCAAGCTTGCAACCCGCTTGTGCCCTGACCAGGAATCTAACCGTGACCTCTTGGTTCATAGGTTGATGCTCAACCACTAGAGTTATGCTGGCCAGGCTAAATTAATTCTTTTCATTGATTTTAGAGAGAGAGAGGAAGGGAGAAGGAGAGGAAGAAAAAAATAGTGATTTATTGTTTTCACTTATTTATGCCTTCATTGGTTGCCTTTTGTATGTACCCTGACCAGGGCTCCAATCTACAACTTGACATAACCAATTGAGCTACCTGATCAGGGCCCTGCATTTTTTCTTTTTAAACTTAATCTTGTGGAGGAGCATCTAAAACAGCCGTGGGCAAACTACGGCCCGCGGGCCGGATTCGGCCCGTTCGGCTGTTCTATCCGGCCCGCGGAGCCGAAAGAGCGGAGGGTTCTCTTGCTCTCCCCTCCGCTCCTTCACCAGCAGCCCAAGAGGAGAGTGCCAGCATGGTCAGGTTGCTTTTGTTCCGGCCCTCCGGTCCAGTTTAAGAACCCATGTGGCCCTCGAGTCAAAAAGTTTGCCCACCCCTGATCTGAAACATTGAGATAGTGTGTGAGTTTACTGGATGGGGGTGTATTTCTCTGCCTGGAATGCCCTCTCTTTCCTCTGTCTGTCCTGTGGACATTTTCTTAGCCTTCAAGTGTGAAATTAGATATGAACTAACCTCTACTTCCAGGCCCAAATTAGTACTGTGCTCCTTTGCTTCCTTAGCTCTAGGACTAGGTTCTAACTTCTGGGCGTGTAGCTTTGGTTTGTTTCTATTTGTTAGTTTGCCCCCCCCCCCCCCCTGTGCACTCCCTAAGTTCAGGAGTTTAATCTTTCATTGCATCCCTACACTTTAAATGACTGAACAAATGAGTGCCTCAGCAAATGATTATGTTTTCATTTTTATCAAATCATATGAGGTGGTTATTATCACTCCCTGTTTTACAGATGAGGAAGCTTAGTTCTCAGAGACTGAGTAATGTTACAGACCACATATATAGGGAATGGGAATGCTGTAATAATTCACAAAGTCCCTCCTACTGTACCACACTCCTGGAAGGCATCAAAGCTAGTAAATTTTAGAACCTAAATAATCTAGGTTCTCAGACTTCAAAGTACCATGCTGGTGTACTTTTATTGATATATTTAAATTGCTGTATTTTTCCAAAACCTGTTTTGTTTGCTGTCCCTAAATGTAACAAAAAAACGCATGTAACTAATTTGTTACATCTTCTATTCCCTCCCCAACTCCACAGCCAAATTGCACTCTCAGATAAATGTTGCATTTTATTTCCTGAGCATATGATCCCAATTTGATTTCTCATTTTACTTTTGTAGTCATGATCTTAGTTAGTTAGAAAATAAAACACACAAACAGTTCTGTTTCATTTGTTTTTTAGAGTTGCTGCTCTGATCCTATTATTTCTAAAAGCCAATGTAAAATAGCATTCACAACTGAAAATTAGTATTTCAAATGCAGCTTTTGCTGCAGTGATTAGGTAGGTACCATTTGCATTTTGTTCAGTGCCCAGTTGGATTCCTGTTAACTAAGTATGATGAGTAGGATCATCTCAGTGCGTTCTCTGATCCTCTCAGTTGTCATAATGATTTTGAAAGGTGGTGATTCAGTTGTTAGATTTGCTCTTTAGGTCAGGCAATCTTTCTATTTAGAAGGTTTATAATTTAGGCTTCATTTAATTTTCAGTTTATTGAAATGTATAGTTTTATTTTTTTACAGCCTTCGTGTTCATAATTTTTTAAATGACTCAATAGAACAGTAGAAAGCGCAGTAGACAAGGAGACCAGGGTTCTTTCCACTCGTTGTGACCATTGGACTTCACTTCCCTGGATCTGTTTTTCCTACCATAAGATGGTGGAGTTAGTTTGATTATGTATAAGGATAAGTCCAGCTCAAAGATCCTATAATTTAACTCCTTGGAGCTGTTTTATAGAATAATATAGAAGTTTGTATTATTCTTTTGAAATTTGCTTTTGGAGAATTCTTCAGATCTCAGAATGCTTGTTGTGTTACTTGTTGGCCATTATATTCCAGAGATGAATGTGGTTACATAATCAAATTGGAATATTTGAGCTTCCATTGAAAAGAGTTGTTTATAATGTTAAGCCACAAATTTCATAGAATATTTTAGTCCATATTTTAATATATTTTATTTTATATTACATTATATCTCTATTTAATTCTAATGAGGGTAGTTAAGTGTTTTTTTTTAAAAGATATATTTTATTGATATTTTACAGAGAGGAAGGGAGAGAGATAGAGAGCTAGAAACGTCGATGAGAGAGAAACATCGACCAGCTGCCTCTTGCACACCCCCTACCGGGGATGTGCCCGCAACCAATGTACATGCCCTTGACCGGAATCGAACCTTTCAGTCTGCAGACCGACGCTCCACCACTGAGCCAAACCGGTTTCGGCTAGTTAAGTGTTTTTATGCCTTAAAACATCACCTTTAAAACATTCCAGTTTTAATTAAAACAAATGAATTAAAGTTAACGTTAACTACCACTTATAAGCCCTGAAGTTTGATTTAGAAAAAAACTATTATTATAAGAACTGTGTTGATATAGTTTGGAAGCTTACTATTATTTTTTTAAAGGAGAAGCAAGTTCAAAATCACAAGTATTGTTATTGTCATTTGCGGGGGCCTGATGTGGCGGGATCTCCCTTTTCCGCGTCCCGCACGGAAAGAGAGATGAACGAATCGGTTCTAAGTGGAGGCGGCCAGGGGTTGAGAAATATTAGAAATAAAGAGAGAAGACACAGAGATAGATTTTAAGCTGGGAGCTGGGAGGGCCGCCGCCCTCCTCTGCTGGAGAGGCAGACTGACCACCTCCTGAGCCACACAGCACATCTATTTATACTCCAATCTAACAAGGGGGATTCACAGAAAAACAAGGAGCCTGGGAGGGCCCAGGGCCCACCCACTCCTTCCTCCAGAACATCTCCACACTCCCAGGGCGGGAGTGCAACTGACAATGTTGCCAATGTTCCTGGCCCGGTAAGCAACAATCTAAAGAACATCCAGTTGTCTTCCCATTTGGCCCTCTACAGTCATTGATTATAGAATCTATATTTTTATAGTACTGTTTTATAATCAAATTTTTATTGATTTTAGAGGAATATACTTAAAATAGGACCACTTAGAAATTGAGCAGTTTTTCTGTTGTATAGGGTGAAAATCAAACTTGCGAAATATATTTAATGGTTTATAATACAAATCTTCAAGGATGAGAATTTCGTTATAGAAAAACCTTGTTTTGCTTAACTAATGTTTATGTGTTTTTATTTTTTATTGTATTATTTTATTTTTTTAAATATATTTTATTGATTTTACACAGAGAGGAATTGAGAGGGATAGATAGTTAGAAACGTCGATGAGAGAGAAACATCAACCAGCTGCCTCTTGCACACCCCCTACTGGGGATGTGCCCGCAACCAAGGTACATGCCCTTGACTGGAATCAAACCTGGGACCTTTCAGTCTGCAAGCCGACGCTCTATCCACTGAGTCAAACCGGTTTCGGCTGTTCTTGGCATTTTAATTATGATGTGTCTTGGTGTGGTGGTCTTTGGATTCCTCTTGTTTGAGGTTCTGTGCACTTCTTGGACTTGGAAGTCTAAAGGCACCCTGATATAAGAACCTATGGTTTTTCTTTTATGAATTCATATGATATTGCTTATAGATATACTTTGGCAGATATTACTTTGGTTTTTATTCATTTATTGATTTACTGAGCAAATATTGCTCAAACATACATAGTCTCTTGCCTCATGGTGATCATTAGTGATGATTTACAAAATTATTTTTTTATCTTGTGGTAGTAATATGTCAATGTGTATACTATTTAATGGTAGACATGTACATTTTTATTTATATTTATACTAGAGGCCTGGTGAATGAAATTCATGCATGGTGGTGGGGGGGTTCCTCAGCCTGGCCTGCACCCTCTCCATTCTGGGACCCCTAGAGGGATGTCCAACTGCCGGTTTAGGCTCGATCACACCATCCGGAACCACTGGCTCCTAATCGCTCACCTGCCTGCCTGCCTGCTTGCCCCTAACCACTATGCCTGTCTGCCAGGTCACTCCTAACCCCTCTGCCTGCAGGATCGGGCCTAAACCAACAGTTGGACATACCTCTCACAAGCCAGGACTGCTGGCTCCTAATTGCTGCCTGCCTGCCTGATTGCCTCTAACTGCTCTCCCCTGCCATCCTGATTGCCCCTAACTGCTCCCCTACTGGCCTGATCACCCCTAACCACCTCTGCCTTGGCTTCTGCCACCATGGTTTGTCTGGAAGGATGACTGGAAGATGTGCTATCAACCCAGTATAATTAGCATATTATGCTTTCATTAGTATATATTAGTCAGCTCAGACAGCCATAACAAAAATATCATAAATTTGTGTGCTTTAAACAACAGAAATATATTTTTCTCACAGTTCTGGAGGCTGGAATTTGGGGTCAGTGTACCAGCATAGCATTGTCCCATATTCCAGAAAGTGGTGGATTTATTGCCAGTCAGGGCACATATCCAGGTTGCAGATTCAATACTCAGTCTAGCGAGTGCAGGAAACAATGGAACAGTGTTTCTTCCTTCTTTTCTCTGAGATCAATTAAAATGAATGATAAATAAATAATGTTCTCTAAGTACGGTTTTAACAGGAAAGATATTAGTGATCCATGCAGTGAAAAACTCGTTATAACACGTATACACACCATGACCCCATTTAAAAAAAATATTTATTGATTTCAGAGGAAGGGAAAAGGAGAGATAGATAGAAACATCAATGATGAGAATCATTGGATCAGCTGCCTTCTGCACACCCCTCCTGAGGATCAAGTCTGAAATTTGACCAGGAATCATATCATGACCTCCTGGTTCATAGATCGATGCTCAACCACTGAGCCCCACCAGCCGGGCCTCATTTTTATCCATACCAGGCACATAGGTACATTGGCAAGATCTCACTCCTAGATGAAAGTCTGAAATTGCCCAAACTCCTTTGCAGCTAGGTTTCTGGATATGAATTTGTTTCTGCCAATCAGATGCGCTTGCACAATATTTTGAAGGCAGAAGTGGGGCAGAGGCATCTTCCTGCAGTTTGGGCTGTTTGCTGCTGGTGATCATGTTTGCAGAGACGTGGAGGTTTTCTGCAGCGGAATCCAGGCTGTGCACAGACAGTTGTGGCAGAGGCAATGCCCAGGGACCTGTTTTGTGGGAGCTGGAGGGGGCAGTGGTTTCCTGATCCTGGGTCACAGCTATTCCAGAGTGTCCCTAGAATTCAGTTGTGGCTGAAGGGGCAACTCCTTCCGCTGGGCAGGGAGTCTTTCCTGGAGGCCTGGCCCATTACCCTCCCCTCCAGCTTTCTGATGATTTCCCAAGCACCAATTCCCAGTGCTAAATTCTTTCCTGCGTAAAATAGCAAAGATCTAAAAACATTTTGGATCCTCTCCTTTCAACGCAAACAATGCTGCACAGGATCAGGTCTGAGAAGTGGGTGGGCGAGGTGTTGCAGAAGGCCTCCTTCTTTGAGTCTTAGTTTCCTCTTTTGTACAACAGAGACCAAAGATTATCTGTTCCTTAGAGGCCCTGGAGGTGGGGTCTCTCAGCCCATCCTCCCCTCTCTCACAGTCCAGGAGCTCTCAGGGGCAGGAGGTGACAGGGCAATCAGGGGGAGGCAGTGCTCCCATTATACCTCTGCTGCTTCCACTTCCGGCAGCGCAAGCCTTGGCCAGCCCTGGTTGCCTGAGCCTCAGTCAGGACGCCCTGGGCAGCTGGGCATCTGCCATCTGAGGCTTACCTGCACCTCAGACGTTGGCTGGGTAGCTGCTATTTGAGGCTTGCCTGCACTCCAGGCCAGTCCTGGGCAGCTGGGGAGCTGAGGGTACTGGGGGACTCTGGAGGCAGGCGCACAGAGTGGCTGGACCTGCCTTGGGGCGAGCCCGACCTTGCCGCACACCTGCCACCCTGATGGGGCTGAGGGGACTGGGCGCCACGATTTTGTGGCTATGGGCGCCGCCATCTTTGAGAGCATGGCAGTCAATTAGCATATTCCCTCCTTATTAGTTGCGGGCACTGCCATCCTTGAGGGTGTGGCAGTCAATTAGTATATTCCCTCATTGCCTATGGGCACCACCATCTTTGCAACGGCATGAGGTTCAATGAGCATATTCCCTCTTTATTAGATAGGATAGTTACTGAAGACCATGGCAGCTGTGTTTCCTGAAGATGGCCACATTTCCTATTCTTCCTGTGGCCTTGCCACTTTCTGCCACTCCTCACTCTTGAAGTAGCGCTGACCTCTAAGGCCAAAACGGCACAAGGCTGCAGCCCTGCCCACCCCACTAGGGTTTCCAGCTTTGGCCCTGCCCACGCCACTCGGGGCTCTGTCTGGCGTGGGGTCTTGCCCTCCTGGTTCACTTCCCCTCCTGTCGGTGGCCCAGAACCTTGCTGCATGCACATCATGGCTCACCTACTGGTGATGCTGTAAGAACCCACATCGGGTCTTGCACCTCCTGGGTCCTGTGTGCCACTGCCTCCTGTGCCCCACGGTCCCTATTCCTGCTGCTGTTCCGACCAGGGCCAGATGCCCAGGTGCTGTGCGTGGCACACAGGGACTGCTGTGGCCACCAGGGAAGCCTCCCACCACATCCCTGACGTCTGTGCCCTGATCATGGGTCCACTTCCAATAAAGGAGAGCTTTGTCTGCACGACTGCCTGAGACTGAGCCTGAGCAACTCCAAGGTCCCTGGACACCAAATTTCTGCCAGCCAAGGCATTTGGCTACTGGCCTTGCTCTGATTAGGATGTTGGGGGTGATTGACCTGGATCGGGCTGCTTTGCTGGCTGTGGTGAATGTCACAGTGGCCAGTTTTTAGGTTGTTATGGTTGTGACAGTTTTACGGTCTCTGGCTATATATATATATATATATATATATATATATATATATATATATTTATATATAAATTTGGGACCCCTTGAGGAATGTCCGATTGCCTGTTTGACGGGTGATTGAACATCCCTCTCACAATCCAGGGATGCTGGTTCCCAACTGCTCACCTGCCTCTGCCTGATTGCCCCTAACCACTTCTGCCTGTCAGCCTGATCACCCCCTAACCACTCCCCTGCCAGCCTGATTAATGCCTAGCTGCTCCCCTGTCGATCCTATTGCCCCTAACTGCTCTGGCCTGATCCCCCTCAACTGCCCTCTCCTGCTGACCTGGTCTCCCCAAACTGCCCTCCTCTGCTGGCCCAGTCACCCCTAACTACTTTCCCTGATTTCCCACAACTGCCCTCCCCTGCAGGCCTGGTCCCCCCCAACTGCCCTACATCAGAAGGCAGGTCTAATTAAGCAAGCTTATTCTATATCTACAAAAGGCTAAGTTGACTCTCACATGCACTATACATATAAAGCTCTCATTGGCACCAATCATACAGGTGTGTTTCAATCTATCATTGTTGATCGTGAATTTGGTTGACACTTCTATTATAGAGAAAGGACAAATAGCAATATTAAAATATTTTTTCCAATTAATTTCCTTTCAATGTGCACGAATTTGTGCACTGGGCCACTAGTATGCATATAAGTTCTTAAGTTAATCTCTTCCTGCCCCACCTCCCTTTCCTCTGAAATATATTGCCAGGGCTGACTAGCAAACCCTGAGCAAGGGATAAATGATTACTCTAACACAGTTTCTATGAAAGAGAGGGCTAAGGCATTGGCTATTGCTGCCAAGGAGCCCGGTTCGCCTGCTTCCTTTGACTATTGTCATAACAGCTTGAACTAAAATTAAGCTTCAGATATAATTAGCAGGGTAAGTATACTTGAGAAAGCATATGCTTCTACAAGGTCAGGGGTTTAAAGACTAAATAGAGATTCTAGCCAAACACCCTCAGGGATCGGACTTTTTTGGAAAAGTCAAGGTAGGGGCTACAGCCTTTGGCAAGGTCTCTTTAGAGGCCCCAGCCTTTTGGAGAATCCTCCTTACAGACATTCCAACCACGTCCCATGATTCCGCACAATCATTACGTAGCATGCTTCAATGACTCTGGACCTTTTTTAAATTTTATTTTATTTTATTTTAATTTTAAAGGACATTTATTAACTGACCAGGTTACAGGAATAACCATGATAGATACCTTAGTTCGTCATTCTAATAACCCTATTGATCTGGTCTTTCCTGTTACCGGCATCTCCACCTTCCACAGAATGGGTGGTCTTTTTCTTCATTCTACCTCGTGGAGAAGATAACTTGAAGGGCCATAGGAAATTGTTTCCTTCTTTGAAGCACTTACCAGCAGTATAGATCTCCTGAGTCAGATCTTCCATGCAGATAATACCACATTTACCAAGAGATTGAACAATCAATGAGCTATCTGTCAGGGCAATTCATTTTTTTGTTGATTTTTGCCATAACCGCGCTTGTAGATCAATTCATTTATTGACTTCAGGTTTGGGTACCTCTGTGCAATATATGATTCCACAGTGCTCAGCATGTTAACTGAAGCTTTGTTGAAGACATGGTGAAGGCGAAGAAGCTGCAGCACCTTTCAGACCTTTGGGCTCACACCATTGATACCTCTGATCCTGATGACAAATGCCAATTTGGGTTCGACAGTTACATAGAAGTTGCCAGCTTTTCTTGACATCCTAGCCATTAGAATCTCAGTTCTGTACATCTGTCTGTATTCCTTGTGATAGTGCTTAGGTTTTTCATAGATGAGCTTCCTTCTTGCCTTTTGCATAAGGTGACCAGATCGTCCAGGTGTTGGCGGGACAGTACTGATTTCTAACAAGTTTTTCCGCATCCCGCAGTGTTTTAAAAAAGTCCCGATTTTTGGAAAGATTGGAAACATTGGAAAGATTCATTCCAAAAATTGGGGCTTTTTAAAAATGCCACGGGAGGCGGGAAAAATTGTTAGAAATCAGGACTGTCCTGCCAACACCTGGATGATCTGGTCACCTTACTTTTGAAGCATCTTTTGGGCAAACTTCCTTCTCCGGTGCTTGATCTTCAGCTCTTCAAAATTCCTTCACTTTTCTTGAGGGTTTCTGGCACAGTAGAAACCTTCTTCTTTTCTGCAGACTCCATGGTTCCAGCCAGAAGAGAACTCTCTGGATAGTTTTTGTTCATCAGTTTGTTTTGTTAATCAGATTCTACATACCTGGTATAAGTGAGATCATGTGATATTCGTTTTTCTCAGATTGGATTAATTCTCTTAGCATAATACTCGTTTAGTCCATCAATGTCATTTTAAAAGTTAACAAGTCCTTTTATATAGCTGCACGTATTCCATGGAGTAAGTGTACCTCAGTTTTCTTATCTGCTCATCTATTGATGTGAACTTGGGCTGTTTACATATCTTAGCTATCCTATCTAATAAAGAGGGAATATGCTAATTTATCCTCTCCATCAAAAAGATGGCAGTGCCCACAGCCAATAAGGAGGGCATATGCTAATTGATTGTCACGCCCTCAAAGATGGTGGTGCCCCATCCCCTCAGCCCACCAGGGTGCCTGCCTCCAGAGTTCCCTAGTCCCCTCAGCCCCCAAGCTGCCCAGGGCTGGCCCAAGGCACAGGCAAGCCTTGGATGGTGGCTTCCCAGCTGCCCAGGCTGCCCAAGCCTCAGGTAACCAGGGCCTGCTGAGGCTTGCACTGTCGGCAGTGGCAGTAGCGAAGGTGTGATGGGGCGCCACCTTCCCCTGACACTGGGTCACCTCCCGCCCCTGAGGGCTTCCAGACTGTGAGAGGGGGCAGGCCGGGTTGAGAGACACCACCCCACCCCGTCCAGTGCATGAATTTTCATGCACCAGGCCTCTAGTTGTAAATAATGTTTCTAGGGCAGGGGAGGGCAAACTTTTTGACTTGAGGGCCACAATGGGTTCTTAAACTAGACCGGATGGCCAGAACAAAAGCAACCTGACCATGCTGGCACTCTCATCTTGGGCTGCTGGTGAATGAGTGGGGGGGGGGGGAGCAAGAGAACCCTCTGCTTTTTTGGCTCCGAAGGCTGGATAGAACAGCCGAACTGGCCAGATCCGGCCCTCGGGCCATAGTTTGCCCATGGCTGTTCTAGGGGCACATATATTCTTTCTGATTGGTGTTTCAGGCTTCTTAGGATATATATCAATGGGTCAAATGGCAGTTCCATTTTAATGTGCATCGTTGTGATGATTAGTTAAAATGAACATCTTTCATATGTATCTTGGCCATTTGTATGTCCTCTTTGGAGAAATGTCTATTCATGTTTTCTGCCAATTTTTTAATTGGGTTGTTTGTCTACCTTTTCTTAAGTTGTATGAGTGCTTTATTAAATATTTTATCCATTTTGAGTTTATTGTGGTGTTTGGTATAAGTTGTTGGCATAATTTAATTTTTTTACATGTACTTGTCTAATTATCCCTACACCATTTACTGAAGAGACTGTCTTTACTCCACTCTATGCTCTTGCCTTGATATCGGGCTTTCTTTTCTGTTCCATTTATCTGTATGCCTGTTCTTGTGCCAGTATTAGTCTGTTTTAATTATGCTGGCTTTGTATTATAACTTGATATTCAGTATTGTGATCCCTCCAACTTTGTTCTTGTTTCTCAAGATAGCAGAATTTACTTGGTGTATTTTTTGGTTCTATGTAAATTTTTGGAGAGTTTGTTCTAGTGAAATGGTGAAATGGTTTTAAGATGTTTTCTGTGTATAATATCATGTCATCTGTGAATAATGATAGTTTTACTTCTTTTCCAATTTGGGTGCCTTTTATATCTTCTTTTCTGTCAGATTGCTATGGCTAGGGATTCCAGTACTATGGTTTTTTTTAATTGATTTTTTACAGAGAGGAAGAGAGAGGGACAGAGAGTTAGAAACATAGATGAGAGAGAAACATCGATCAGCTGCCTCCTGCACACCCCCCACCGGCGATGTGCCCGCAACCAAGGTACATGCCCTTGACCGGAATCGAACCCGGGACCCTTCAGTCCGCAGGCTGACGCTCTGTCCACTGAGCCAAACCGGTTTCGGCGTGCTATGTTAAATAAAAGTAGTGAAAGGGGATATCCCTGTCTTATTCCTGTTATTAAGGGGAATGGTTTTAGTTTTTTTCACATTGAATATGATGTTGGCTGTAGATTTGTCACGTGTACCCTTTAATATGTTCAGGTATGATTCCCCTATTTCCACTTTGCTGATAGTTTTATAAAAAAATCTAGAGGCCTGGTGCATGAAATTCGTGCATTGGGGAGGGTGTCCCTCAGCCCAGCCTGCACCCTCTCCAATCTGGGACCCTTCGGGGGATGTTCGACTTCATGTTCAAAGGAAGTTGGACATCCCTCTCACAATCTGGGACCACTGGCTTCTAACCACTCACTTGCCTACCTGATTGCCCCCTAACTGCTCCTCTGCTGGCCTGATTGCCCCCAACTACTCTACCCCGCTGGCCTGATCACCCCCAAGGCTTTTATTAGTATAGATATGACCCTTCACAGAAAATTTTACTAATCCTGCTTTACAATAAGGGCTTGACAATTGAATCATTGGGACCAGACATCAAGATTTCCTTTCTTTGAATAGTGAAGGGAATAATTATCTTGTATTTAAGTTGCCCTGAGATTAAAATGAGATAATGACTTAGAAAAGTATAAAAGCACCATATAAAGACAACTGTCTTTTTTCATGTACTGAAAAGACAATAAAGTGGTAAAATTAAAAACACTATTTTTTTTTAATTCTCCCCCTTCCTTCCTTTACAGCCTTTATTTAAACTTTGAAATTTATAATAATTTCACTCCAATTTTTATTTCTTTACATTCAATATTATTTTGTATTGGTTTCAGATTTTATATTAGTTACAGAATAGTGGTTAGACAATCATATACTTCACAAAGTGTTCCCTGATATTTCCAATACCCATCTGGTATACCATCATTACAACACTATTGACTAAATTCCCTATTTAAGTGACAATGGGTTTACAGGTTCCTTCCAGTCTTTCTTTTGTGTTGCTCACCCTTCCTTTTCTTTTTCACTTCTTCATCACTTTCCTTATATGGTATCTCAATTGGCCATCAAAGCTCAGTGAAGGCACTGGGACAGGCTTAATCCATTTTACAGACCAGGAGACTGAGGCCATTTCCAATTGGCTGTGGAACTTGACTCAGTGCACAGGGAACCCTCAGAGCCATCCTTTCTGCCCTTCCTAAGGGGCAGCAGCCTGGAAAACAACAAAACTTCCTCTTAGGCTTCTGAGCCTCTTTCTCAAGTACCTCTTCATTGCAGACACTCCACATTCTTTCCTCTCCCCTGTCCCCTGCCCCCATTCTTTACTGCTCCCCCCCTCCCCACCCCCAGGTCTCTGGAGCAGGTGGAGGGCTTCACACTCACCGCCAAGGTATGCTCTGCCTTTAAAATATATTTTATTGATTTTTTTTACAAAGAGGAAAGGAGAGGGATAGAGAGTTAGAAACATCACTGAGAGAGAAAACATCGATCAGCTGCCTCCTGCACACTCCCCACTGGGGATGTGCCCACAACCAAGGTACATGCCCTTGACCAGAATCAAACTTGGGACACTTGAGTCCACAGGCCAATGCTCTATCCACTGAGCCAAATCAGTCAGGGCTAAGATTTTTGATAGGTACTTATTTGTTGTTATTTTTATTCTGTATGCCTGTGTTCCTCCCTCTTCTCTCTATTATTCTTCTAAAAGTCCTTTTTGCACTTTTTGCACTGCTGGTTTGGTCTAATAAAGTCATTTAGTTTTTTGTTTTTGTCTGTGAACCACCTTATTTCACCTTTAATTTTCAATGATATACTTGCTGAATAGAGCAGTCTTGGCCTCAGTCACTTGCTTTTCATTATTTTGTATATGTACTGCCACTTTCTGGTTGTCTTATGTGTTTATATTGAGAAATCAGTTGACAGTCTAATGGGAACTCCTTTCTATCTCTCTTACGGCCTTTAAGATTCTTTCTCCTTAATGTTTGCATTTAATTATGATGTGTCTTTTGGGGTTCATCTTGATTGGGACTCTGTTTCCTGTGCTTGTATGACTTGTTTCCACCAGGTCTTGTTTTCTGTCATTATTTCTTCAAACAAGTTCTCTATTTCTTACTCAGATTCTTCTCTTTCTGGCATCCTTATGATGTGGATGTCATGAGGCTTCATGTTATACCATGGGTCCTTTAAACTTTCCTGCTTGTTATGTGTTTTTTCCCTCCCATTTGCTGCTTTGAATGGGTGTTTTTTCTTACCTTGTCTTCTAAAATGTTGATTTGTTTCTTAGCTTTTTCTAGTCTACTTTTGAATTCTTCCAGTGTACTTTTTATTTCAGCTCTGCCATTCTTCATTTATTTAAAAAAAATATTTTTTATTGATTTTTTACAGAGAGGAAGGGAGAGGGATAGAGTTAGGAACATCAATGAGAGAGAAAAATCGATCAGCTGCCTTCTGCATATCTCCTACTGGGGATGTGCCTGCAACCAAGGTACATACCCTTGACCAGAATTGAACCTGGGACCTTTCCGTCCGCAGGGTGACGCTAAACTAGCCAAACTAGTTTTGGCTCTTCATTTCTAATTGTGATTCAGGGTTTCAACATCATTTTTCATGCTGTTTTTTTTTTAAGTTCCTTATAGATCTCATTAATTTGTTTGTAGTTCTCTCTAAGTTGTTTGAGCATCCTAATAAATTACTTTGAATTCTTTATCTCACAAATTGCTTACATCTATTTCATTTAGTTCCTTTTGTGGGATCCCTGGTCACCAAGGAGGCAGACCCATGTGTGTTGAAGGGTGGGTGGATCCAGTCATGGCTTCTGGCTGTTTGCTAGATGGCAGTGCCATTTATCCAGAGGGACTGGGCCAGGCACAATGCTCAGTGGTGGTAGGCCTGTGCATCTTGGGGTGTTAGGTCCCAATGGCAAGACTGGTTGCATTACCTTAAGGCACCGGTCATTCAGGGCATGCTGGTCAGTGGCAATTCCCCTCACCCCAGTTCTGCCCTCGTCCATGTTAGTTTTCCCTCCAAGCAATACCTTTTGTTTTCATTCTTATCATTTAAATAGAACCTATATCCTCTGATTATTGAACAGTTCATTACTACTGGATAAATCAAGTTCTAGAGTGCCGTGTCCTTTAAATTATACTATTTAAAATTTTGTAGCTATTTCTTATATTTCGTTGACAAATTAAATATTCAAAATATTATTCTTAAAATTTATTGTACTTAACATTGGATTTTGTTTCATGATAGAACAGTTTGGTAATGGAGTAGATTGATATTTTTAAAACAAATTTGTTTTCCTGTATTTTATTTATGGTTTTTAGGTGGCAGCCAATGCACACATTCCTCCAGACTACCTCCTTAAAATTTGTGAGCGGATTGGTCCCATACTAGATAAGGAGATCCCTCAGAGTGTTCCTGGGGTACAGACATTGCTTGGTGTTGGTCGGCAGTCTCTGTTACGGGATGCCAAAGGTAAGATTTTCTGTTTTCTGAGTTGTGAGTGGAAAACAGCATATTTTTAAGTTAAGTAAATGTTTGCATGCTTTTCTAAGTACCAAATGTTTCTAGTACAAATAAGTATTTAGAGACCTAAAAGGAGTCCTTTTTTGTAAAGCAGTAGAGGTAAAGGATATAAAATTTCTGGAATAGAGATATTAAAAGATTGCTGGTCTGATTAGTATAGTATAAACTATACTTCAATGTTTTTAATATTTATGAGCCTGGATGTCATCCTAATCACATAGAATATTTTATAACAAGTAAATGAAAATTATATTATAAAAATTATAATTAAAAATATTTATTTTTAAAAATTATTTTTTAAAGTATTTTTAAAATTGATTTTTTGAGAGAGAAAAAACAAAGACACACTGCTGTGAGAGGGGATCATCGATCTGCTGCCTCCTGCACTCCCCCTACCGGGGATTTAGTCTGCAACCTGGTCATGTACCCTGACTGGAAATCGAAGTGGTAATCTTTTCACTGCATGAAATGCCCATCCATCTGGGCAACACCAACAAGGGCAATTTTGAAAGTTACTTTTTAATTTTAGCAGTTCCTTTCTGTAGGTCCATTGTTATTAATTGTTTATTCATTTTTTTTCATATTACTTGGCTATTTCCCATATTAACTCTTTATTTTCTGCGAGTTGATAAATATATACTTAAAAACATTACTATTATTGATTTTTGAAAGAGAGCAGGTGGGGAGAGAGAGAAATACATTTGCTGTTTCAAATATTTACATATTCATTGGTTGATTCGGACCCCAGATCAAACCCACAACCTTGGCATATCAGGACAATACTCTAACCAACTGATCTACAGGGCCAGAGGTTATTAATTGTTTAAATAATTGAAAAGTCCTAAAGAGCTTAAGGGGTTTTATTCCTTAGCTTTATTGAGGTATAAAAATTGACAAATAATATTGTATATTTAAAAAATACAATTAAGCAAGCATATCAACCTATCAATACCTGTTCAATAGTTTCTCTCCCACTGTTTTTTTTTAGTCTTTTACATATTTTTCCTAAATTTTTACATGAAACCCTAATATATAAAGTATATAAAATGGTGTTTTATGAACATAGACATATGAAATTACATGTTAAGGATACCTCTTAGTGTGATAAATACTTCAGGTCTAGCAACCAATTTATTTCTGTTTTCTATTATTAGCGTAATGTTGTTTAAGATCCTAATATACAAGTGTAAATAGGTATATAAATGATACCAGTGTTTAAACATATTATTTTATAATTTAAGGAAATTCTTCAATAAAGTTAATTTGAGGCTTTTAAGAGAGTAGTAGAATATTTTGTTTCAAAGTTGAATTAGAAATATTTATTATGTGCTTTAGTCTTTTGATATAAGCATAAAAGGCAGGCAGAAAACAACTATTTATAGTCAATTATCATGTGATATGCATTTATCTGTTATGGCACAAATGGAAGACACTGCATAACATGAGCATTCACTGAGAACAAATGTTTCCGAATTTACTCTGGCATACATGTATGTAGCTTTATTCTTACTTATATTGTTTTGTATAAGTAGATATGTATAAATTTAAAGGCAAGAAGGACCAATGTAAACTTAAAACGTTATTAATCTCATGATATTTACATGAGATTCAAATATATGTGTAATAAAAACTTCAGTTCTAGATCTGCACAGAAATAAAATATCCTGATGATATATTAAGGTACTGGTATTCACTAGTCATAATGTATGTGATTTAAAACATAATTAAATACATGCATTGTATTTTTATTTTGGCTTTAGCAATTACAAAATCTATCTTCCAAAATTTATCTTTATTGTTGAAAGTATTACAGATGTCCCCCTTTTTCCCCATTGACCCCCTCTACTTTAGGGAGAAATATATTTTAACAAATTAAATTGAAATTAGACATTTGCCTCAGAAGTGCAGTTAAAACCAAAACACCAAAACCCTGTTCTACTCCTTGACTAACCTTCGAATCTTTTTGTACAGACTGTAAGAGCACACTATGGAATGGGTCCGCTTTTGCAGCTCTCCATAGAGGCAGACCTCCAGAACTACCTGTAAATTATATGAAACCTCCAAATGTGGGTGAGTAATGTCCATGTGAGTTATAAACATATTTTTGATTTGTTCCTTCCTGAACTTATTATAAAGCGAATAATAGGTATGAGAATTAAATTTGAAGTATAAACAAACTGTTTACATTCTTGAATTTCATGGTGGTTCCACATTTTTAAAGTCATTTTTACCTAAAGCAAATTTTATCATAGTTTTATAAAAGGTTAGCTCATGTTTTCTCTTCCTTCCTTCCTTCCTTCCTTCCTTCCTTCCTTCCTTCCTTCCTTCCTTCCTTCCTTCTTTCCTTCTTTCCCTCCCTCCTTCCCTCCCTTCCTCCCTCCCTCCTCTTTCTTTCTCTCTCTCTCTTTCTCTCTCCCTCCCTCCCTCTCTCTCCTTCCTCCCTTCCTTTCTACCTTTTTTCCTTCCTTCCTCCCTTCCCTCTCTCTATCCCTCCCCTGCCCTGTTCCTCCCTCCCTTCTTCCTTCCTTCCTTCCTTCCTTCCTTCCTTCCTTCCTTCCTTCCTTCCTTCCTTCCTTCCTTCCTTCCTAGCAGAAGCATTTTTATATATTTAGGTGTTTTTAACCATGTAGATGATTATTTACATATCTATCTGTTGAACTCAATGATTTTACAAGATCTATGTAAATAAAAGTTTCCTGAAAGTCCTATTTAGTATATTTCTGAGTTTTCTCTGGTGACTACTATGACTAAATATTAGTAGTGGTTCCCAAGGTGTTCTTGCTATAGAACCATTTATAATAAAGTTAAATTTTAAAGAATGTGTAAAACAAAGCAGCTGGGTGAGTAACTGTCACTCTTCTTCCCCATTTTCTCTCTTCAAAAACATTATTTTATACAGTTCCTAGAGAATAGTCCTTAAATTCAAGTTGAAAAATAAGAATACTTTTTAAAAGCTATACTAGCTTTTAGAACTTATTTACCCTAAGAGATTAAATAAATTTAGCCTAGAGATAATTTTAAAATATATTTAGACAAATCATTGATAAAGATTCATAAGGTTTATTGAAGTAAATTGGATACTTTGATGTATATTGCTAATAATTTTTTATAGCCTGGATATTAGTGGGAAAAGTAGAAAATTGGGTTGGGTCTAATTGGATCTAGTGTGTTAAATTATATATATATTTTAAATTTTCCTGGGCAGGTTTTTACCCTCCAGTGTTTTCCAGTATTCACTTTTATTCATGATTAAATTATTAAATTTAATTGGAATATATTTTATTATTCATTCATTTATTTTTTTGAAAGTTATATTTTTAGCCACAATATCAACATTTTCAGTCATCACATGTGAAGCACTAAAGAGTAACCGTCTTTCTTTCCTTTCTTTTTAAAGAATTCTTTAAAAAATTTTTTTTCTTTATTGATTAAGGTGTTACAAAAGTGTCCTTACCTCCCTGTTGCTCCCTTCCCCACTCATGCCCTCACACCCCTGTTGTCTGTGTCCGTTGGTTAGGCTTATGTGTATGCATACAAGTCCTTTGGTTGATCTCTCCTCCTTACCCCCACCCTCCCCTACCTTCTCTCTGAGGTTTGGTGCTCTGATCGATGCTTCTCTGTCTCTGGATCTGTGTTTGTTCATCAGTTTATGTTGTTCATTATATTCCACAAATGAGTGAGATCATGTGATGTTTATCTTTCTCTGACTGGCTTATTTCACTTAGCATAATGCTATCCAGTTCCATCCATGCTGTTGCAAATGGTAAGAATTCCTTCTTTTTTTACTGCAGCATAGTATTCCATTGTGTAGATATACCACAGTTTTTTAATCCAGTCATCTGCTGATGGGCACTTAGGCTGTTTTCCAAATCTTATCTATGGTAAATTGTGCCACTATGAACATAAGGGTGCATATATCCTTTCTGATGGGCGTTTCTAGTTTCTTGGGATATATTCCTAGGAGGGAGATCACTGGGTCAAATGGGAGTTCCATTTTTAGATCTTTTGAGGAAACTCCATACTGTCCTCCACAGTGGCTGCACCAGTCTGCATTCCCACCAGCAGTGCAAGAGGGTTTCTTTTTCTTAGCATCCTGGCCAGCACTTGTCATTTGTTGATTTGTTGATGATAGCCATTCTGACAGGTGTGAGATGGTACCGCGTTGTCGTTTTGATTTGCATCTCTTGGATAATTTAAGGTGACCAGATGTCCCGGGATAGTTCCGATTTTTAATAATTTGCTCCACTTCCCGCGGCGTTTTAAAAAGTCCCAATTTTTGGAAAGATTCTTTTAAATCTCTCGGACTTTTATAAAACACTCAGGACGTGGGACAAATTGTTAAAAATCGGGACTGTCCTGCCAAAAGCGGGATGTCTTCTCACCTTATAATTAGTGACTTTTGAGCATGTTTTCATATATCTCTTGGCTTTTCTTATGTCCTCTTTCAAAAGTGTCTATTTAAGTCTGTTGCCCATTTTTTGATTGTGTTGTTTATCTTCCTTTTGTTAAGTTGTATGAATTCCCTGTAAATATGGGAGTTTAAACCCTGATCAATGATAACATTGGCAAATAGGTTCTTCCATGCCGTGGGCTTTCTTGTTGTCTTGTTGATGATGTGCAAAAGCTTTTTATTTTTCTGTTGTCCCATTTGTTTATTTTCTCTTTAGTTTCCATTGCCCTAGGAGTGGAATCGGTGAGGAAATTGCTTTGGCATATGTCTGAGATTTTGCTGGCTGTGGATTCCTCTAGTATTTTTATGGTTTCCAATCTTATGTTTAAGTCCTTTATCCATTTTGTTAAGAATTCTTTTAACTACTCATATGCTGGGGTTCTTTTCCCAGCCTTACAAAGGGTTCAGCCTTCTGGAGAAAGGGGCTGATGTGTAGATGATTAAAGAGTCCAGAGATGGAAGGCAATTTTGAAAGGCATTGGAGGTTAGAGGAACTTCAGCTGAAAGGAACTGAAATACTCTTACCTAGACCAAGGACCAGTGCTTTTATTTTAACACAATTTGTCCTAAGGCAAGGTGGAAATATACATTTCAAAGGATCGTATACAGAAGCATTATCAGTTTGGGGAATAGCCTACAGCTGTTCAGGTGTTTGGCCTACTGGAGGCAATAACATTCCCTGAGCTATCTGGCCGCTAACCATCCTATTCAGGTTTGGGGAAAGTGCTTTTAGCTATTTCCAACAGGTAAATTACAAATGTGGCTCACCCTTGTTGAGCCCCCCAAGTCTCATCAACCTTTTGATGGAACTCTTGTAATTATTACATGCTGGAATTGGTTCTCCGCACTCATATGCATTCATATACATTCAAACTTTCGCTAGTTTTGTAGAGTAAGCATTTTACATTCTGACTTAGATCACTATGTTACTCTTATAGTAATTGCTAAGGAATTTTAATGTCCCTGGCATTGATGCTTTCACATCAATAGATATAAGTCAGTCAAGATGTATTTTCATGTAAAATAGTAGTTCCCCATGCTCCTTCCTCCCCATCCATGGGGGGATATGTTCCAAGAGCCCAGTAAATACCTGAAACTGCAGGTAGTATTGTACCACACACACACACACACACACACGCATGCACTCATGCACATGCTTGCGTGTACTCTGTGTTTTTTCCCTATGCATACATAGCTTTTCTTTTTTAAAAAAAAATATTTTATTGATATTTTACAGAGAGGAAGGGAGAGAGATAGAGAGCTAGAAACGTCAATGAGAGAGAAACATTGACCAGCTGCCTTTTGCACACCCCCTACCAGGGATGTGCCCGCAACCAAGGTACATGCCCTTGACCAGAATGGAACCTGGGACCTTTCAGTCCGCAGACCGATGCTCTACCACTGAGCCAAACCGGCTTTGGCGCATACATAGCTTTTCAATTAAAGTACTAAGCACTTTATGGTTTCTCTTTGGCATATCTGAATTGCTAGCATCACTTCTCTTGTGCTTTGGGAGCATTATTAAGTAAAATAACGGTTACTTGAAAACAAGCGCTGTGATACCAGGACAGTCCATCTGATGACTAGACCAGTGTTTCCCAAACTTTTGACATATGTGTACCCCTTCTATAATTTTCGTAACGCTGAGTACCCCTCGTCAAAAAAAAGGATGTATTTTAATAACAATCAAAATATATTTATTTTTTTCTTTTTTTGGTACATACACAAAATAATAATAAACAAAATAAAATTATTCATAATAAAATATAAATAAAAGTTATATTATAAATAACATTTATTTGGATCAATGAGAAGGATGAAATTGACTTGACTCATGAGAACGTAGAATTAGGCACAGCTAAGCACGGTGCAGTGCATATTCCCACTAAACTCCGGTGCAACTCGTACCCCCACCAAACTCTTCCCGTACCCCTGGGGGTACGCGTACCACACTTTGGGAAACTGAAGATGGCTACTAAATGACTAAGTAGCAAGGGAGTGTATACAGTGTGGATGCACTGGACAAAGAGATGTTTCATGTCCCTGGCAGGATGGGGCAGGATGGCGAGAAACTTTATAACACTACTCAAACATCACTTAATTTTAAACTTCTGAATTGTTTATTTCTGGAATTTTCCATTCAATATTTTCAGCCAGTGGGTGACTGCAGGTAACTAAAACTGCAGATAAGAGGGCACTACTGTATATTAGCCAAGATCCTTAAGTTTAGGATTTTTAGAGAGCAGACTTTGATGAAAATTCAGTGGAGTTGACTAAGAAAATAAGCAAGATAAATATGCAGTCATTTCAGATTTTTATTTGAGACAGTTTTCTCATTGTGGGATACCGTTCTCCACAGTTACTTTTAAATCAGTCAATCTTGAAGTAACTTTTAAAAATATTTTTATTGATTCCAGAGAGGAAGGGAGAATGATAGAAACATCAATGATGAGAGAGAATCATTGATTGGCTGCCTCCTGCACGCCCCCTACTGGGGATGGAGCCTGCAACCCAGCTCGTGCCCTGACCATGAATTGAACCTTGGCCGCCAGATTCATGAGTCCATGCTCAACTGCTGATCCACACTGGCCTGGCAACAACACTACTTGATAAAAAAAGTTCCTTGATCAAGTAAATCACTGAGTTTAAAAAATATGTGTGTAGGTCTATTCAGAGCCTTTCATTTGCTAATATGGCTTTGTGAATCACCTTATGGGGAGCATTTCCAAACCTGATGTGTAACATTCTGAAAATTCCCTGGGCACAGATTTGGGAAGCTGGGTTGTAAAAACCCAAAGCTCAGCAAAGTATGTGATTGGCATAAACTTGCCATACACACAGTCTTACAGTAGCAAGGGTCTTCCTGCTGTTTTTCTGTTGAATTCCTATATGGATATATGAAATACTCAGTTCCAGCAGGAAGTAGATCATCACCCTTACTGTTTTCAGCAAAGGGGTTGAAAGAGTGGAGGTTCTGGATAGTGGAGATACATAGGATTCCTTTTAAAAAAATTTTATTGATTTTTTTACAGAGAGGAAAGGAGAGGAGAGAGATAGCTAGAAACATCGATGAGAGAGACATTGACCAGCTGCCTCCTGCACATCCCACGCCAGGGATGTGCCCGCAACCAATGTACATGCCCTTGACCGGAATCGAACCTGGGACCCTTCAGTCCGCAGAGCCAAACCGGTTTTGGCATAGGATTCCTTTTCCTGGGCAGAAGCGGCCTGCAGAAAGAAGGGTGCAGCTCAGAACATTAGGCTAGTGGGGCTTATGGGAGGTTGCTGATCCTCAGTGGCAGACCAGTGACTGGGGCCTACATTTTTTTTCTTTTTATTAAACTTATTGGGGTGACATTGGATACTAGGGTTGTATTATTGAAGTGCTAGTGCCTCAAGTACAATGGTGATTTGAAATGGTGAGACTGGACACCTTTGCCTTGTTCTTGATCTTTGGGGTAAAGAAGATCATCTTTCACCATTCATTATGATTAGATGTCCTTTATCAGTTTGAGGATGTGTCCTTTTATTCCCACTTAGCATCGATATTTTAAAACATAAATAGATCGGTCTCATTTATTTTATCCAGTATATTTGGAATTATATGTTATTTCTTGGGGCTCATTTTAACTGTATTTTATTTAGAATAGTGCTACCCACTAGAACTTCGTGATAATGGAAATGTTCTATTCTATAAACATGGCATCCAGAACAGTAGCCTCTGGCCACATGTGGCTATGGTATCTGAGGAATTAAAAATTTTTAATTTTTGGAAGTTTGAGTAATTTAGTATGCAATAACCACATGTGGCCAATGGTTACTGTATTGGATAGTGTAGATCCAGAACAATACAGGAGCCAGTAAGCAGCTCTATGGATAGGAGCATAATTGGGTAATAATCTATTGACTGATGATTCATTTTATAAATTTAACTTAGACGGTTTCCAGTTTTTGTACTTAGACACTACATTTAGATTTTTCTATTTTGATTTTGTAACTTAATTTAAAAATCACACCGTGACACTTCCTTCCACTGAAAGTTTTACAATTGTCTTGCGTCAAAAACAATATAATTCTAAGCTTGTCTGGACTCCTCACTATATTAGACTATTTATTCAAATGTTGCCATTCTTGATGCAGTTAATCAGCAATGCTTTTTAGCAATTAAATGAAATGGAGGTGAGGGAGCATGGGGATGAAATTTGGGAGTTCATGCCTACATTCCATTCTCTAGACTAACTACCGTAATACTTCAAATATATGTATACTTAACGTTTTCCCAGGTTGAATTTCCAGGTTCCTATAGAGTAAGAGCAAAGATGTCTATTAACATTATTACAGGTCTAAGCTCCAGTCATGCCATTTCATTAGCTGTTTGCTTGACTAATCACATTGATTTTGCATTGTGCCAACATTAAATCAGGAAGAAAATTAACCACATTCTAAACAATATTAATATGTAATGCCACGCAAAAGAAATTCCGGAGCATATGTAATTAATATTTGTAGTATTGTTTGAGATCTTGTACTATAATCATTAACTACTGTTATTTTGTTAATCCCTTTAAATATTAGTATTTTTGTAGTAGTTACTGAAATTTCACACAGACACAACTCTTCTCCTGAACTAGTTTAGTAGCTTGTTAGTACAGAAGTAATTTTAAAACTGTTTCATATTTGTTTGAAATGAATATTTGCAAGAACTAGTATAATAGTTCTTATCCATCATGATAGAAGTATCCTAATTCTAAATACTTTTCATGAAATTACCCAAAGGAATGGCATCACAATGGCTTACTCATTTTAGTTTGGGACTGACATTATACCCAAAGAAGAAACATCCATTTTTATTTCTTCTAAGCTGAGTCAAGGGCCTAATGTGATAAGACTGTTTTTAAAGCTTTTTTCCCTTTATCTTTAGGCTATTTGACATATAGCAACATCCTGTAGTTTACATTTTAGGTCTACAACTGACACTGCATACAGCTCAGGAGGCTTGCATTACCTCTGTAGCCAAATTAATATTTTTGTGTTGCCATAAACTTCTACTTAGCATTGATTGGCTCTTGATTTATTGTCCATTGTATGGTTATATGTCACACTTAAATCCAGAATTCACTTGGAGGCGGGAAACTTGCCTCTTGATGGTATGCAAATATAAATTGAAATAAGGTAATTTAATTTAAACTTTTTATTTGGTTGAGGTGACTGGGTTTTTGCCAGGAATACTTGTCATCCTCGCTCTTTTATTTTATGTAGTTCTTATCTTTTGCTCAGGGTTTGCTTTGTATTGCCTGCTTCCCTTTACTTACCACCTTCCTCCTTTTTGTATTCACATGATTGTTTATGAAACAAGCTGAATCTAAAGCCTTTACTTTTATGTCTTTGTAGAAGGGAGTCTTATCAAACCTGCAAGTAATTAAAACTGGAATATAAACTGAATCTTTTTGTCTGTGCTACATTCTGAGAGCTCACTAAATATTAAATGAATGTAAGTGCTATGATTGCTGCCACATCCCTTTTAAAGGCATTTATTATGGCTTTATACAGCTCATGAATTTCTAGCCCCTTGTATCCATTTCTGGAATCAGTATTGTATTACTATCCTATATAATAAAAGCCTAATATGCAAATTGTCCCCTCAGGCCGTCCTTTGACCAGGAGTTCGACTGCTCACTATGACATGCACTGACTACCAGGGGGGCGGTGTGGACATGGTGGGCATCGGCAATGCGCCACCACCTCTTGCTGGCTTCCTGGGGGTGGGGGTGGCAGGGGCAGAGGTGTGGTGAGAATGCGGGGTGTCCGCTGAGCTTGCTCTCACTCCCCTTGCTACCTTCCCCCAGGATGCCAGGGCTAGCGTGCAGGGGAAGCCCCTGCACTCAGGTCCAGACACCCATAAGGAGCCTGCCCCCCACCTGTGTGGCCTCTTCTGGGTGAGCCCGGCCGCAGCCACCAGAACCACAGAGCTGCTGGGAGAGAGTGTGTTGCCTGCCCGGCTTCAGTGGGGTGCTGCTGGGTGGCCTAGAGGCCCACACTGCACCCCGGCCCTCAGCATCTGGCCACGCTCACCACATCTCCGTGTGGGGACTCAGGTGCCATTGCTTGGGCAGAGGGGGACACTCGAGGGCCCAGAGGTTAGCTGGGTCCTGTCCTTCAACGCCAGACACTCGCTCTTTGATCGCCAGCTAGGCCCAGGGACTGCACCTGCGCACAAATTTTGTCAGCGGGCCTGTAGTCAGGATTAATAATTGTAGTTGATCAATTTGAAATAAAACAGATTTTATAATGAATCTTAGTATCATCGCGAAACCTTTTTTTTAGCAAGGGCCATTGGATATTTATAACATCATTCCCTGGCCATACAAAATTATTAACTTAAAAATTAGCCTTCTCTATTCGGCCAAACACTTAACTCATCCCTAATGTCTTGGCAGGACCAGACCAAATGATGTTGTGGGCTGTATATGGCCCATGGGCTGGACATACCCTTCTCCTGCACTGTGAAATATAATGTGGAATATAATGAAGAATTTCTGTTTAGCCCTATTATGAACATTATTTCCCCTTTCCTCATTATTCATTCTTAAAAATTCTTTATTGTTTTAAGTATTGCATATAATATTACTTATGCCTCCTTTTTCACCCATTGACTTCTCCCTGGACACCGCCACCCCAGCACATGCCCTCACTCCGCTAGTGCCTGTGTGCATTGCTTATGCTTGTGTGCATGCATACAAATCCTTTGGTTGATCTCTTACCCCCATTCCACCTTTCCCTGCTTTCTCTCTCAAGTTAGATGGTCTGTTTGATTATTTTAGTCTCTGGCTCTGTTTTTGGTTACCAGTTTATGTTCATTAAATTCCACAAATGAGTGAGATCATGTGATATTTATCTTTCTCCAACTGGCTTATTTTGCTTAGCATAATGCTCTCCCGGTCCATCCATGCTGTTGCAAATGCTGAGAGTTCTTTTTTACAGCAGCTTAGTATTCCATTGTTGACATAGTATTTTCTTAGTCTATTATTGTCCTTATAGGACAACTGCATTTTAACTGATCAGAAGGTTTCATACTAGTATATGCTATTATTCTATTTTCTGATTAAAAAAATAAAAAATTGTAAATGTTGACGAAATGACTTTTTTTTTTTAATAAAAAAGACTAATCCAACATTATTTTAGCCTCTTTAAATACAGCTTTCTTTTTTACTCCTGAAAAACCTTATATTTGTAGATGATATTGATGATTATGAGTGTGATGTAAAAAACCTGATCTCTGAACAATGGTCTTTTCTGCCTTATGTGTACACTGAGTGGCCAGATTATTATGATTTCTAAACACATAATAATCTGGCCACTCAATGTAGATCCTATATAATAAAAGGCTAATATACAAATTGTCCCCTCGCCCAGGAGTTCAACCTGCAGGCAGGCCAGCCAACCGCCCATGTCTCCTCCCCCTTGGCCAGGCTGGCCAGACCCCACCCATGCACTAATTCATGCACCGGGCCTCTAATATATATACTGAGTGGCCAGATTATTATGCATTCAGAGATCATAATAATCTGGCCACTCAGTGTATAAAGCCTTAAGACTGTCATTTTGTTAGCAGTGATTGGCTCAGCCTGGTACATTTCCGATCCAATCTTAAGCTTCTGCTAAAAGCACCCCTCTTCCTGCTTCATTCTTCATCCTACCCCCACATTCCAAAGTTTATTTTTGAGGTAGTAGGGGTTTAGCTACTGGTTCTTAAGAGTTGATAACTTTGCCTTATTGTTTTGAAATTGTTTAGTGGATTTTAAAACATTTCATATTGGCCTGATAGGCATCATATTGGAACCTGATTTTAGTAATAATGTCTTTTGTCTTTCATTACCTTTACTAGGCAGGTCTAGAAAAGTTATGTTGAGTTATTCTTTTTTTTGGGGGGGGAGGTTTATACCTTTTCTTTTTCTTTTTCTTTTTGGAATTTTTAATTTCTTTATTGATTAAGGTATCACATATTTGTCCTCAGCCTCCCATTCCAATCCTCCATCCCCCATTCATGCCCCCACCCATCTATTGTCCTGGACCACTGGTTAGGCTCATATGTGTGCACATAAGTCCTTTGGTTGAGCTCTCCCTTTTATCCCCACCCTCCCTTTAAAATAGCTAGACCTGCTATTTTCCAAAGCTTATTGGTAGTGAGGCACTTTTAAATTCTCTGGGTTGCTTAATGGCCTCTATGAATATGAAGTTGTTTTGATCTATGGTTAAAACAATTCATTTTATCTTTCACTGCCATTTACAGAAGAATCGAAGCTATTCTACTTTTATATAATCTATATTAAAGTTTAAATTAAAAGTTAGAAAATCACACAGGATTTGTGAACACTATGTATAGCATGTTATTAGAATATGAGGGATAGATAAAATTGCTCGAGTTTTGTGACTCATTTTTATTAAAAATTAGATAATTTGTACACTTTTGGTTTTATCTGAGCTTGATGCCAAGTTGATGATATGCTCTGTCTCTCAGCAAATGTGGTAGCATTCTGGCTTTGGTTAAATACTTTATCTTTTAGCATCATTGATTAGATGTTTTCTGTGATATATTCAGTAGAATCCTGTGAGTTTCATGTTTATTAGCAGTGAAAATCTCTTGTGTTTAGTGATTTTTATGGTTTAGGCCAGTGTTTCCCAAAGTGTGGTACGAGTACCCCCAGGGGTAAGTGAAGAGTTTGGTGGGGATACGCGTTGCACCGGAGTTTGGTGGGGATGTGCACTGCACCGTGCTTAGCTGTGCCTAATTCTACGTTCTCATGAGTCAAGTCAAGACAGTCTTGTGAGGCGTGAGATGGTCCGGAGTGCAAATAAATGTATAAATGTTATTTATAATATAACTTTTATTTATATTTTATTATGAATAATTTTGTTTTTATTATTTTGTGTATGTACCAAAAAAATAAAAAAATAAATATATTTTGATTATTATTAAAATAGATCCTTTTTTTTTTTTTTGACGAGGGGTACTCAGCGTTACGAAAATTATAGAAGGGGTACACATATGTCAAAAGTTTGGGAAACACTGGTTTAGGCTAAGAAGTTGTTTCTTTTTTTTTTGGGGGGGGGGAGCAAGAGGGACACTTGTCAATCTTAAATTGCTGGGTCGGTAGGTAATTTAGTTTCCTTGTTAAAGCTTCATCAACCAGAGACCACCAGGAATAAGCCTGTTGTCTGACAAAATCAGATTTATTGATTCATAGTGAGGGATTAACTCCCGAGGAAACTTGGAAGGCCTCTGGATAGAGGAAGGAGGAAAGTGCCTTCTTTTTTAAATAACTTATTTTTAAAAAATATATATTTCATTGATTTTTTTACAGAGAGAAAGGGAGAGGGATAGAGCTAGAAACATCGATGAGAGAGAAACATCGACCAGCTGCCTCCGGCACACCCCCCACCCAGGATGTGCCCGCAACCAATGCCCTTGACCGGAATGGAACCTGGGACCTTTCAGTCCGCAGATCGACGCTCTATCCACTGAGCCAAACTGGTTTCGGCAATGATAACTTCTTATTTATTGAAAGACATCTAGTTGAGAAATAGAGAAATAATTGTTAGCATTTATGACAAATGATCATGATTAAGTTTCACTAATTCATATTTCTGAATTATAGTTTCTGCTAATTCTAGAGCATTATATTCCTGCAGCAGTGGTAGAAAAGTTTTTAAATGCCAGTCCTCTTGATAAAGCAATGTAAATTTGGCTCCCCAATGAAGAATTCTGAAGAGGATTTGAAGGAAGCCTGGATTAGTTTTGAATTGGTTGCTTCTGAGGCAGATTGAGAGAAGTGGGGATTAGCTAGGGTTTGGGTGCTAGCATTAAGTAAGGCGGTTTAGGAATTGGATATCTTTCTCTAGAAATAAATGAAAATAGTAAAGCAAGCTGGAGGGTATTATTGGAAACAAAGCAGTAATCACCGGGAGATAGTGTAGTTGTGATGTTTTACAACTACTCCATGACCTTGGGAAAAACAATGTTTCCTGTTAACTTTAGAGCCAGCTTTATCTTGTCTGCCCTCCCAGCTTGATTAATTGCAAGGCTGCTTTTTTTTTCTTTTTCAGTCCTGGCTGGTGTTCACTATTTTAATCCTGGAGAGATTTTGATTCTTTCAACAAGTTGTCTTATAAATTTTTTAAAAGCACGTGGCTAACATACAGCAATTTGTTATTAAGGGCTTTTCTGGATGTTCTTAGTCTGTTTTGTTTTTAGCTTAGAAACATTTCCTGACATCAGTTCAAAGTTCCATACAGAGTGAAATACTTTTAATACGAACATATTTTTCCACTGTAAATAGAGAATGCATGGAGTAGACTAGTTGTCTAACAATTCAGGGGTGGCCGTTTTAGAATACTCTTTAAATCTTCGTGAACTTTGCAGTAAAACCCAGAGTCCCTAACTGACTTTGTTCAGTGTCTTGTAGGTAGAGGAAACATTGAGGGCTATGTGTTGCTTTTTATTTTTTAATTTTATTTTTTAAAATAAATCTTTATTACTCAGATTATTACAATTGTTTCTCCTTTTTCTCCCCCAAAGCTCCCTACCACCCAGTTCCCTTCCCACCCTCTGCCCTTCCCCCCTCTTCCCCCAATTGTCTTCATCCATTGGTTATAGGATTTCAATCCAGTCTCTCACTGCTTCCCCACCCCCTTATCCTCCTGATAATTATCAGTCCACTCCCCTTCCTTGCCCCTGATTCTACTATATTCACCACTTTATTCTGTTCCTCAGATTTTTTTCCCTTCCCTTTTCCTTATTTCCGTATATGAATTTCAAGTGGGACACTCTCTCATTTGTTTTTTTAGGGAAATACAACAGATTTTTCTGTAGCTAATGGCTGCAGACTGTCCAAATGTCTCAAGACCACACGAATAGAATCTGCTCCTCCTCCGGTTCACACCGCCCC
The DNA here is from genome assembly GCA_963924515.1 of Vespertilio murinus. Lineage (NCBI taxonomy): Eukaryota > Metazoa > Chordata > Mammalia > Chiroptera > Vespertilionidae > Vespertilio > Vespertilio murinus. Next base: position 27,325,151 of record OZ004710.1, read on the forward strand.
CTCCCCCTGGGTCTCACCACTTCCTCAGGGCACATGGCTCTCCCCGTGTGCACGGCTCCCCTGCTTTTTATTTTTAAAGTTATTTACCATTTCAGACTTATAGCAGAGTTTCTGTAATGTCATTAGCATTGATAAGTGGGAAGACTATTGAACTATAATAAGGAGACCTGGATTCAATCTGCCATTTATTGGCTCTGTAATGTTAGGCAAGACATGCAGTTTCTTTGGGCTTTAATTTACTCATTTACAAATTGAAGTAAATACTCGCCTTCAGATCTCACAGGATTTCTGTGAACTCATATGAGACGTCTGCAGAATTACTTTATAAGCTTTAAAATGTCACATAAATATAATTTATAATTATGATATTGGGTCACTGATACAGATAATAATGACTCATAGATTAGAGATCTAGTATTTGAGTTATCTTCATGAAAAGATTATATAACTCACATGCAACCCTTGTAGTTGCATATCTGAACTTAAGTCTCAGACCTGTCATTTGGCTTCAAATCCAGTGCTCCTCCCACAGAATTCCTAGCAAACTGAATAATATGTATTTCCTACTTTCCATAATGGGAACGAATTGTTGACCATTCTATGTGCTCTGAGATATTTATAAGGCTCGTTTGCTATTACTTTCCAAAATAGTTTCTAGCCTCTGGTTTATGTTTAGAATCATTGTTTTCACATTTATTGTGTGTGCTTTAAATAAGACATTTGATAATAAGGTGGGCATTGGTAAATACTATAATTTCATTCAATATACTTTGAGGTCCAATTGTATCAAGTACAGCCTCTTGAAAAATGAATAGTGGCTTTATTCAGAAGATAATTGTCTGTTTGCTATATTATTATCTAAAAGCCTAGAGTTTGTGTTGGGAAATGAGACTGGAAGAAAAAGATATGGAATAATTATTTTGAACCTTCCATGCTAAGAATATGGATTTTTTTGGATAAAGGGTTAGATAGTAAAAATTTTTGGCTTTCTGGGTCATTTGGTCTCTGTTGTAACTACTCATCTCTGTGGTAGTGTGAAAGCAGCCAGTGATGGGTGCATGATGCAGAGTGCAGATGATATTTTGTTAAATTATACACTTAAAAATCTGTATGTTTTAATATATATATATATATATATATATATATATATATATATATATATTTTATTGCTTTTTTACAGAGAGAAAGAGAGAGGGATAGGGAGTTAGAAACATCAATGAGAGAGAAGCATCGATCAGCTACCTCCGGCACACCCCCTACTGGGGATGTGCCCGCAACCAAGGTACATGCCCTTGACCGGAATTGAACCCGGGACCTTTCAGTCTTCAGGCCGACGCTCTATCCACTGAGCCAAACCGGTTTGGGCAAAACCTGTATGTTTTTATGAATCAGTGTTATTCCAATAAACTCAATTTTAAAAAAAAGCAGTCACAGGTTATCCTATATAATCCTATATAATAAAGAGGTAGTATGCAAATTGACCCTCACACCCTCTCATCACAAGATGGCTGCTCCCACATCATCACAAGATGGCCACTCCCATGTCACAGATGGCCAACCCCATGTTGTCTCAAGATGACTGCGGCAAGATGGCCACCCCCACATCATTACAAGATGGCCACCACAAGATGGCTGCCCCCATGTTCGATTGATGGCTTAGGCTCACAAGTCGTCAGTTGGACATTCCACATGGGCTTCCTGACTGCAAGAGGGTGCAGGCCAGGCTGAGGGACCTCCTGAGTGCACAAATGTTGTGCACTAGGCCTCTAGTAAGTATATAAATGAGCATGCTGTTTTCCAGTAAAAATGCATTTATAAAAATATGTGGTGGGCTGAATTTGGCCCATGGACTTCATTTTGCCAATCCCTCTTCTGTACCATACTAATGAGTGTAGTATGAACCAATAGATACTCTTTTGTTGTTAATCCTCACTGGAGGATGTTTTAGAGATGGTAGAAGGAAGGTGGGGAGAGAGAGAGGAGAGAGAAGAGAAACAAACAATGATGTGAGAGAGCCATATCAATCATTTGCCTCACACATGCACCCCAACAGAAGCAGGGAATCTGCAACCCAGGTACTTGTCCTTGACCAGAATCAAACTTGGGACCCTTTGGTTCATGGGCCTGTGCTCTAATCACTGAGCCACGCAGTCAGGGCTGTTGTATACTTTTGAATAGAAAAATTATATAATCAGATTTCTATTTTGAAAAGATAACTCAAGTTGCAAAGTGTAGCATAAATAAATTGGAGAGGAGAAAGACTGGAAGAGATACAGAGAAATTAGAGGGAAGACTATTACTGTAGATGTAGATAGGAGATGAAAAGTGTGAGGGAAAGGTAAAAGGTTAGAGATAAAGATTGGCAATATTTCATATGGGAGTAGGTAAGATCGCAGTGCACAAAATTTATTCATGGGAGGAGGATATCCCTCAGCCAAGCCTGCACCCTCTCTAATCTGGGAACCCTTGAGCGATGTCTGACCACCCATTTAGGCCCAATCCCACCAGAATCAGGCCTAAATGGGCAGTTGGACATCCCTCTCATAATCCAGGACTGCTGGCTCCCAACCACTTGCCTGCCTCTGCCTGATTGCTCCTAACTGCTTATGCCTGCCAGCCTGATCACCCCCTAACCACTCCCCTGCCAGCCTGATTGATGCCTAACTGCTCTCCGGCAGGCCCAATTGCCCCTAACTGCTCTCCCCTGCTGGCCTGGTCACCCCTAACTGCCCTCCCCTTCTGGCCTGGTCAACCTCAACTGCCTTCCTCTGCTTGCCTGGTCACCCCTAACTGCTCTCCTTTGCTGGCCTGGGTCCCCCTTCCCAACTGCCCTCCCCTGCAGGCCTGGTGCCCCCCAACTGCCCTCCCCTGCAGGCCTGGTGCCCCCCAACTGCCCTCCCCTGCAGGCCTGGTGCCCCCCAACTGCCCTCCCCCTGAAGGCCTGGTCTCCCCTAATTGCCCTCCTCTGCTGACCTGCCCCCTAACTTCCTTCCTCTGTAGGCCTGGTCCCACCAACTTCCATCCTGTGCAGGCCTGAATCCCCTCCAACTGTCCTCCCCTGCAGGCCTGGTGCTTCCAAACTACCCTCCCCTGCAGGCCTGGGTCCCCCCCACCTGCCCTCCCCTGCAGGCCTGGTCTCCCCCAACTGTCCTCCTCTGCTGGCCTGGTCACCCCTAACTGCCCTCCCTGCTGGCCTGATTGCCCACAACTGTCCTCCCCTGCAGGCCTGGTCCCCGCACTGCCTTCCCTTGCTGGCCTGGTCTCCCCCAGCTACCCTCCTCTGCTGGCCTGGTCACCCCTAACTGCCCACAATTGCCCTCCCCTGCAGGCCATCTTGTGGTGGCCATCTTATGTCTTGGAGTGATGGTCAATTTGCATATTACTCTTTTATTAGATAGGATAGATATTCTCCAAGGTTTTGAAAGGTTGAATACTAATTAACTTTATTTTTTTCTTTTTTTTTGTTTTGTTTAATCCCCATACGAGGATATTTTTCCATTGATATTTAGAGAGACTAGAAGGGTGGTGGAGAGACAGAGAGAGAGAAACATCTATGGGAGAGAGACAAATCGATTGGTTGCCTTCTGCATACACCCTAACCACATATTGAGCCTGTAATTGAGGTATGTGCCCTTGACTGAAATTCAACCCAGGATCTTTCAGTCCAAGGGCCTATCTACTCTCTCTACTGAACTAAATTGGGTAGGGCCAAATTATTTAACTTTCTAGAAATATTTTTTATTTAATTTGGCAAATTCTTGAACACCAAATATATATAAAGCCTTTCCCAAGTGTTCAGGGATTCTTGCTGTCAAAGATTTTACCCTTCTACTGGGGAGATTTAGATAGATGGGATATTATTATAGTACTAGTGGCCCAGTGCACAGATTTGTGCAGTGAATGGAAAATAATTAGAAGAAATATGTTAATATTGCTATTTTCCCTTTCTCTGTATGTGTTAAGTGTATATGTAAGAATTCAGGTTTTTAAAAATATTTTATTGATTTCAGAGAGGAAAGGAGAGGGAAAGGGAGAGTTATAAACATCAATGATGAGAGAGGATCATTGATCGGTTGCTTCTTGCATGCCCCCTTTATATTATAGTTTTGTAATTGGATGATTTGTCAGCTTTAATTATGTTCTGGGTTGGTTTTGGCTAGATTTAAAGATTGGGGTGAAACCTGTTGTAGTGACTAGAGCATAATTTACATATTAAGACAAATTATTTATTTATTGATTTTATAGATAGAGGGGGAGGGAGAAAGAGAAAGAAACATTGATTTGTTGTTCCAGTTACTTATATATTCATTAATTGCTTCTTGTATGTGCCTTGGTCCTTTTTTTTAAAAAAAAAAAATTATTGTTCAGATTATTACAATTGTTTCTCCTTTTCCCCCCATAGCTCCCTACCACCTGGTTCCCGCCCCACCCTCTGGCCTTACCCCCTCCCCCATTGTCCTCATCCATAGGTGTATGATTTTAATCCAGTCTCTTCCTGCACCCCCACACCCCTTTCCCCCTGATAATTATCAATCCACTCCCTTTCTTTGCCCTTGATTCTATTATATTCACCAGTTTAATCTGTTCCTCAGATTTTTAATTCACTTGATTTTTAGATTCACTTCTTGATATATATGTATTTGTTGATCATAATTTTTATCTTTTTTTTTTCTTCCTCTTCTTAAAGAATACCTTTCAGCATTTCATATAATGCTGGTTTGGTGGTGTTGAACTCCTTTAGCTTTTTCTTATCTGTGAAGCTCTTTATCTGCCCTTCAATTCTGAATGATAACTTTGCTGGATACAGTAATCTTGGTTGTAAGTTCTTGTTATTCATCACTTTGAATATTTATTGCCACTCCCTTCTGGCCTGCATAGTTTCTGTTGAGAAATCAACTGACAATTGTATGGGTGCTCCTTTATAAGTAACTAACTACTTTTCTCTTGCTGCTTTTAATATGCTCTCTTTGTCTTTTGCTCTTAGCATTTTAATTATGATGTGTCTTGGTGTGGTCCTCTTTGGATTCCTTTTGTTTGGGGTTCTGTGCACTTTCTGGACTTGTAAGTCTATTTCTTTCACCAGGTGGGGAAGTTTTCTGTCACTATTTCTTTCAATAGGTTTTCAGTATCTTGCTCTCTCTCTTCTTCTGGGACCCCCATAATTCTGATGTTGGCATGCTTGAAGTTGTCCCAGAGGCTTCTTACACTGTCTTCAACTTTCTGGATTCTCTTATCTTCTTGTTTCTGCGGAGGAGTGTCCTCTGGCTCTTTGTGTTCCAAATCTTTGACTTGATTATTGCAATCTTCCATTCTGTTTTTGGGACTCTGTATAATATTTTTTATTTCAGTCAGTGTATGCTTTATTTTATCGGCCTTTTCTAGGAAATTCTTGAAAAACCTTATAACCGTGGTTTTGAACTCTATATCCAGTCTTTTGTTCTCCTCCATCTCTTTTATTTGAGATCTATTTCTTTGTCTTGGCATTTTTGCTGCTTCCCAGAGTTGGTAAGATGGCTTTGTGTGTTTGGTGTCCTATATGGCCCAGTTGGTCAGCCTCCTCAGTTCCCTGAGGTAGACACTCTTGGTGCTCCCCTTTGTGGACTGCGTGTACAGCCTTGTTGTAGTTAAGTCTTGATTGTTGTTGGTATCACTGGGAGGAATTAACCTCCAGGCCCATTGGATGAGAGTATCAGCTGTGTCTTCTCCGGGATACCTTCTGTATTGGAGCGCCTTGATCCTTGATCGAACTCACAGCCTTGGTATATTGGGACAGTGCTCTATAATTTTTATTTTTCTCTCATTTTTGAGAAATTCTATTATGGAATATTGGTTCAGAGATCAGTTTCTGAAGCCAGATTGCTTGGCTTGAATATTGGCTCTGCTACTTAGTAGCTTGGGGTCTTGTATAAATTGTTTAACCCCTCTATGCCTCAGTTCCTATGTCTCTAAAAAGAGGGTATTAATAATATTGACTACATTTGGTTAAATAAATTAAACATGAAGTGATTAGCACAGTGCCTGGCACAAAAAAGAGTGTTTATTATATAACATTTTTTTGTCAATTCTAGTCAGCAAAGTATGTAATACTCACTTATGCTTAATCATTTTCTTTAGTATAGAGATCACTATCCATCCGTGTCCAATTTAATATGAAACTTCTCTCCTTTCCCCCCAATCCCATCTATTTTGGAATGTGAGAACACTGAGATCCCAGAGAGGAGAGGAAAAGGGAAGAGGACTAGGACTGTTTCACAGAAACTAAGCCTACTGTGCTATAGTATGTTCTACAAAATTGACTTGACTTAATTGTCAAGATAGGTGATATTATTATGCCTATGTTATAGATTTTATAGATGAAGAAGAAGGTAGGCTATTTTTTCTCATGCTATATTGCCATTTACTGTCATTTTGTCAAACTAGGGAGGGATTGGTAAAGCCAGAGCCAACTCTTCTAGTACCTGTTGAGCTTTTTGCCTGGCTCTTTGATTTTCCCACAGGATTACTATGCATTATGTCTTTTGTCCTTACTCCCTCCACCAAAACACATGTCCCCATGATTTACCCTTTTGTATCGAACAACAACTTGGTACCCACAAAAACAAGGGGGAAAGTTCACAGCATTAGACCCATCAATATCTTTTATTTTGTGTACAGTATGTGTCTCTTTCTATACAGTACCAGACTGTTTTTGTTATTATAGTTTTACAGCTTAAAATCAGGAAGTGTGATGACGACAGGTTTTCTTTCTCAGGATTGTTTTGCTTATTTAATAGTGTCTTTTCTTATTTAGTGCTTTTTCTGTTCCTGTGAATTATTGGAATTTTAATCATTGGAATTTTGATAGGGATTGTGTTGAATGTATAAACTATTGGTAAAAATACCATTCTAATTTTGAATTATAATTTTTTACTTTTATCTGTTTTCACCTTTACCACACTGTTGTGTGCTTTCTTATGTTTTCCTGTAGCTTATTGGTGTCTTTTGAATTCAGCTTCAAGAATTCACAGTAGTTTTTACAAGGCAGCTTTTTTAAACACATAAACTTTTTTTTTAAAAATCAGGAAGTGTGATAACGTCAGGTTTTGTTCTTTCTCAGGATTGTTTTGCTTATTTAGTGCTTTTTCTATTTCTGTGAATTATTGGAATTTTAATCATTGGAATTTTGATAGGGATTGTGTTGAATGTATAGACTATTGGTAAAAATACCATTCTAAATTTTGAATTATAATTTTCTACTTTTATCTGCTTTCACCTTTACCACATTGTTGTGTGCTTTCTTATGTTTTCCTGTAACTTACTGGTGTCTTTTGAATTCAGCTTCAAGAACTCAACAGTAGTTTTTACAAGGCAGCTTTTTAAAACACATAAACTTTTTTTAAAATCAGGAAGTGTGATAACGTCAGGTTTTGTTCTTTCTCAGGATTGTTTTGCTTATTTAGTGCCTTTTCTATTTCTGTGAGTTATTGGAATTTTAATTATTGGAATTTTGATAGGGATTGTGTTGAATGTATAGACTATTGGTAAAAATACCTTTCTAATTTTGAATTATAATTTTCTAATTTTGTCTGTTTTCACCTTTACCAAACTGTTCTGTGCTTTCTTATGTTTTTCTGTAGCTTATTGGTGTCTTGAATTCAGCTTCAAGAACTCACAGTGCTTTTATAAGGCAGCTTTTGTTTGTCTGGGATAGCCTTATTTTCCTTTGTATTTGGTGAATAAAGTATAAGTATTCCTATATACTTTTTTTTTAAAGTTTTTAAACATTTTCAACACTTTCTCTTTTTTGTGAATGCATGTATGTATGTATATAAGTCATATAGTCTCATTTACATTTTATATAATATATTTGGCTTATCTCTTCTCTTCCATTCAACCCCACATCAAGGTATGTCAGTCTGATCCATGCTTCCATATTTTAGGTCTTATTTTATTTCAGTGACTTAGATTATTATTTGTATTTCTTATATTGTGACTTATTTGTTAATCTTTCAGAGCTTGATGGTGTTCTTATCGGTGCTTAGTTTTATGTGTTTTAAAAAATTAAGACTGTCATATTTGTTGTAAATGTTTTCATTTTTTTAAAGTAGTTATTATTTTTCTCTGTAAAGGACTCTTAAAAAGTGAAATCTGTTTTTTCTCTTTATTTTTTCCATTATCATTTATCCCCTGTAGACTCTTCTAAGTGAAATAAGCTAGTTAGAGGAAGCCAATAATATGATTTCACACATATGTGGGATTTTATGAATAGACTGAAGTCTAATTTTTGTATACTATAAAGATACATAAAACTTTTAGTAACTCTGAATTAACAGTTTGGGCTTGAGGTATTAACTCTTTTGGGGTGCAGTATATTTTGTTCATATGAGTGTGTTCCTTTGGCTATCTAGAAACTCAATATTTGCTGGACGAATGACTGCATTTCTGATAGGTATTTATCTCTCCTCTCTGTCACTGGTTTTCTTTCTATCTCTGGTCCTCTTCTCAAAGTTTTTTTTTTTTTTTAATTTATTATTTCTTTCTATTAAAGTTGTTTTTATTTTTATGCTTCAAGCAGTGGTTTTCAGCCAGAGACGGTTTTCTCTCCTCCCTAGGAGTAATTTGGCGATGCCTGGAGATATATTTGCTTTGTCACAACTTGGTGGTGGTGGGGTGTTACTACCGAGTTTCCCCGAAAATAAGACATCCTCCGAAAATAAGACCTACTTCATGGAAACATAATACACCCCCCTGAAAATAAGACCTAGCGCATCTTTGGGAGCAAAAATTAATATAAGACACTGTCTTATTTTCTGGGAAACAGGGTAGCAACTAGTGGGTAGAGGCCAGCTGTCTCCATTTTGTTGGTTTGCCGAACACTCTAAAATATAGAGATAGTCTTCGATCATGAAAAATCATATGCCCAAGGTGTCAGTGGTAATGAGGTAATTGAGAAACCCTGCTTTAAAGTGACATGTCTTTTCCTCTAAATACTTGCAAAGTATGTATAGAAAAAAGCAAAGCAGAAGCAATTAATGCTTGATTGTCTCAAGGAACTCCAAGCAGTAAGGAATGTTTGTTTGATTAAAGAAGGAAGTTAACCGGAGTCCCAAAGTTATGGTGCCTGCTCTTCCCAATGTAGAATTGTGGAAATTTTTAGATCTTGGGAGCTGTCAAAAACCGATTCTTTAGAGCTGCCAAAAAGAAACTCTCTTACCTGTTACGAATGCTTATGGATTTTCTACCATTATTTATTCAGCATCTCTCAGTGTTACATAAATACGCAGTTCTCTATTATTATATACATGCAGAATTTTGTTTATTTTGCTATTCATCATTCATTTTTTTTGTCATTTCGTCAGTTTAAAATGGCCAATGGATCTACCTTTCCCTGAAAAAAGACTTCTTTGCTCTTAAGATTGAGACATTGAAAGGTTTCATGTTTTTTATTATGGCATGGTTCTGATTATACTAATCCTGCTACAACTCAGTTCTTACCTTTTGTCTTGCTTTAACATAAAGCTATTGCCATTTGTCCTATATTATTTATACACTATGGCAAAATGTCACCTTGCTTCATGGTGACTTTGAGCTCATAGGGATCTTATATTTTGATTAAAATATAATGTGTGAGATTTTAAATATTTTCAGTCTGTAATGGAAGATTTGAGGAACAGAGCAAGTGAGTACTTGCAAATCTTTATATAGGGATCAAGACATTTGAGGGAAGTGAAAAAAATACAGGCAGAATTTGAAAGAGAATTGTGCAGACATGTGTTTCATTCTGGCTCCTTTTAAATAAAATGAGCTTCAAGGCAAAAACCAAATAAACCAACAAAATGGAGACAGGATCTAAGATGAGCTCATAGGAGAAGAAGCCTCAAAGTTCATTGGTAACTAGAGAGAGACCCTACAGTTTCAGAAACCAAAAAGGCGAAAACCTATAAACAACCTAAAAAGAATTGTTACTGAGAACCTATGTGGTGTCATGGCTTTCTTTATCTTTTCACTATATAAATCATCTTATATTACTATTGAATTTTTAGGGACAGCTATAGATGGGGTGGACGGGTATGAGGACAGGAAAAATTATAAATTATATAATTTTTAAGGTGTATTATATTTAACAAAAAATAATACTTTTATTCTAAAACTAGAGGCCCTGTGCACAAAATTCATGCATTGGGGTTTGGGCCCCTCAGCCTGGCCTGCACCCTCTTGCAATCTGGTACTGCTGGCTCCTAACTGCTCACCTGCCTGCCTGATCACCCCTAACCAGTCTGCATGCCTGTCTCATTGTTCTTAACCACTCGCCTGCCTGCCTCATCACCCCTAACCGGTCACCTGCCTGCCTGATTGCCCCTAACCACCTTTGTCTGTCTGCCTTGGCCCTCACCACCATGGCTTTGTCTGAAATGATGTTAGGAAGGTTGTTTGGCTATCCTGTCTAATTAGCATATTATGCCTCTATTATTATAGATTCCTTCATTTTATAGTAAGATTTACGTATATATTTAAAGTAACCGTCTCCTTGACTATTGTGTACCAGGAAAGGCAAAATGGGAATGTACTTGAGAAACCATATAAAGCAAACAAAAAGTCAGACTTCTGGGATTTAAAAGAATGAGTGTTCTTAATGCTTTGCAGAGTGAACTTGAGTTTATAAAATCATGAAATGTATAATTAAATTTAGACTTTTCACAGGGTAGAATTGCTGTGATATCTGTACCCTGTTTTATCTCATCTTAATATTAATGATTTAACTTCCTAAAATAGGTTTCACTTTTAGGTTTTAAGAAGTGAAATCTCCTATTTTATGTTTTCCAGTGAATATCACCTCTGCCAGGCAATTAACAGGATGCAGTCGCTTCAGCCATATTTTTCCTTCATCTGCTTACCAGCACATTAAGATGCATAAGAGAATTCTGGGGCACTTGTCATCTGTCTACTGTGTAGCATTTGACCGAAGTGGGAGAAGAATTTTTACAGTGAGTTTAAAATTTCTAATACTGTATCATATTAGAGATTAACAACAGTTGAAGCTAGGCTTATGGCATTGAATTATGTTTTTTTTGCAGTTTATTCTTTTTAGATACATGAATGTAAGGAAAGATGAATGGAAATTGAAAATCTTTTTCTCATTCTATATAAGTAAATGAATGTGAACTATAATGTCCCCTATCTTTTAGAAGGCATTATAGTCTAGAGGTGGTTAATTTATATGAAACAAGTTTTATCTACTCGATTTCATTTACATTTTAGCAAATATTTATTAATATGCATTTTCCATTTGTCACTTAGTGTAACTGTTGCCAGTTCTGCTTAATTAATGATGACATTATCCTTATGGCTGAATAGTTGAACTATATTACACAGTTAGTAATGAAGATTACAGTTATTGTGCATATCTTTCTTTGATTTTAGTATTGGTTACATTTAAAGTTTGGTTTTCATTAACCAGAGTATTCTGTGTGATTTTGAACACAATATTGTAGCACACTAATATTTTCAAGAAAAGGCTTATTAGCCTCATTACTTTAGTACTAAGTTAACACAAAACTGTAGGTAATGGCCTAATTTTATTTATTTATTTATTTATTTTGTTTTGTTAATTTTTACCTGAGGATATTCCCCCGACCCACCCCATTGATTTTTTAGACAGTGGAAGGGAGGGATGAAGGAGAGAGAAGCGGGGGGAGAGAGAAACAACCTGCAACCCAGATATGTACCCTTGACTGGGAATTGAAACCATCACCATTTGGTATGCAGGTGATGGTCTAACCACTGAGCCAGACCAGTGAGAGGTGGCCTAATTTTCTTTTTAAATTTCTTTTTAAATAGCTAAGGAAGTGGTTTGTATGTTGGTAAGGTGTAATTCCTTGGAGTTCATTACAAAGTCTTTCATGGATATTTGTATGACTCCAAATGTATCATATAAGTATTTGTTTATTAATGATCACAATGAGGATGATGATTGCCAACTTGCTATAAATAGATAATTATTAAATAACTTATAATAATAAAAGCATAATATGCTAATTAGACCGGATGTCCTTCTGGACAAAGCCAGGGCTGCAAGGGAAGCCCTGTTCCCAGGTGCTTGTCAGTTCCCAGGGGCCTGTGGGCAGCCAGAGAGAAGCCTGGGTCCTGAGTCCTGGGTGCCAGAGGAAGCCAGTGCTGGCAGCCAGGGGAAGGAAGGCCTACTACACTCGATCGGGCCTCTATTTTCCATAATTGGGTAGAATTGCTTTTTACTATTTTTAAAGCTCTTTAGAAATTATCAATAAAGAAGTTAAAAATGTTTTCACCATTTATTATCAAGAAAAAGTCTCACGTTTACTGAGAAATGCATGTAGACTTTGGGTTAAAATTTTTAAAAAAATGTATTTTATTGATTTTTTTTACAGAGAGGAAGGGAGAGGGATAGAGAGCTAGAAACATCGATGAGAGAGAGACATCGATCAGCTGCCTCCTGCACACCCCCTACTGGGGACGTGCCCACAGTCACTGTACATGCCCTTGACCGGAATGGAACCTGGGACCTTTCAGTACGCAGACTGACGCTCTATCCAGTGAGCCAAACCGGTTTCGGCTGGGTTAAATTTTTAAGTATTTGTAGAATAAATATTCAAGCAGTTAAGAAAAAAAAAGGCTGTCAGGCCTAAGGAAAGAAAGAATGACAGGGATACTTACTCCTAAAATTGTTTTGAGTTGTCAGGGATTGATAGTAGTCTTGAAGAGCTCTCACAAATACCATTGTCAGTTTGGACAATGCTTGTCAGTGCTATCATTTAAACATCATTTTTATTTGCTACTGGATCCCTATTACCTGGAGAGAAGAGACTAAAATGTAAAGGCTTAGAAGTGACTTAATAAAATCTTCCCTTTGTTTCTCCGGCTTTTTGGGGAAGGGGAAATAACCTGCTTCATTGTAAATCTTCTGTCCTTTCTTGCCACCGTAGGGCTCAGATGACTGTTTGGTGAAAATTTGGGCAACAGATGATGGACGCCTCCTTGCTACACTTCGAGGGCACTCTGCGGAAATATCTGACATGGCTGTAAACTATGAAAACACTCTTATTGCTGCAGGCAGCTGTGATAAGGTCGTAAGAGTGTGGTGTCTTCGAACTTGTGCACCAGTAGCAGTCCTCCAGGGGCATTCAGCTTCTATTACTTCCATCCAGGTGAGAAAATGAAAAGGTGATCTCTAACATGTGTAATAAGGATGATAATTCTCTTGTTTTTGTTATATTGTGTTGATAATATTATAAAGAATGAAAAAAAAGAAAAAAAAAGAATGGCCAACAGAAAAATGTTGACCTCTTAAGAGCTTTGTTCCTACCCTGTAGACATGTGTTTTTTAAAGTTCTTGCTTCATATAAATCCATTCCCTTTAGAAATCAGTAAAAAGGGAACTGAAAAGGTTTTTTAAATATAGTATGAGGCAAATATGCCTCGCTCATATTTATAAAGAAGGGAGAAGCTTGTAAATGCTTTGAGGAGTAATACTAATAATACCTGTTAGTCAGGATATAAACAGGTTCTGACTTGAATATTGGCACACTTCATGTTAACATTTAATCCAAGATGCTTTTCAGCCAGATTTAGAAAGAGAAGTTTCATGTTAGAAAAAAATTTATTCTTAATTTCAGCTTGATATTTCACACATAGTACGTTGGCTTCTTTTAAATACTTGATCATATAATGTTTTTACCAGATGTTAGTAGTGGAAGTTTTGGATACCCCCTAAAGAACTTTTATTTAATCAAACTAAGCTGAACTTTTGTCCTCTTTGTGTTAAGAGCAAAATAGAGCACTCCTTCTGAGAAGGTCTTTTATTCTTTGGTCAAGGAGATCACTTTTGTGGATGAGATAATTACTCCGATTTACTTATTCGTTAGTTGCTAATTAGTATGTCGGTCATTTTGTGTGTGTTATTTAAATAATGTATTACCTCTTTATGAGGAGCTAGCAATGATTGGGTTCAATATAGCATATTGAATTTGAAAAAAACTTCCATGTCAAATTTAAAAAAATATATATATATATATATTATTGATATTTTACAGAGAGGAAGAGAGAGGGATAGAGTTAGAAACATCAATGAGAGAGAATCATTGATCAGCTGCCTCTTGCACAACCCCTACTGGGGATGTGCCCGCAACCAATGTACATCCCCTTGACCGGAATGGAACCCGGGACCTTTCAGTCTGCAGATCGAAGCTCTACCACTGAGCCAAACTGGTTTCTGCCCATGTCAAATTTTTGATCAGTTGGAATTATTTCATGGATTTTGTTTTGAGAGATTTTCGGGTACTTTTGTTCCCACCTTTCTATCTGACAGTATTATTTCTGGAATTTGGGGGTACTCTTCTATAACATAAAAAATGACTTTATCTATACTGAAAAAAAGTTTGATACTGCTTGATTCCTTCATCATTTCATTTGCTAGTTCCTATCTCATTTTGTTTACATGTGGGAGTTCCCCAGAGATCCATGGGACCTCTCCTCTATCACATTTTTTTCCTCATTGATTGCATCAAGTTTTATAACTTTGAATTTCATCTTTAGGCTGATGACTCTCAAATTTCTATTTCCATCTTGTGACCTATCATTTAGCTCCATACTTGTATATTCAAATACTCACTTATGAATGTCTCCTACACATCTCAAAGTCAACATATTTAAATTGATCCTGTCTTCCTTCCTTAGATCTGATGCTCACAAAGCTTTCCACATCTAAACAAATGGCAGTTTAATCCTTCCAATTGCTCAGAGTAGTCATCCCAGACCTTTTCTTTATCTTATATCCCATGTCTAACTTGTTAGCAAATTATGTTGGCTCTACCCTCAGAATGTATATAGAATCTGACAAATTCCCATGACCTCTATCACGCTACCCTATTTCAATGATCTCTGATGAGATTGACATAGACTTCTAACTGATCTTCTTACTTCTTCTCTTCCCTCTCTCTTAACCCAGTCTAGACTCTGCATAACAGACTAAGTGATTTTATTTTGGAAGTTAAATCATGTAACTGCTACTCAGAACCTTCAATAGTTTCCAGACTCAGAGATAAAACCAACGAAAGTCTGTTTTTAAAATCATTTTTCAGTTATAGTTTATATACAATATTATATTGGTTTTAGGTATGCCCTTCAGAGATTAGACATTATATAACTTACCAAGTGATCATGCCGATATATGTCATACTCACCTAACACCACACATAGTTATTAAAATATTATTGACTATATTCCTTATGCTGTATTTTACATCCCCCTGATTATTCTGTAATACCAATTTATACTGCTTAATCCCTTCATCTTTTTTACCCATCCCTTCAACCCCCTCCCATCTGGCAACTGTCAAAATGTTCTCTGTATCAATGAGTCTCTTTCTGTTCCACTTGTTTATTTTGTTTTTTATTTTATTTTAAAAATATATTTTATTGATTTTTTACAGAGAGGAAGGGAGAGGGATAGCGAGCTAGAAACATTGACCAGCTGCCTCTTGTACACCCCCTACTGGGGATGTGCCTGCAACCAATGTACATGCCCTTGACCGGAATCAAACCTGAGACCCTTCAGTCCACAGACCGACGCTCTATCCACTGAGCCAAACCAGTTTCGGCTATTTTGTTTTTTAGATACAATTATCCTATATAATAAAATCCTAATATGCAAATAGACTGAACTGCAGAACCACCGGTTGCTATGACACTCACTGACCACCAGGGGCAGATGCTCAATGCAGAAGCTGTCTCCCAGAGGGAGGCTACTAGTGGTGGCGATCCTGGGGGGCAGGGCTGGCCAGCCGGCAGCACCAGGCCATCAGCCAAGACAGGTGCCAGTGGGGGGCCCCCCTATCGCCCTGCCTGCCAGCCGCCCTGCAGAGGGAGGTGACCAGTGGGGTGGGGAGGGCAGACTGTGGGTGGTGCCAGACCACCAGCCAAGGTGGGTGCCAGCAGAGGCCCCCTAATCACCCTGCCTGCAGGTCGCCTCCACAGATTGGCCCTGATCACTGGCCAAGCCTAGGGACCCTCCCCTATATATTGGGAACAGTCTCTTAGATTTAAAAATTAAAACCTGGCAAGGCTACTCTAACATTGAAAAAAAAAACAACGGGATGATGCAGCAATGATATGCATAGACTCTGGCTTACACATTTTGTGGTCAGCCCTGATTCTGATACTAATAACTGTGTGACAAAGCCAGTTACTTAACTTCTCTCTGCTTTGATTTTTCCACCCATAGGATGGGGAAAATGATACTACTGCCTCAGAAGGATCATGTTATGTACTACTTTTTATAATCAGGGCAAAAAATGTAGCTGCCTATACAACCGTAAGATGCCTTTCACCTGTATGAAAAGTATGGCCACTGGTACATGTAGCATCCCAGATTGCAAGAGGGATGTCCCAACTGCCAGTTTAGGCCCGACATTCCCTCAAGGGGTCTCAGATTACGAGAGAATGCAGGCCGAATTCCATGCACTGGACCTCTAGTAGATATGTATTTACTGCCATTTTATTGTTCATATTTTCTAAATGCTTTTTAAAAAAATCCGCAACTGAGGATATTTATTCCATTGCTTTTTAGAGAGAGTGAAAAGGAGGTGGGGGGAACAGAGAGAGAGAAACATCAATGTGAGAGTTACACATCAATTGGTTGCCTCCTGTACACACCCCAACTGGGGCCAGGGATTAAGCCTGAAATCGAGGTACATGCCCTTGACTGGAACCTGGGACCCTTCAGTCTGAGGACCAATACTCTTATCCACCAAGCCAAACCGGCTAAGACTATTATTGGCTAGGGTTATTGTTCATATTTTTGATCTTTTTATTTTCCTCTTAAACAAAGACCCTTTAACATTTCATATAATACTTGTTTGGTGGTGATGAGCTTCTTTAGCTATTTTTTACCCGGGGAGTTCTTGATATGTCCTTCAATTCGAAAATGATAGCTTTGTTGAGTAGAATAATTTGGTTGTAGGTCTTTGCTTTTCACTGCTTTGAATATTTCTTGCCAGCCTTTTCTTGTGCTGTGTCTAAAATTCTCTCCATGTCTATACAATTTGCATTTTAATTATGATGTGTCTTGGTGTGGGCCTTTTTGGGTTTATCTCGTTTGGGACTCTCTGAGCTTCCTGGACTTGTATGTCTATTTGCTTCAACAGGTTAGGGAAGTTTTCTTTCAAATAAGTTTTCTGTCATTATTCTTTCAAATAAGTTTTCATTTCATTGCTTTCTTTCTTCTTCAGGAAGCCCCATGATGTGAATGTTGGTATGCCTGAAGTTGTACCAGAGGCTCCTTATACTATCCTAATTTTTTAAAATTAATTTTTCTGTTTTTAAAATTTATTTTTAAATGGCCTCTGCCAAAATCATTAATCAGCTGCCTCCTGTATGCCCTCCATTGGGGATTGAGCCCACAACCTGGGCATGTGCTCTAATAGGGAATCAAACTATGACCTTGTTCATAGGTTGATGCTCAACCACTGAGCCATGCCAGCTGGCTTTTTTTTCCTTTTCTGATTGTTTTTTGCTTTCTTATATTCCAAATTGCTAATTTGATC
Source organism: Vespertilio murinus (assembly GCA_963924515.1). Taxonomy (NCBI): domain Eukaryota; kingdom Metazoa; phylum Chordata; class Mammalia; order Chiroptera; family Vespertilionidae; genus Vespertilio; species Vespertilio murinus. The sequence goes on from OZ004710.1 coordinate 27,342,705, forward strand.
CTCAGCTTCATCTTCTCTACTGTTGATTCCCTGTAAATTTTTCTTCATTACAATTAGTTTATCCTTTATTTCTGGCTGGTTCTTTTTTATGGTTTCCATTTTTTATGCTGTTGAAATTCTCATTAAGTTCATCTACTCTTCTACTAAGTATAGTAGAAGAGCATCCTTAAACTAGTGTTTTGAACTCTGCATCTAGTAGATTGTGTATCTTATTCTTTTTCTAGAGTTTTGTTCTGTTCTTTTATTTGGGACATGTTTTTTTATCTCCTCATTTTGGCACCCTTCCTGTGTTTGTTTCCATATATTAGGTAGAGCTGCTATGTCTTCCCAGCTTGGTAAAGTGGCTTCTTGTAGTAGGTCTTATAGGGTATAGGGGCACAGCCTCCCCTTTCACCCGAGCTGGGCACTCCAGGTATAATCCCCCCCACCCTTTCTGTCTGGGCTGTGTATACCCTCCTGTTGTAGTTGAGCCTTGATTGCTGTTGGCATGTCAATGGGAGGGATCTACCATGAGGGCAATTGGCTACAAGAACTGGCCACAACCAACTTGAAAGATTAATTGTCCAGGGTCCCACCCCATGGAGTAGAACTTACATCAGCAGTGTTCTCATGCCCACTAAGTCTGCTTCTTGAGGTTTCCTCTTATGGAGGAGGTCAGGTGGTGCTTCGACATGTTCTAAAACTGTCTGTCTTGGTACACTGGCTCTCAGGATCCTGGCAGGAACAGGCCAAGGTCAGCTGCCAACTGTGCTCTATTCAGGGATTCTCAACATGAGCTATAGATGGCTGCTACTGTGCCGGGCTTGGTGGTACCCAGCTGAGGCGAAGCTTCGAACTAAGGCTGGCTATTGCTTGTGGAGGGTCTGGGGTTATGTAGGGAGAGGTATGGGGCAGGCCAAGGCCAAATGATACCTGTTGGAGAGAATTTTGGAAAGTCTGAATCTTGTACCAAGACAGTCCATTCTTATGGAAAACGAGAAACATCTTGGGTGGGCCCACAAGTTGGGTGGGGCAAGACATCAGGTAATCACCAGAGTGGAACAAATAGTGATAGCCAGGTTGATAGAGACTCAGAAATGGTGCCTATCTGCAGGCTCTGTGGGTGGCTCAGAAAAGGAATATGGCCTCTGCCAGCACTTCTGTCTGGGAGAAAGATGCCAGCTGTCCCCTTTCCGTAGCTCTGGTTCTGATGTCTGGTATTTTAGTTACTCTTGTATGTCCTGGGTGCCTTTTCAAGCTGCTGCTTGTGCCCCCAGCAGCCTTCCATTGCACTCAATCACAATCCTTGTGGTTTTATTGTTTGTTTTAATGAATTTATTTTTATTTTTATTGAATTAAGGGTTGTTATCCTATATAATAAAGAGCTAAGTTGCTAATTAGACCGAAAGGCAGAATGACCATCCGGACGTCCTTCTAGATGACCTTCCGGATGAAGTCGGGGCTTGCAAGGGCTGGCCAGGGCTGTGAGGGCTGAGTTCTTTGCACGAATTTCGTGCATTGGGCTTCTAGTTGATTAATTAAATTATAGTTTTCAGGTATATCCTACCTACCATGCAAATTAACCATCACTCTGCTACACCCACCAGCCCCGCCCACCAGCCCTGCCCACAAGCCAATCAGCGAGTATGCAAATAAACCCAATAAAGATGGTTACAGCCACAGAGAGTAGGAGGGAGGTTGGGTTTCCCAGGCAATGGAGGAAGCCAAGCTTTCTGCCTGCCCTTGCCAGCCTAGGCTTCCACTCAAGGCTACAAAGTTTCAATTGTAGAAAGTAAACAAATCCAAACAAAAATGGCTGCTGGCCACGCACTGAGCAGGAGGCTTGGCTCCTCTCCAGATTACAAAGTTTCAATTGTAGACGGTAAATAAATTCCAGATACCAGGGCCTCTGCTTGGGTTGCCAGGGATCATGGCTGGCCTGCAAACTACCACAGGTCCCTTGCTCAGGCTGCCCCATGCTGCAAGGGAACCCCACCCTGATCCTGGACACCTTTCAGGGCAAACCAGCTGGCCCTCACTCATGCACCAGGCCTCTATCTTTTCTAATAAAAAAGTAATTTGCAGATTGACCATCACTTCAACACACAATATGGCTGCCCTCATGTGGTCAAAGATCTTGACCCTATGTGGACACAAGATGGCCACCATAAGATGACCAGTAGAGGAGGGCAGTTGGGAGGCACCAGGCCTGCAAGGGAGGGCAGTTGAGAGGGACCAGACCTTCAAGGAAGGGCAGTTGGAGGCGATCAACCCTGCAGGGGAGGGCAATTAAGGGTGACCAGGCCGGCAGAGGAGGGAAGTTGGGGGCAAATAGGTTGGCAAGGGAGCAGTTAGACATCAATCAGGCTGTCATGGCAGTGGTTAGGGGTTTATCAGGCTGGCATGGGAGTGGTTAGGGGTGATCAGGCTGGTAGGCAGAAGTATTTAGGGACAATCAGGAAGGCAGGCAGGTGAGCAGTTGGGAGCCAGGAATCCTGGATTGTGAGAGGGATGCCAGATTAGAGAGGGTGCAGGTTGGGCTGAGGGACAACCCCCCCCCCCGCCCTGTGCATGAATTTAGTGCACTGGGCCTCTAGTAATTCTATAATACATCATCTCTATATTGTATTGTGTGTGTTCACCACCCCAATTCCAATTTCTTTTCATCACCAGTTATCCTCCCTGTACCTTCTACCTCCCCCACTACCCCTTCCCTCTGATAAGCACAGTACTGTTGTCTTTGTATATGAGTTTGAGTTTGTTTTTCAGCTAGAAGTTATGGGGACTTCTCTCCCTGGCACTGGAACTCTGAACTGGGGTTCCTAGTGTGTGGCTGGAATCCTTCCACCTCAGGGAGACCTCTGCAGCCAAGACATCCCTCTTGATTTTTATCTGCCACATATGGTGTGGGACCATTCCTATCTTTACTGTACCCCTCCTATCAGTTTAGATATGGCTTCTTCTTTAGGTCTTTAGTTCTAGGACTTCCTTTCAGATAGATTTCTGGCAGTTCTGAATGATACTTGTTCTGTAGTTTACTTATAATTACTTTTGAGGTGGTTGTGTGAGAATTCAAGTATCTCATTTAACTATGCCGCCATCTTGACCTGAAGCACAAAACCAAAGTGTGTGTGTGTGTGTATGATTGATTTCATTTTTTATTAAAGTATTATATGTGTACATATTTTACCATTGCCCCCACACACACCCTACTTCCATACATGCCCTCACCCCCCCAGTGTTTTGTGTCCATTGGTTATGCTTTTATGTTCATTGGTTATGCTTATACAAGTCCTTAGGTTGTTTTCTTAACACCCCTACCTCTCCCTAACATTCCTGCTGTAATTTGAGTCTGTTTGATGCTTTACTGCCTGTGTATCTATCTTTTTATACTTCATTTTATTATGTTCTTTATTATCCACAAATGAGTGAGATCATGTGGTATTTTTCTTTCATTAATTGGCTTATTTCACTTAGCATAATGTTCTCTAGTTCCATCCAGGATGCTGCAAATGGTAAGAATTCCTTATTTTTTATGGCAGCATAGTATTCCATTGTGTAGATATACCATAGTTTTCTAATCCAGTCATCTGCTGACGGGCACCTAGGCTGTTTGCAAATATTAGCTATTGTAAATTGTGCTGCTATGAACATAGGGGTGCATATATTCTTTCTGATTAGTGTTTCTAGTTTTTTAGGATATATTCCTAGGAGTGGGATCACTGGGACAAATGGGAGCTCCATTTGTAATTTTTTTAGGAAGCTCCATACTGTTCTCCACAGTGGCTGCACCAGTCTGCACTCCCACCAGCAGTGCACAAGGGTTCCATTTTTTCCGCAACCTCACCAACACTTGTCCTTTGTTGATTAGTTGATGATGGCCATTCTGACAGGTGTGAGATGGTACTGCAATGTTGTTTTGATTTGCATCTCTCTGATAATTAGTAACTTTGAGCATGTTTTCATGTGTCTCTTGGCCTTCCTTCTGTCTTCTTTCGAAAAGATTCTATTTAGGTCTGTTGCTCATTGTTTTTATTGGATCATTTATCTTCCTTTTATTAAGTTGTATAAGCTGTCTGTAGATGTTAGAGATTAAATCTTTATCAGTGATAACATTTGCAAATATGTTCTCCTATACAGTGGGCTTTCTTGTTGTTTTGTTGATGGTTTCTTTTGCTGTGCAAAATCTTTTTATTTTGATGTTGTCCCATTGTGTATTTTCTCTTTAGCTTCCATTGCCCTAGGGGCAGTATATCAGTGAAGAAGTTCTTTAGGCATATATCTGAGATTTTGATGCCTGTGGATTGCTCTAGTGTTTTTATGCTTTCCCATCTTATGTCTAAGTCCTGTATCCATTTTGAGTTTATTTTTGTGTATGGTGTAAGTTGGTGGTCTAGTTCCACCTCTTTCTGCTTGTTTCCTCTTCTCATTCTGCTTTATCTGCTACCCTCTCTGCTTTTTTTCCCCCTCACCTGAGGATATTTTTCCATTGATTTTTAGAGAGAGTTAGAAGAGGGAGGGAAAGACAGAGAAATCTCTCTGGGAGAGAGAGAGAGAGAGAGAGAGAGAGAGAGAGAGAGAGAGAGAGAGAGAGATCTATGATGAGAGTGTATCAATGATTGACTCTCTGCCTCCTACAGGTCCTCTACTGGGGATTAAGCCTGACACGTGAGCTTGTGCCCTGACCAGGAATCGAACCGTGACAAAGCCAGTCTTTATAGTGACCCATAACACCTTACTTACATTCTCAGCTTCTTGCTATTTGACCTACTTCACCTCTTTCTGCTTGTTTCCTCTTCTCATTCTGCTTTATCTGCTACCCTCTCTGCTTCCCCCCCCCCTCACCTGAGGATATTTTTCCATTGATTTTTAGAGAGAGTAGAAGAGGGAGGGAAAGACAGAGAAATATCGATGTGTTCACATCGATTTGGCTGCCCCCTGCCCATTCCCTGACCAAGGCCTTTGCCGCAGAGGAGACGGCACCCCAGGTACGTACCCTTGACCGGAATCAGACCTGGGACCCCTTGTTCTTAGTCCGATGCTTTATCTACTGAGCCAAACCAGCTAGGGCTCCTCTCTGCTTTTCCGAGTTCTCTAGCTACACTCCTGCCTTTGCTTTTACTCTTTCATGGCTCTGGAATAATCTTGAATGAATATTCAAACATGGCTTTTTCCTTCAATATGTAAGCTCTTTGTGCAAATGTTATGTTGTCAGGGAGATCCTCTCTGACCACCTTACTACTCTGAAATTTTAAAATTGTCATCCCCCCACCAACATTGTGTATCACCACATAGTTTCAATTTTGTCCATACTAATGATCAACATTTAGCATGCATTCTATATGCTTTATTAATTCTTTTCTAATTGTCTCTATTAACATTATGCTGTATTATCCTTCCAGTTTCTTTTTCTAAAAAATTTAAATACCTAAAATGGTATGATGTTAGTAGTGGTTGTTTCTAGGTGGTGGGATTATAATTAGCTTTTATTCTATTTTTTTATATTTCCTAAATTTTCATCCATTACTATGTATTTGTATTCAGAAACACACATATAAGTGTTTTACTTGTATAATCTCTAACATGATTTCTCACTTAAAAACAATCCAGTTGAGGTACATTGATAGACTATATCACCTTTTGTGTTGGATGAAGCAGTTTAAATACAATGGGAATAATAAAGTTTTTAGTGTTTCTTGAAACTTAATAAAATTATACTATTTCATACTTAATTATCTCTTTCCTATATATCAGATATCAGCAAATTTATTATCAATTAATAAATATTTTAGGCTTTGCAGGGCCTAAAATAAAATATTATCTCTGTTGCAATTAAATTGTTGTTGGGGTGCAAAAACAGCCATAGACACTGTAAGTTGATATATTCCAATAAAACTTTATTTACAGAAACAGACCTCAATTTTGATTTGGAGTGTGGGCTGTAATTTGTAGACTCCTGTTAAACACTGTGGATTAAGGGTTGGGTGTCAGTGGTAAGATATGTACACATATAATACCTTAATAAAAAATGAAAAAAACAAAACAAAAACCAAACAAATAAACAAAATAAACACTGTGGATTAAGCTTTCTAATAGAAGCTTTTCTACCTCAGGAGTGAAGATATAAACATGCTACTTCAGTATTGGTTTCTTTTACGGTGCATCAACTGTTAATGGATAATATTAATTGATAATTTTTATTTGGTTTAAACTCTAGTCATTTGAAGTTCTATGCTTCCAAAAATGAAAACTAAAGAAGTGATTTCTAATATCTATTATGATCATTTTTTTATTTGAATTCAGGATTCATTTCAACTCTATGCATGTTGATCCTTAATTGTCATTTCAGTGAAAGGTGTATATTTATATCTGTTTGGGATTTTAAAAACTCACAGGCATTCTAGAGACTGTGGTTTGATATTTTAACTTTTTCCCTCTGTTCCAGACATCATGAAAATGGTGGCTCTTCTCTTTGTGATTTTTTTTTTTTTTGAGGACATGTAAAATACTGAGAATTATTATTTTTATTTTTTATTTATTTTATTTTTTAAAATACATTTTATTGATATTTTACAGAGAGGAAGGGAGCGACATAGAGAGCTAGAAACGTCGATGAGAGAGAAACACCGACCAGCTGCTTCTTGCACACCCCCTACCGGGGATGTGCCCGCAACCAGTACATGCCCTTGACCGGAATCGAACCCAGGACCTTTCAGTCCGCAGACCGATGCTCTACCACTGAGCCAAACCGGTTTCGGCTAAAATACTGAGAATTAGAGCTTGAGAATTCTACATGATAAATGGTCCACCTAGGGTAGAAGCCATACTTTAAATATGCAACTTAAATATATTGTTTAATCTATTTCCCCCACAGTGATATGAACACAAATTTCATCTAGTTTACATTATCCATAAAAACAAATAGAAATTATTTAAATTTAAAAAGGACTAAATTGGCATTGTACTTCATTGAAGTAAATGTTTAAACAGACTATTAAAAAACTCAAATACTTGGATGTTAGCTACCTAATCATTGATTATAGATTTACTTCTGATGCCCTATTCATATTGAACTAAAAGTTTCATAATTATTGCTCTATAAGCATATATTTAGCAGGTTTGTAGTGGTTTAACTAGTAATGACTTTGCCAATGAAAGGATTGAAGTAGCCCTAACTGGGTGGCTCAGTTTGTTGGAGCATCATGCCATACACCATAAGGCTGCTGTTTGATTCCTTGTCAGGGCACATACCAAGGTTGCAGTTTAGATTCCAGGTTGAGGAATGGGTGGGAGGCAACTGATCCATGTTCCTCTCTCACATCAATATTTCTCTCTCTCTCCCCTCCCCCCCACCTTGTCTCTCCCTCTTCCACCCTCCTTTTCCCTTTCCCTCCCCCTCTCTCCCTCTCTTTCCCCCTTTTCCTTAAAATCAGTTTAACAAAAAACATATCTTCAGGTGAGAATTTAAAAAAAAGTATTAAAGTAATAAACTTAAAGAGTGATGTTGAATAATTTTTAAATAATTATTTTTAGATCTAAAATTATCCTAAATTCAATGACTGCTTTTTTTCTCCAGCTTTTTTTTGTGTGCATTTTTGTAAGGTTTGCATTCACGTGTGATATTTAAATAATTTATTGGAACTGAAATTCTCATGAATTTATTTAAAGTAATTTGTTAAAGCGTTAAAATTTTAGAACATACTGTGTTTAAAAAATAGTTTGAACATGAAAGCTTTGTAATTGAATTAGAATTTGTTTTTTTAGTTTTGTCCATCAACTAAAGGCACAACTAGATACCTCACTTCTACTGGTGCTGATGGAACAATCTGTTTCTGGCAATGGCATGTAAAAACAATGAAATTTAGGTAAGTTTACATTTGGGTTACAAATTTGGTAAAAAGTCAAGTGCTTTCATTTTTATTACCTTGAAAGATTCTTAGTAGCCCATGTATTTAAGTATATAACTATATGCGAGCATGTGTGTGCATGCACATTCATACTTACTTCAGGTAGATGTTAGAAATTTTAGAATAACATTCTTATGCATTCAATATTGAGCAGGCTATTTTATGCATAAACATTTGGTAATGACTATTTTATTTCTTATTTGGGTAAGAAGAGTTTGAAATTGTAATGGTAATAGTAAGTAATATGGCAATATATTTGTAAAGCTACAATAGTAATACTGGTATCATAAAGTGTATTTATAAGGTTAAATGCATTTTAACCTGAATGACGAGACTGGTACTTATAAACTACTTCTATTTTGTGGTTTCAATAATATTAATGCTAAATCTGTCAGTATCCAATGTGCTAAGATTCTTGCACACTAAATGAACATGATGGGAAAAAAAAATCTTTCTTTTCTCTTAGAGATCGCCCAGTGAAATTTACTGAGAGATCCAGACCTGGAGTTCAGATATCTTGTTCATCTTTCAGTTCTGGTATGCATGAAAATTGAATGTTTTAAGTACCCAAAATATTAAATGATTCACTTATTAAAGATATATTTTTCAATTTTGTTCGGAAAAAATGCATGTGTTTGAGTGTTAATATAGTCATGGCCAAAAATGTGAATCTTATTTTTAAAAATATATATTTTATTGATATTTTACAGAGAGGAAGAGAGAGGGATAGAGTTAGAAACATCGATGAGAGAGAATCATTGATCAGCTGCCTCTTGCACACCCCCTACTGGGGACGTGCCAGCAACCAAGGTACATGCCCTTGACCGGAATCGAACCTGGGACCTTTCAGTCCGCAGGCTGACGCTCTATCCACTGAGCCAAATTGGTTTCGGTGTGAATCATATTTTTAATAGGTGGACCCTTAATGGACTCTTAACATGTGATACCTTTGGAGTTTTTTTTTCTTTCTTATTTGTAAGTGATAAGTTGTTATATAATGCATAACTTAGTTGGTAAAAACAAACCCTTTCCACCCCCAATTCCATATTAAAATCGTGCCCAGATTTTTCAGAAAATATATACTGTAGCTCCATATAAAAGACATTTTTACAGTCTATGGAGTGCTTATCTACTGCTAAGAATTGTAAGCTAGTTAACCTTTTTCTCATTGTGATAAAATATAATGTAAAATTTACCAATTTAATACCCATTATACAGTTCTATGGCATTAAGTATACTCACATTATATTGTATACATGACCACCATCTGTCTCGAGAATTTTTTCATCATCTGAAAATTGTTTGAGTTTTTGCATTCAACACCGCTGTGGCCACTATACTATAAAGAGAATTGTAGATACTATAGTATTTAATGAATAATTTTATGTTTATGTTAAATATAAAGAATTCTTTGAGGCTATGACCTTTTATGTTTAGGATTAAAAAAAATGTTTTGCCCTAGCTGCTTTGGTTCAGTGGATAGAGCATTGCCGTAGGGACTGAAATAACGGTCCTAGGTTGATTGCAGTCAAGTGCATATGCTCAGGTTTCGGGCTCTATCCCTAGTAGGGGGCAACTGATTAATTATTCTCTCTCATCATTGATGTTTCTATCTCTCTCTCCCCCCTCCTCTCTGAAATTAATAAAAATATATTTAAAATATATATGTTCTTATTGATTTCAGAGAGAGAGATAGAAACATCAATGATCAGAATAATTGATAGGCTGCCTCCTCCACACAATGTAGTGTGGTTCGAGCTTGCAACCATACATGTGCCATGAGCAGGAATAGAACCGTGACCTCCTGGTTCATAGGCCTATGCTCAACTGCTAAGCCATACCGGCTGGCAAGTTGGTAGATTTTTTAATTGAGTTAATGGTATAGTTGTATTTTAAGTATTTCTGTGTTTTTTGAATTTTACTTATTTTTCTCTGAAACGTTACTATGTCTGTAACCATTAGGAGATAACCTTATGTTTCTTGAAGACATTTCATTAATGTAATTTAACATAAAACTAAGAAAGCAATAAAAAAAAAAACAATGTTTGTTTTTTAATCCTCCAGGTGGTATGTTCATTACAACAGGTAGTACTGACCATGTGATCAGAATATATTATTTGGGTTCTGAGATTCCTGAGAAAATTGCTGAGTTAGAGTCACATACGGTAAGAAAACAATGAAAAACTATGTTGTTTTCTTTTTTAGCAAACCTAGAAAGTTGGTTTTATTTCTTTTCTGGTCTGTATTCTAATTTAATATAAATTGGTGCTTAAATCTATATGGTAAGATGTCCCTTCAATAATGAAGATCAATGTGAAAATTTGGATTTAGTATGGTTATAATATTTAATATAATTTTTATTTGACTATAAAAAAGAAAAAAAATATATGTTGCAGTGATAATTTATGAAAACCCTCATTTCACCTGCTGTATTTTATTAACTATAAAATGTTTGTTACTTTAATGTCTATATACTTACTAAAAGACATTAAATATTACTTAGAAAAAAACACTTTTTAGTGATTTTAGCTTCTTGATTGTTTCCCAAATGCTAGAAAAAGTTAGTAAATGAATTGGGGTGAGGGAAAGAGAAGAAGGAAAATTATTTTAACAGGGACCCAGCTCAGAAAAAAAGTTAGAAAACATAAAACATTCCTTGTTGAAATTAGTGGTGGCTGTTAGTCATTGGAAAAAAGATGTCTTTTCAAAAAATCTAAGATTAATTATTGCAGCTGATAATGATAATCCAGAATCTGAGAGAGAAATACTAAAGTGAAGTCATGGAACAGTGTGAATCACAGATACCTCTGAACATAAAAAGACGATTTAATAATTTTAAAAAATAATGAAATATAAAGGTATTTACTATCTGGACTTTTTAACAATTAAGTTTGAATGAATGGTTTTTGAAAATGTGTACAATATTTGAGGGTACATTTTAGCTTTATCATCAAAGAATAAAGAGATGGAAAATAAATGTTTTGGTTTATACTTTAATCTTATCTCAATACACATGATATTCAAAAAAAGACTCAAATAGCAATATGTAAACTATAATATCTAAAGACTGTCATGTGACTCCATTGTAAAATAATTAAATAAACTGTGTGAGAAACAGGAAATGACTGATATGTTTTCTGAAACTTAAGACATAAAAAAGTTATGTCTTAAGTGGACAATTTCATTCAACTACTATTATATTAGTTATTTTAAGGTGGTATTTTCAATTAGTGTGCTGTTTTATTATCGGGGGTCATAATAAACTTAATACCTAGTCAGAACTATCTGTCTCATGAGATTATTGTTTAGAAACATGTTTGCATATGTCTGGTTTGTCTCAAATTACTCTGTAGTTAATGCATTGTTTTAGCCTTTTAAATAAAATTTGAGTTCTTTAAGAAACTTATAGCATTAAAAAATCTACTCCATGATGCTTTTGATTGTGAATTTGAAGGGAAGAGTGTTTTATGCATGTTATAAATAAGTTAGTTCTAATAGAAATTTGTTTTTTTTTTATGTCTTAGGACAAAGTTGTTGCTGTTCAATTCTGTAACAATGGAGACAGGTAACTAATGTAGTAACTATCTTTATAAACAGTTGTTTGATATATTTTGTCTCCATTCACTCAGAATTAGCTACCTCAACTCCTTATTTTTGTACTTTATTTCTTACCAGTCACTTAGGCTGAAAGCCTTTGTCTATCTCTGATGACATCCTCATCCCATCTCTTCTAAACTCCTATTCAAGTAGTCGTCATAGGCTATCAGTGCTTTCTTTCTGAATTATTTATTTTTGTTTATTTCTCTTTTTCCATTTGTGTTTTCCCCTGCTTAGTCAGGATTTCATTATTTGATCTTTTAACATCAGTTTTCTTTTCCCTTCTAAATTCCCTAATCTGTCCATTTCTGCCAGATCAGCATTGATGTTCTCAGAAAATTTTAGTGTTACTTCTTGGTCTGTAAAATAGAGTTCAGTGTCTTAGCCTGGCATTCAGAACTCTCTACAACTGCACTTAGACCTACATTTTTAATTCACCTCTTATCCTAACTAGTAAAGAGGGAATATACTAATTGACCCTCACACAATCGCAAAGATGGCGGCACCCACAGCCACAAGATGGAGGCACCCAGTCCCCTCAGCCCTGTCGGGGCAACAGGTGCATGGCAAGCCTCCGGAGTCCCCCAGGCCCCCAGCCGCCCAGGGCCAGCCTGAGGTGCAGGCAAGCCTCAGATAGTGACTACCCAGCTGCCCAGGGCCGGCCCCAGGCACAGGCAAGCCTTGGTTGGTGGCTGCCCAGCCACCGAAGGCTGGCCCGAGGCTCAGGTAACCAGGGCCAGCCGAGGCTTTTGCTGCAGGCAGTGGCAGCAGCAGAGGTATGATGAGCCAAACCTATCTTGGCTGAAGAGACTATCTTGACTCCATTGTATGTTCATGCCTCCTTTGTGAAATATTAATTGATCATAGTAGTTTGGGTCGATTTCAGGGTTTTCTATTCTATTTTATTGATCTAGAAGTCTGTTCTTGTGCCAGTACCAGGTTGTTTTGAGAACAGTGACTTTTTTAATAAATGTTTATTCTTCAGATTATTACAATTGTTTCCCCCCCATAGCTCCCCTTCATCCAGTTCCCACCCCATCCTCTACCCTTACCTCCCCACGACTGTCCTCATCCATAAGTGTATGCTTTTTTCCCAGTCTCTTCTGCACTAACCACACCCCTTTCCCCTGAGTATTGTCAGTCCACTCCCTTTCTATGCCCCTGATGCTATTATATTCACCAGTTTATTCTGTTTATCAGATTTTTTTTATTCACTAGATTTTTAGATTCACTTTTTGATAGATAGGTATTTGTTGTTCATAATTTTTATCTTTACCTTTTTCTTCTTCTTCCTCTTCTTAAAGGATACCTTTCAGCATTTCATATAATACTGGTTTGGTGGTGATGAACTTTTTTAGCTTTTTCTTATCTGTGAAGCTTTTTATCTGATCTTCAATTCTGAATGATAGCTTTGCTGGGTAGAGTAATCTTGGTTGTAAGTTCTTGCTATTCGTCACTTTGAATATTTCTTGCTACTCCCGTCTGGCCTGCATAGTTTCTGTTGAGAAATCAGCTGACAATTGTATGGGTGCTCTCTTGTAGGTAACTAACTGTTTTTCTCTTGCTACTTTTAATTTTCTCTCTTTGTCTTTTGCTCTTGGCATTTCAAGTGGCCGCTGTTCCTTAGATTGGGACAGCTGCATGCAGCTGCTGCTCCTCAGATGGGGCGAGCTGCTCATGAGGCTGCTGCTTCTTGGATAGGGGCAGGTTGAGCAGGCTGCTTCTGAGGCTGCTCCTCCTCGGATTTGGGTGGGCTGATCACGCAGCTGCTGCTCCTGGGGTGGGGGCACGCTGCTCAAGGAGTTGTTGCTCCTGGGATGGGGGTGGGTTGCTCACACTGCTGCTGCTCCTTGGGTGGGGGCGAACTGCGCTCTTCAGTGGTAGGCAGGCTGCTCCTGTGGCTGCTGCTTCTGGGACAGTTGTGGGCCGCTCACACAGTTGCTGCTCCTTGGACAGGGACGGTCTACGTGAGGCTGCTGCTGTTCAGCCTGAGGTGGGTTGCTTGCAGGGCTGCTGCTCCTTAAACAGGGTGCTCAAGTTTCTGCTGCTTGTGTGGTTGCAGTGCTCTGGCTTTCTCCACGGGTCCTCTGCCCTTCCTGGCTGCAAATTGTCTCACCGGCTGAGTCTCCAATTTGGGGTGGATGTTATTCATTTCAGCTGCTCATTCTGTGTGCTCCAGGACAAGCTGGGACATGTCCGCCTATTCTAGCGTCTTTTTGTTCTCCTTAGCACTGCCTTTTTGTATATGCCTCTGAAAAGCTTAGTCCTATATGGCTAAAAGGCTTATCTTCTGTCCTTAGGCCTCCTTAGGAATCTATTTCTCTCTGTTATTTCCATTGCTGATAAAGTTCTGTAGTTAGAGTGGCTAGAAGTCTGCTCACAGTTGTAGATTTATAGACTATCCCCTCAGCAATTCCAGCTTAAAAAAACATGCCCCCTCCTCAAAACTTTCAAAGAAAATTTCCAGGAATCTAATCTTATAGTCTTCAGGAGAAACTCTCTTAATTAGTTACATGATCAATAAATACACGAAAAGATTTACAATTTTACTAATGATCAAAGAAATGCAATTTAGAATACCAATATTTTTCTTTAAGAATGACAAGATAATGAAGAATGATAACACCCAAAATAGCCAAGGGTTTCGAGAAAATGGCTACTCTCCCATAGTATTTCGTGAGATTATAAATTATTAAAAACTTCAGAAGTGATTTGGCAGTATGTTTCAAATGCTTTAAAAAAACATGTCTGTCCTTTGATTCTGCTGCTCCCCAGACGGGTGCTGGCTGCGTGTGGCTGGTGCTCTTCGGACCGGTGTGGGCTGCGAGGGGCTGCCGCTCCTCAGATGTGGGTGGTCTTCCCGTGTTACTGCTGCTCCTCGGACCAGAATTTCAATATATACAAAGATGTGGTTGTACAAAGATGTATACTGAAATTCATCACATTATTTATGATCGTGAAGGCTGGGACTAGTATAAATATTCATCATTAGGTGGTTGATTAAGTACATTGTGATAGATTAATATAGTTGGACACATTAAAAATGATGTTAGTTTTACCTAACATGGCTCAGTGGTTGAGTGTTGACCTATGAATGAGGAGGTCATGGTTTGATTCCCGATTGGGGCATGCCCAGGTTGTGGGTTTGAGCCCCAGTAAGGGACAATCAGAAGACAGCAGATCAATGATTCTCTCTCATTATTAATATATATATATATATATATATATATATATATATATATATATTACAGAGAGGAAGGGAGAGATAGCTAGAAACGTCGATGAGAGAGAAACATCGACCAGCTGCCTCTTGCACACCTCCTACCGGGGATGTGCCCGCAACCAATGTACATGCCCTTGACCGGAATCGAACCTGGGACCTTTCAGTCTGCAGACCGATGCTCCACCACTGAGCCAAACCGGTTTCGGCATGATTCTCTCTCATTATTGATGTTTCTATCTTTATCCCTCTCCCTTCATCTCTAAAATCAGTAAAAATACGTTTTTAAAAATTTGTCAGTTTTGTATTTGTACATATAGAAATATCTCTATACAGTATACTTAAGTTAGGGAAAAGCATTACAAAACATATATAGTGTAATTTTATTTCCTTTGGGTGGGATATATAAGTATATATGTATGTCTTTTATAAAGTACTTAAAGAATAGAGACATATGAACAGTTGATGAAATTATTGCTGAATGAGTGTATTTTTATAACAGTTATATTGAGATTTAATCCACATAACATAAAATTCATTGGTTTTTAGTATATTCATAGAGTTGTGCAACATTCAACATGATCAATTTTAGAACATTTTAATTGCCTGGAAAAGAAATCTAATGACTTTTAGCTCTCAATCTATAATCCTTTTACATCCCCACTCTCAGCTCTGGTCAACCATTATTTACTTTTTGTCTCTAGATTTGCCCATTCTGGACATTTCATAAGTGGAATATTGTGTGACTGACTTCTTTCACTTAGCATAATGTTTTCAATATTCATCCATATTGCAGCATTTATCATTATTTTTTCCTTTTTATTGATGAATATTATTTGAGTGTATGGATATACCACAATTTATCCATTTATCAATTGATGGACATTTGGGTTGGTGCCACTTCTTGGCCTGTTATGAATAATGCCATAAATATTTGTGGGCTGTTTTCATTTCCTTTGGATATATATCTGGGGGTAAACTTGCTAGTTCATGCAGTAACTTGTTTATCCTTTTGAGGAACTACCAACTTGTTTTCTAAAGTACACCATTTCTGTTCTCCCCAGCAGTATATGTGGATGAAAGTATTACTTTTATGATTAGCAAAAAAAGTGATTTCCTTTTTGGAGGGAAGTAATAATGATATTTTTACTGTTTCTTTTCAGTTTAAGATTTGTTAGTGGTAGCAGAGATGGAACAGCAAGAATTTGGCAATATCAGCAACAAGAATGGAAGAGTATAGTGCTAGATATGGCTACTAAAATGACTGGGTAAGTTTGGATGTGAGATATTACATTAGTTTTCAGAAGGTATAGTATCTTAACATTATTGAAGTATACCTAATAATGAAAGTAAAGTATCTTTTTAGATGAGTAAATAGAGTTATTTGGTAGGTATGAAATTTACTTCTGTACTTTGTTTCTAAATAAATTGCCGTTTGCTTTTGATTGAGATACTGGATGATAGAAATATTGCTAACTCGTTTAAAATTCTGAACTCTTTTGATCACTACAATCTACTAATGCCCATGGAGTCATTCTTTGCCTTAGTTTTCTGTATGTCATATACAGGGTGTCTCCCAAAAATGTGTGTTGAAGGCAGTGTTTATAAAAATACATTTCATTTTCAAAATGTAAGCGAATCTACAGCTATCAGCTGTTAAAGTACCGTATTTGTCGGCGTATAAGATGATTTTTTGGCCCTGAAAAATATGCCTTCAAGTGGGGGGTAGTCTTATACGGCGAGTATATAACAAACTCTATATTTTGAGTGGAAATGTTAGGGGGTCGTCTTATACGCCCAGTCTCTTATATGCCGGCAAATACGGTATTTTTCAGGGCCAAAAAATTGTCTTATACGCCGGCAAATACGGTATGTATACAATTTGAGGTTATCCCTATTGTATGTCATCATATATTTATTTCCTTAATTTACTAAGGATACCTTTAGAATTTTTCTTATTGTTAGAATTCCTACTCAACATTATGAGTACACTTAATCAGCATCTTTTTCCTTATGTTCACTATTGATTAAAAGATATATATTTACCTCTGTAGTGTCTGACTGAAATTATATTTCCATTTATAACAGTATAGAACTGACTGTAGTTATAGCCAGCTACTGATAATGTCATAATCAATTTAAACCAAAAATCCCAAAATTTCTCAGCTCTTGTATATGATCTATTAGTTTCACAAAATTTAATATTTAAGGGAATAAAGTGTCCATATATGTTTTCTTTATATTTTCTAGTATCTAGTATTTTATTTTTTAAGGTGTTTGTAGGTTTCTTTTTAATTTCACTTTTTGTTGTTGTTCTCCTGTAACTACATGCAAAATTTTTGTCCTTTTTTTCCTCCCTAAAATAAGCTATTGATATTGGCCTATGTAGCTATTTTTATTTTATTTCATCAGTACTTAAATGTGTGTTTTATATTTTATATCCAAAAATGTGCATACTCCTGGAGATATTTTTTGATATATTTACTATGTTAGTTGCACTTTTGTTAAAAATTTATAATGCATGAATACTGCACATTATTTTGTTTAGGAGTAACTTGCCTTCTGGGGAAGACAAGGTCACTAAACTTAAGGTGACTATGGTAGCCTGGGATCGCTACGACACCACAATTATTACTGCAGTGAACAATTTCCTTCTGAAAGTATGGAATTCAGTCACAGGGCAACTTCTTCATACATTATCCGTAAGTATTCCATTTTTAGAATAATTAAAATGGTCAAAAAGGGCATTCTAGAAGACAGGAAATTTATGTTCCAGTTTACTTTCTATGACTTACTATCCATTAGAGAAGCAATTATGTGTGGTACCTATGTTTACATATCTGCAAAATAGCGATGACATGTGGTATAGCTGTTCAAAGCAGTAAGGAAAATGTTCAAGATCCTTTCCAGGTCTGGTATTTATTTATCTGTTATTTTATTGTATGCAGCCAAGGATATATGTTATTTTGTTTCTGGCATGCATTGGGACTTTTTGGTGTTACTATTTTAGGGGTAGAACTAACTTTATTTTGACAAGGATATCTTATACTACCTTTATAAATTAGTTTATGTAAGAAATGGAGGGAAGAGAAAGTTGGAGGAAAAGGTGTCTTTTCCTCTTTCTTTTTTCTTTGTTAATCCTTATCCAAAGATATTTTTTCCCATTGGATTTTAGAGAGAGTGGAAGGGAGAGGGAGACCAGAGATAGAGAAACATCGATTTTAGAGAGATACTTCATTTGGTTGCCTCCTGCTCGGGGCCCTGACCTGGGCTGGGATTGAACCTGCAACCTAGACATGTGCTCTTGACTGGAATCAACCCACAGGCCTACTGAGCCATTGGCTAGGACTCCTTTTTCTTTAAAAAGAAAAAATGTATTTGTTATAGGAAAAGGCTGTATGTAATACTTGTATTTTAAAAGTTGATAGGATTAATAACTGAAATTACATGGGTGTGCTTAATGCTTGACAGTTTATGATAGTTCAAGTTGACATCAAATTAAATTCAATTATTGATTCATAAGTATTTTAAGAGGAAAGGCCAAGTGTTTGCCCTATGGTTTATACCAGCGATTTTCAACCTGTGTGCTGCAGCATGCTGGTGTGCCGCAAGAATTTTCAAAGCCCGATTTTTTAGTCCAAGTCACTGACCTCTTTTCCCTTAGATTGTCAAATTAAAAAGTGACAACACGCCGAGGTCGGTTTGGCTCAGTGGTAGAGCGTCGGTCTGCGGACTGAAAGGTCCCGGGTTCGATTCCGGCCAAGGGCATGTACGTTGGTTGCGGGCACATTCCTGGTAGGGGGTGTGCAAGAGGCAGCTGGTCGATGTTTCTCTCTCATCGACGTTTCTGGCTCTCTATCTCTCTCCCTTCCTCTCTGTAAAATATCAATAAAATATATTTTTTTAAAAAGTGACAACACAACAATAGCCGTACAGTGTGAATGAATCAAAATTATATCTATTTTTATCAGATCAGCAAAAAAATATAATGTCTTTTTTGGTGTGCCTTATTGAATCCTTTTTGAGATAATCTTATCTAATGCCTATTAGCTTTCCAAAGATTTGTTTAATTTTAGGTAGATTTCCAGTTTAACTTTCATATACCTCCCAAGTTCTCTTTCCTGAATGAAACCTTAACACTGTTTAGTGGAATTTCTTCCTTGTATCTATAAGCCAATGCTTATCTCATTCTGGCTTTCTCTGTTCCATATGTTTCTATTAATATGCATAGAAAATCTTTTACTGTTTGCTTGATTATTTTTTAAATGTTTTTTGTTAATTTCAGAGAGAGGAAGGGAGGGAGAGAGAGATAAAAAAAAAATCAGTGATAAGAAAGAACTGATCAGCTGCTTCTTGCATGCCAGGGATCAAGCTGGCAACCCAGGCACATGTCCTGACCAGGAATTGAACTCTAACCTCCTGGTTCATGAGTTGATGCTCAACCACTGAGCCACATCAGCCACAATGCTTGCTTGCTTCTTTATTAGGAAATGTTTGTCTATGTTGGCACAGTCTAATAGAAATGTAATGAGCCACATATGTAATATTAATTTTTCTAACAGCACAAAATAAAAAGAAGTGCAGCAGGTGTAATTAATTTTAATAATAAACTGGAGGCCCAGTGCACAAAATTCGTGTAGTTGGGGGGGAGGGGCCTTCCTCAGCTTGACCTGCGCCCTCTCAAAGTCCAAGAGTCCTTGGGTTATGTATGACTGATGGCTTAGTGCTGCTTCAGAGGTGGGAGAAACTCCCACCACCGCCTGCTCAGGGCTTCTGGCTGAGCAGTGCTCTCCCTGCGCTGACCACCAGGGGGCAGTTCCTGTGTTGAGCAACTGTCCCCTGATGGTCAGTGCCTGTCATAGAGATTGGTCATTCCATCATAGAGACTGGAATGACCAGTCTCTATGATGTGCATTGACCATCAGGGGACAGTTTTATTATATAGGTTGATTTGCATATTAGCCTTTTATTATATAGGATTTTATTTAACTTAGTATATCCAAACTAGTAGCATTTCAACATATAAGTAATATAAAATTATTAATGAAACATATATTTTTAAATATATTTTTATTGGTTTTAGAGAGGAAGGGAGAGGTAGAGAGAGATAGAAACATCAATAATGAGAATCATTGATTAGCTGCCTACTGCACACCCCATACTAAGGATCCAGTCTTCAACCCTGGCATGTGCCCTGAACCGGGAATCGAACCGTGACCTCCTGGTTCATAGGTCAGCACTAACCATTGAACCACTCAGGCTGGGCTTACTAAAATATTTTGCATTCTTTTTTTCTCACTAAATCTTTGAATTAACTGTTTGGTTTTACACTTAGAGAATATCTCAATTTAGACTAGCCATATTGCAAATGCTTAATAGCCCTATGTGACTAAAAGTACATTATTAGATAGCACAAGTCTATATCTAAATTTCAAAGGCCATGTTAAAGCCATTGATTTTATACATCCATGTAAAATTCTGTCTTGATAAGTACCTTAATTTAGAGTTCTGTTTAGTTGTACTCTTACCACGGGCTCACTCAGGTTATCTGTTTTCTGTGAATTTTACTGAAGAAATTTTAGAACAGATTACTTTCAGTCCTTGTAACAGTCAAATTTACTTAGTTTTTGTAAAGAGCTTTATTTTCTGTGTTAACAATTTTTAATCAGGGTCTTAGTGAGTATAAAGTTCTTCCATTCAGCAAATACTAAGCATCTCCTATGTGCCAACCACTGAGTTAGGTGTTAGTAATAAATGAGTTTATAGTTTATTAGGAGAAAAAATTAATCAAGTAAATGCTAAAAAAGAGAAGTGCAAAATAAAATGCAAGTTTCTAATAAGTTGACAGATCTTATCTGGGAGATTCAGAGCAAGTTTCCTGAGGAAGTGAAGCTTGAGTTAAGATTTGAAAGGTAGATAGAAATTACCCAGGTCTTAGCCTAAATGTCACCTCCTTGACAAGGCCTTCCTTGATCAAACAATCTGGATTGGCCTCCTCTTACTTTGTTTTAATCATAGTGTTTATCACTTTCTGATATTTATCTTGTTTACTTTCTTTCTCAATATGGTAAGAGATCAATAAATGCTTGATAAATTACATATGTGAAGAGGTTCGAAGGTCCTTACAGTAGGAGGGAAAAGCATGTACGAACATCCTGAGGTAGAAAGGAGTTGAAAGAAAGCCAATTTTTGGCTGGTGCACAAAAAGCATAAATAGAGTGTCACTAGATAGAAATTAAGAAATGGACAGGGGCCAAACCATTCAAGGTCTTGTGAGATCGCCCCAAAGACTATTTGGGAATCATTAAGTAGTTTAAAAGCAAAAGTATTAGCATGAATTATTGCTTTTGAAAAATACCATAGAAGTCTGGTGACAGAATAGATTGGATTTGAGATAAGAATGGCTTTGGGGCCGAAACCGGTTTAGCTCAGTGGATAGAGCGTTGGCCTGTGGATTGAAAGGTCCCAGGTTCGATTCCAGTCAAGGGCATGTACGTTGGTTGCGGGCACATCCCCGGTGGGGTGTGTGTGGGAGGCAGCTGATCAATGATTCTCTCTCACCGATGTTTCAACTCTTCCTCTTTGTAAAAAAGTCAATAACATATATATTTAAAAAAAAAAAAGAATGTCTTTGGGTGTACTGTAGGAGTCAATGAAGAACAATGAAGGTTTGTCTGTTATCACTGGCATAACTGAGTATTGATGAATGATTCTGTTTGTTACATTTCCTATGGCCTTTTAAATAACAGAGTCCTAGAAATACTAATTCCACTTCAGGGCCCTGGTTAATGAGCTGTAACTGTTTTGAACTATGTATTAGATACTTTTTCGGTTATTCTGTCTATTGAATACTTTATGAAATCAGCACTAAAACATATAAGGGAATCTTACCTAAGTATTCATTGTGGTGTCCATGTAGTAAATGCTGCTAAATTGATGGGGATAAATTAATCTGAATCAGATGTTAGCATACTCTGGAGATCTTTTGACCAAATAAACCAGATGCTTAGGGTTGCTGTTCATATTTAATATTGATTTTATCACAGGGACATGATGATGAAGTATTTGTTTTAGAAGCACATCCATTTGATCAAAGGATCATACTTTCAGCGGGCCATGATGGGAATATTTTCATTTGGGACCTTGACAGGGGGACCAAAATTCGGAATTATTTTAACATGGTAAGAAAAAATTGTGCTTATTTCATATTACAACTGGTTTCTCTTTTATGACAACTTGGTAATTAAAGTATATTTAGTACCAAAGAACCTCATGTGACCTGGTTTTAAATCCACAGAAAATCATTCAAGACCTAAGTATAAGGCCAATAGAGAATTATACCTTTCAGGGTGACTTTGTTTTCGTGGTGTTTAGCATTTACCAAATTCTGGTCCCCAGCCCTAAACTTCAAAACTCAGATATAATGATTTTTTTGGAGCTGACACTAACCAAACTCACAAAAAGATTAATGCTTAAGCTATAATCCTAATTTAGGGCTGGTTGGAAACAAGTATCTAGGATTTATTTATCTTCTATAATTGAAACTTTTTACCCTTGAGTGGAGGCCAGAGTGGGCGAAAAGCTTGGCTTCCTCCCTCGTTGGGGGCAACTCAAACCTCCTGCTCAGTTCCAGCTCTGTGGCTGCTGCCATTTTTGTAGAGATTTATTTATCTTCTATAATTGAAACTTTGTAGCCTTAAGCAGAGGCCAGGGCAGGCGGAAAGCTTGGCTTTCTCAATTGCTGGGACAACCCAAGCCTCCTGCTTGTTCCAGCTACGTGGCCAGCCGCCATCTTGGTTGGGTTAATTTGCGTACTCATTCCTGATTGGCTGGTGGGTGTGGCTTGTGGGTGTGGTGGAGTGATGGTTAATTTGTATGTTTCTCTTTTAATAGTGTAGATTGATTTGTGTGCTTTAATTTTAGGATGGTTATTTTAAGACTTACTTGCATTGCAATTTAAGATGTAAAGGTAATATTTTAACTTGGCTGAGATATTAACTTTGTCAATGTGGCTGTGTTTAGATGTTTTTAGTCTCCTCAGTCACTCTTTTAGTACTGTTTGAAATATGGCATTGCTAATCATATTTGATACCACACACTGTATTTTTATTCTCCCTAATTTCCTTTAGAGCTTACTGTTTCCATTAGGATTCTGGCTACAGAAGCCAGTGAGTACATTGCAATGTTGATGCATCACAGAATTCAATATATTAGCAAGCAGAAGCTATTGCCTAATTATTATTTGAAAATTACCTCTTAAGATGATTTAAAATTACTCCTCTAAATTTCAGATTGAAGGCCAAGGCCATGGTGCAGTGTTTGACTGTAAATTTTCACCAGATGGAAACCATTTTGCCTGCACAGATTCTCATGGGCATTTGCTGCTTTTTGGTTTTGGATGCAGTAAATACTATGAAAAGGTTAGTATCTTTGATTTTTGTTGAAGACTTAAGCTTTAGCTTGTATCATTTATAAATTTTCTTTGAAGTCTTCATTTAATAAGCATCATTGTGTATTAATAGATATAAAATAACTAAGTTACCTTTCTTGGTAAAAAAAGACTTAATAGTAATTAAGATATATATATATATATATATATATATATATATATATATATGGTGATGTAAATTTAAAAATTCATTAGAAAATCCTTTTACTTAAAACATATTCTCTGTACTACCTTTCAGGTGAGGACAACTGTATAAGATTGCATCCTGTACTTATAAATTGGGGATAAACAGCTGATGATAAAACATTTATTTTCTTGCTTGGCTACTTTATTATTGATCTTATTAAAATACTTTAGAAACTGACTTTATCAGTTCCTTATATTTTATTAGCTGTGAATTTGAAATAGATTTTAGAATCTTTGTGTTGGAAGATAATTCAGAATCACTGAGTTCAGCTCAACACTTGTATCACATTTTAGTGTCTTTATATTGAGGCAGTAGATATCAATTTCTTATTTGAATAAAAATAAGTAAGAAAAACAGTCATAAAGGTTTATATGTTTTTTACAACTTAAATAAAAATATGTAATTTGATATACTGTGTTTTTGTCTTACTTCCTTTTATCCTAATAAGAGAAATATGATATAGGCCCAGAAAGTAATACAGATTGCAGGATTTTGTGGAGAAAATATGGTATTACAATCTAGTTGAATCACTTCTACCCATAGGAAACATATGGCAATAAAAGAATATACAGTAAGAGAATGCAAAAATTGTCTGATTTGAAAAAATGCATATGCTCTAGGAGTGAAAATACGTGCTTATATCTGTAAACTTCCTGTGCACATAAATACTAAACATCTGTTATAAAGATTCCAGATCAGATGTTCTTCCACACGGATTATCGACCTCTTATCCGCGATGCCAACAACTATGTATTAGATGAACAAACCCAGCAAGCTCCTCACCTCATGCCTCCCCCATTCTTGGTGGATGTTGATGGAAATCCTCATCCTACAAAATTCCAAAGGCTGGTACCAGGACGGGAAAATTGTAAAGACGAACAACTTATACCACAGCTGGGATATGTGGCTAATGGTATGTTATCTCTAAACTTAAATTTAAAACATTTTGCAAAATGTTATGCTTGCTGCTGTTCTCTCTATGATATATGCCTCCTGTGAAACTCTGTGGCAGATTATAATATACTAGAGGCCTGATGCATGAAAATTCATGCACTAGAGGGGCATCCCTCAGCCTGGCCTGCCCCCTCTCACAGTTCGGGAGCCCTCAGGGGGGGAAGGGGACCCGGTGATCAGGGGAAGGCAATATCCCCATCACACCTCTGTCGCTGCCACTGCTGACATCGCAAACCTCAGCTGGGCCTGGTTACCTGAACCTTGGGTGGCCCTGGGCAGCTAGGCGGCCACCATCCGATGCTTGCCTGCGCCTGGGGCCGGCCCTGGGCAGCTTGGGGGGCTGAGGGAACTGGGAGACTCTGAAGGCCTTGCCATGTGTCTGCCATCCCAGCGGGGCTGAGGGGACTAGGCACCACCATCTTGTGGCTGTGGGCACCGCCATCTTTGTGAGGGTCAATTAGCGTATTCCCTCCTTATTAGATAGGACTAGAGGCCCGGTGCATGAAATTAATGCTTGGGGGTGTCCCTCAACCCGGCCTGTACCCTCTCCAATCCAGGATCCCTTGGGGGATGTCTGACTGCCTCTCATAATCAGGGACCACTGGCTCCTAACCCTCTACCTGCCTGATCACCCCTAACCCCTCTACCTGTCTTCCTGATCACCCCTACCACTTCTGCCTGCATGCCTGATCGCCTCTGACTGCTCCCCTGCTGGCCTGATTACCTCCAACCACCTCTGTCTCGCTCTGCATCCAGGATTCCCTCCTCTGGCTGGTCACAGACATCCAGGACCCGGGCTTCCCTCCCTCTGGCTAGCTGCAGGCACCCAGGAACCGGGCCGGCTTTACCTGGGCCAGCTGCAGCTGCAGGGGACCGTGGGCAGGCAGCTTTGCCCGCGCTGTAGCCACAGGCACTGGCACCTGGTATTGTGGGGCGGGTGGCTTGTCCATTTCCCAGGACACAGCCACAGCTGCAGGTGCTGGCACCCAGGACCTTAGAGCAGGTGTCTGGGACCGAGGGGCAGGCAGCTTGTCCCTCTGTCCCTCTCCCTGGTCTCAGGTACAGGTGCAGCCATTGGCTCCCAGGACCGCAGAGCGGGCAGCTTGTCCCTCTCCCAGGTTTCTGGTGCTCGGGACTGTGGAGACCACAGGGCATGTGGCTTGTTCCTTTCCGGGGCCACAGGCGCAGGCGCAGCCGCTGGCACCCAGGACCATGGGGCGGGAGGCTTGTTCCTCTACTGGACTGCAGCCCCAGCTGTGGCCATTGGCACCTTGTCCCAGCAGGCGGCTTGTCCCTCTCCTAGGCCACAGGTGCTGGTGACTGGGACCACGGGGAGGGCAGCTTGTCCTTGCCCCTCTCCTGGGTCACAGGTGCAGCCGCTGGTGCCTGGGACTGCAGGGAGAGTAGCTTGTCCCTCTCCTGAGCCTTAGGTGCTGGTGCCCAGGACCTTGGGGCGGGCAGCTTGTCCCTTTCCTGGGCCTTAGCCCAAGCCGCTAGTGCCTGGGCTGCAGGCACAGGCACAGCTGCTGGTGCCCAGGACCATGGGGCATGGGGCTTGTCCCTCTCCTGGGCCACCTTGTGGCTGTCTCTATGCCTCTCGCACAAGCTCATTTGTGCCTGGCTGGTCCCCATTCCTCTCTCACAAGCTCATTTGTGCCTGGCTGGTCACCATTCCTCTCTCCCCATGGTTGAGTGTGTGAGCACTTACTTTGTGATGGGGTGACAGCCATTTGAATATTAGCTCTTTATTATATAGGATTTTAGCTTTAGTAAGTTTCAGTTGCATAGTACTTTTTACCTTGCTCCAGAGTACTTTTACATTGCTTATTTCACCTGGACTCTCAGATAAATGAATCAGGGAAAGAATATACTCAAGCAGAGAATGACCTGCTTTCCTAATGTCCTGAACATATGTGTGATCATGTTGTTTATATCATTAACTTCTAGTAATGATTGCCTGTGCTAACTTTAATGTCTCAAGCTTTTATAATAGATGAAATTCCACTGCTCATAGTATTGGTATTTTAATTTGAGAGTCCATAGTTAATGGACCTAGGAAGAGTAAATTTCAAAACCAAAAGCTGGGAAGTGGCTATTTACCTATTCTCATGTTTGAAAAGACAAAAAGTATTATTTGGGAAGAGGGGATTGTAAGTGCTTGAATAATAAACAATCTTGGAGGATATTGAAACAGTGGTGATGCATAACGGGAGGATAGTAGAATAAGATATTGAAATAAACCTTTCTCTATCAAAGCAGCTCTTCTGGTTAGCATATTTCCCTTGTGTGTACTGCCTCTTCCACACCACCCCACACCTGAATGCTTTCATATCTTTGTTATATGTAGGTATGACTTAGTGAGTTATTGACTTGCAAATGACTTTGTACTAGGAAATTTAGACTTGACCTTTGTAGAGTGAAATGTTGCACATTTTTTATGATCTTTCTTATAAAAATTTATAAAGCAATGAAAAGGTGTTACCATGTATTGATGATTACTTTGATTATATACAATTTTTAAACAAGGGTTGGAAAAGCATGAATATTAAGTAGGAGATAAAATTAAAACATCTGAATTTAAAAATGTGTAATTCATCACACATGATTTTCTGTAAGACCTGATCACTTGGTTACTCTATTAGATACCATTTAATCTCAATAGAGGATAAGATGAAAAACTGGTCAGAGATGTAGTTGAGAAAGAAAAAGGTCATAGAAATAAAGTTTTTATTCAGTTTAATTCAAGTAATAATTGAATTTCAGTGTATCATAAGAATATTTTTCCTAATCATCAATATATTGAGATATTATCAAAAGAGAACATTTAAAAGTGGCATGGCAAGAAGCATCATTTGGTTTCTTTCAGAAAGGAAATTCTCATGAATGTAAGATGCAAAATATTTTCGTTATCTGTGTTTTAACTTGTTAATACCTTACTCAAACCTCTACTTCCAACTTTTAGGGCATCATCTTTAAATTAATAAATTTAATAATTATTTTTTAAGATAAGAAAGCCCTCATAATGTCTAATTTTGGGATATTGGTTAAGTCAAGCTGACATGCCAATTTTTTTTTTAAGTTCTTTTGAAACTATTTTGTTTGATATATGTTTTGTTTTCATTTCCATTCTTTTTTTTTTTAAATCTAGAAATTTATTAATTTTTTTTACTCTCTTTAGGGTATACTAAAACATAATTAACTTAGTGGCCTTTTATCTTTGGTCTCGTTAAGGTGATGGTGAGGTGGTAGAACAGGTAATTGGGCAACAAACCAATGACCAAGATGAGAGCATTCTTGATGGAATAATCAGGGAACTACAGAGAGAACAAGATCTGAGACTAATTAATGAAGGAGATGTTCCACATTTTCCAGTCAATAGATCATATTCTGCTAATGGTGGTAAGTGTGTGTGTGTGTGTGTACGTGTGTAAAAGGTATGATAAATGTGTTTTAATTATTTTACTTATATACAGTAATTGCATGTGAGAAACATTTTAGGTTTATAAATAAAAACATTTGGGGGAGGGGGGTTGTGTTTTATTTTTATTTTTTTGTACCAGATTTTTAATTTTTTAAAATGTGCTTTTATTATTGATGTTTTGAGAGAGAGGGAAATAGGAGAGAGAGAGAGAGAGAGAGAGAGAGAGAGAGAGAGAGAGAGAGAGATGTGAGTGACAAACATTGATCGGTTGCCTCCTGTATATGCCCCAACCAGGTATCAAACCTGCTACCTGGGTATGTGACCTCATTTCCCTCCCCCTCCTTAGCTGCATAGGATAGGTTTCAAGATCCCCAGTGGATGCCTGAAGCTGCAGATACCCGGTTTCCTCGAAAATAAGACAGTGTCTTATATTAATTTTTGCTTCCAAAGTTGCGCTAGGTCTTATTTTCAGGGGATGTCTTATTTTTCCATGAAGAAGAATACGGTACACATTTATTGTTAAATGAAAATAAAGGAAATTTATTACCTGTATACGGTACGGTAGTTATCAACACAAACCAGACAAACTGTGAATCCTGGGGGCCTTATTTTTGGGGGGATGCCTTATATTTCACTCAGAAGGAAACCTTTGGTAGGTCTTATTTTTGGAGGATGTCTTATTTTCGGGGAAACACGGTCGCACCAAACCCTATATGCACTACCTATGATAAATTTTAATTCATAAATTAGGCACAGTAAGATATTAACAATAGCTAATAATAAAAATAGAATAATTATAACAATATAGCATAATAAAAGTAACATGATTGTGATCTCTCTCACTGTCTGATAACTGATCTCTCTCTGATAACTAAGCTCCCACATGACTGAAAACTAAGTGACTTGTGGGAGCATATATAGTGTGGATACTTTGGACAAAGTGATGATTCCTCTCCCATGGGGACAGAGTGGGACAGTTCAAGATTTTACCACACTATGCAGAGTGGAGTTCAATTCAAAACTTATGAGTTATTTATTTCTGGCATTTTCTATTTAGTATTTTCAGGCCTCAGTTAACTCTGGGTAACTGAAACTGATAATAAGAGGGAAAGTGTATTAGGTTTCTTTGAACAGATTTAAAATGTCATTAGTCAAAGGAATCCTGTCTAGTTCTATTTGCAATGTTCCTTTGTTTTGAGTATTCTCTGGTGCTTATTTTAAGTTGACTTTCAGTTTCCATTTTTTTATTTATTTGAAAATATGACAAAAATAAATTAATAGGGATCTTTCTAGAGGATTAAGAAGAAAAATATAATTTTTACTACTTTTCCCCCTTTTTATTGCTTATCAAAAAAGTTTTAAAATATATTTTATTGATTTTTTTACAGAGGGGAAGAGGGAGGCATAGAGAGAAACATTGATGAGAGAGAATCATCGATCAGCTGCCTCTTGCACACCTCCTCCTGGGGATGTGCCCGCAACCAAGGTACATACCCTTGACCGGAATCGAACCTGGGACCTTTCAGTCCGCAGGACATGCTCTATCCACTGAGCCAAACCGGTTTCGGCTGCTTATCAATTTTGAACATGAAATTTTGAATATTAAATTCTTTTCTAATTTATACTTTTACTAATTTTGAAAGCCTTGCTGAAGCTTTATTCAGAGTCCTCTTGATAGTCTAAATATAGAATTTTAAAAGCTGCTTTCTGAGCTAGTACTAATAGACATTTGTGAATCTACTGAATAATGCTATAAATAAACTTTTTTGTATTTACTGAGCAGTTAGTAGATGAGAGATATAAAAGTGTTTTGAAAAAAATCGAAAGGGCTATGGAAACTTTAAACATTTATTTAGTGCTGGCTTTGTACATAATACTAATAAAAGCCATCAAGGGGATGTATGGAAAATGTAGAACCAAGGGATATTGATGTTATTCAATACTATTACTTTGAATTTCCTATTTTATTTAGAACTCTGATCTGGAAAAGTTTGGTGCCTTTGCTCAGAAAGGGATATCTTTCTTTGTTTTTGTTTTAGCTCTGAGAAGTCCAAATATGGACATATCTTCTCCAAATATTGGGCTCCGACGTAATGGTCAAATTGAAGGGGTCCGACAAATGCATAATAATGCTCTTCGTAGCCAAATGGCCACTGAACGAGATCTCATGGCATGGAGCAGACGAGTGGTGGTAAATGAACTAAATCATGGTGTTAGTAGGTGAGTCAATAAGGTAACAATCACAAGAAAATTGAGAGAGTTGTTTTTTGTAAGTAAATCAAAATGTTCTCTGTTAGTCTAATAACAAGTATTTTTTAAATCCACTAATTTGTGTATTAGTTTTTTTCACTTTATTTCAGTTACATCATTCTATAACAATTTAATGATTATCTTCAATTTTCTTATCTTTGTGTTAAATATTGAAAAATTAAAATTAAAATCTTTCTCCTCCATATGTTTTTAGTTTAGATTAGAAGACAAGAATACAGATAATATAAAGTAAAAACATGAGACTATGTGGATAAATACTAGTTGTAGTTATTAATAATGTGGATTTTTTTCAATAGATGTAGTTTACCCGTATGTTGGTATATATATATATATATATATATATATATATATATATATATATACACACACACACACACACACACACACACATGTGTATGTGTGTGATTTGATATGTATGCTGCTGTGATGTATTGACAGCAAGCTTCAAACTTCTTATGTCAAATTTGTTGAAGGTATTAACATCATAGATATTTTTACACTTAAAAATGATGAATTTTGTGCCAAAAAAAGAGCATTTGCGGGAAGATTTAATTCATTATTTTGAATAAAAGTGCTGCTGAAAGCTTTGGGAAGCTTATGGTGAACATGCTCCATCTCAAGATACTCGTGAACACTGGTTTAAGTGCTTTAAAAATGATTATTTCGATGTGAAAGACAAAGAACTTCCAGGTCAACCGAAAAAGTTTGAAGACCAACAATTACAAGCATTATTGGATGAAGAGGCATGTCAAACTCAAAAACAACTTGCAGTAAGATTAAATATTGCTCAGCAAACAAGTTCTGATCATTTACAAGCAATGGGAAAAATTTAAAAGGAAGGAAAATGGGTGTCACATCAACTGAGCAAAAGACAAATGAAAAACCGAAAAGTCGTCAGTAAAATTGTTGCTTCAACAGCATGAAAGAAAGTCTTTTTTTGCATTGAATTGTGACTGGCTATGAAAAGTGGATTAATTTCTAGAAACCCAAATGCACAAAATCATGGGTTGATCCAAGTCAACCATCAACATGGACTGCAAGGCCAAATCGCTTCGAAAGACAATGCTCTGCGTTTGGGGGGACAGGAAGGTGTGTTATGAGCTTCTAAAACCAGGTGAAACCATTAATACCCATCGCTACTGACAACAAGTGATGAATTTGAACCACGCTTTGACTGTGAAACAACCAGAATGTGCCAGAAGACACGGCAAAGTAATTTTACTTCATGATAACGCACCATTACACACTTCAAAACCCGTGAAAGACACGTTAATAGAGTTTGCCTGGGAAGTATTAACCCACCCACGGTATTCACCAGACCTCGCTCCTTCAGATTACCACTTGTTCTGATCGATGGCACACACACTTTCTGAGCAGCACTTCAAAACATAGGAAGAAGTGGAAAATTGAGTCTCTGAATGGTTTGCCTCAAAACAAGAAAAGTTCTATTGGGATGGTATCCATAAATTACCTGAAGGATGGGGGAAATGTGTAGCTAGCGATGGACACTACTTTGAATAAAACACTTTTGATGCTTCTCTTGAAATTATCATGCTTTCTTTGATTACAAAATCCCATTACTAACCGGTACACCTAGTATGTCAGTGATATATGAACCTAAACTTTAACAGTGGTTCTCAGAAGGCTATCAACTGGAGCAGTTTGGGAGTACAATATATAGATATATAGTAGATTCAATGCTTAGGGTGTATTTAAATGTTATTTAAGTGAACTTACTTGGAGTATGAAAGGATTTTGTTAGGATAAATTTTAAACTTAGAATCTCTATCGTTTATATTCATTAGAATTGCAAATGCAAGTGAAATCCTATGGTACTTGTCTTTTCTGACTGGCTTATTTCACTTAGCATAATACTTTCCAAGTCGATTCATATTGTCGCCAAAGGTAAGATTTCATTCTTTTTTAAAGCTGAGTAACATTCCATTGTGTAATTGTACCACAGCTTTTTTATCCACTCATCTACTGATGGGCACTTGGGCTGTTTCCAAATCTTAGCTATTGTAAATAAAGCTGCTATGAACATAGGGATTCATATATTCTTTCTGATTGGTGTTTCAGGCTTCTTAGGGTATATTCCTAGCAGTAGGAACCCTGGGTCAAAGGCAGTTGCATTTATTTATTTATTTGAGGAAACTTCACCCCGTTTTCTACAATGGCTACACCAATTTGCAAAAAAAAAATATTTTTAAATATATTTTACTGATTTCAAAGAGGAAGGGTGAGGAAGAGAGAAACATCAATGATGAGAATCATGGATTGGCTGCCTCCTGAATTCCCCCTACTGGGGATTGAACCCGCAACAAGGGCATGTGCCCTGACTGGGAATCAAATCATGACCTTCTGGTGGCTCAACCTCTGATCCATACTGGCTGGGTTGCATAAAAATTTTTCAAAAAAGTATCTCTATCCTTTATGTCAGGGATGGGGAACCCTTTTTCTGCTAACAGTCATTTGAGTATTTATACCATCATTCAAGGGCCATACAAAATTATCCGCTTAAAAATTAGTCTACTAATTTTGGTCGAATATTTAGTTAACTCACCCCAAAATTCCTTGGTAGAGCCAGATCAAATGATTTTGAGGGCCAGACGTTCCCTACCCCTGCTTTATGTGAACCCTAATATTTGCTATAATATCAACTCCAAATATTCCACAGCAACTGGAAATAGATTTATAAAAGAGAAAGGACAGTGACAGAGAACATATAAAATTTATTTTAATCATGTTAGCTCCCTAATCAAGCCTTTCAGCAGCTCAGCCAACAAGTGGGAAAATTAAATTGATACTGCCTTTTATTTCTTCAGTAGTAATAAGAAGAAAAGGAGACATAGCTAATTTATGAACTGAATGCCACCCTCTGGCAATAGAGCAGTTTGAAATATTCTTTGCTCAAAATGTTAAAATAGGAATTGAAAGCAAGGCCTGAAATAGATATCATATGCCAGTGTTCTTAGCAGCATTTATTTCCAATAACTGAACAGTAGAAATAACTCAAATGTCTATTAACAGATGAATGGATAAGCAAAATATAATACGTACACACAGTGGAAAATTATTCAGCCATAAAAAAAGGAATGAAGCCGAAACCGGTTTGGCTCAATGGCTAGAGCTTCAGCCTGCGGACTGAAAGGTCCCAGGTTCGATTCCGGTCAAGGGCATGTACCTTGGTTGCGGGAACATCCCCAGTAGGGAGTGTGCAAGAGGCAGCTGATCGATGATTACCTCTCATTGATGTTTCTAACTTGCTATCCCTCTCTCTTCCCCTCTGTAAAAAATCAATAAAAAATATATTTAAAATTAAAAAAAGGAATGGAATTCTGATAGCCCGCTACAACATTGAAGACATTAAACTAAGTGAAATAAGCCAGAAATAAGAAGACAAATATCATATTATTCAACGTATATGAAATACCTCCAATAGGCAAATTTGTATATACAAGAAGTACATTAGAGTATAACAGGGATTTGAAAGGAAAAATAGAGAGTTATTGCTTAATGGTTACAAAGTTTAGATTTGGAGTGATGAAAAAAATTTGGAAATAGTGGTGATGATTACAGAACATTGTAAATTTTGTTAATACCACTGAATTGTACATGTAAAAATGGTTAAAATGGCAAAATTAACACGTTGAAGTATTTTTATTTGACTTTTAAACCATCGGTTTGCTTTTTGATGATTTTATGTTACTTTGACCTTTGACTTTTTTTTTTTTTAATCAGGGTCCAGGAAGAATGTAGAACTGCAAAAGGTGACATAGAAATCAGTCTCTATACAGTTGAAAAGAAGAAAAAACCATCTTACGCTACCCAAAGTGTGAGTTTTGTTTGACAATAATTTGGGACACACTATTTGCAGATACCAGGTTTTTGAAAGATGCAGTTATGTATTAAGGGACTGTTTTGATAGGTGTCTGTATATAGGGAACCTAATTTTTGAACCCCAAATTGAGATATATGGTTATTAATAAGGATAAAGTTACACAAAGTCAAAACTATGCCCCAAAATCTAGGACATATAATCATTGTAGTATAGGCTATTTGTATTAAAATACCATTTTTGTATGGTATTTAGTCCATGGGCTAAATCTGCTCTACTTCCTATTCTTGTTAAAGTTTTATTAGAACTCAGCCACAGTTATTCTTTTGTACTGTATATTGTCTATAGCTGTTTTCACACTATACAGATTCTAATAGTTGCAACAGAAATCATATGACCTGCAAAGCCAAAAATATTACATTCTGGGCCTTTACAAAAAAGTTTGCTAACTCCTGCCCTATGCATACTCTTGGACTACCTAATCACACAGTAGTAAAATGATCGATACATTGGGAAAATTCATATTCTCAGTAAAAACTGCAAAACAGGGAATAGGATTCCTGAACTCTATTAGGTATATGGTAAGCTCCTTACTAGAACTCTGAAGTGAACAAACTAGTGACAAAAGGAAGAACAGTTTTCTTCTTAGATGTAACAATAAATTTTAAAGACTACTGTAGCTTCTGGAAGTCTAGGGTGATTCTAATTTTATTAAAGAAATTTAATCAATGGACAGTGAATTTTAAATGTGTTATTTTTTCCATATTGATAAACACGGTTTTAGTTAACTATTATAAGGTTATCTCTAGCTCTGGCTCATTTGGTTGGTTGAGCATCATCTCATGCACCTGGAGGTCACTGGTTTGATTCCTGGTTGGGGCTCGATCTCCAATAGGGGGCATGCAGGAGGTAGCCAACTGATATTTCTCTCTCCCTCTCCTTCTCTCAATTTAAAATGAATAAAAATATTTTAAAAAATAATATTTCTAAGTAGTTTTAGATCATTTTGCTATGCTATTTCTTCATTTCTGTTGAGATTTTGTTAGCTTATTTGATGTTCTCTGATAAGATTATTTTATTAGAGATTTGGAAGGAATCATATCTATGATTTATATTCTTTTTTCTTACTAAGCTGATTTGTCAAACATCAGACTTGTCTGATTCTAATAGTGTAGTTGGCCGGCCAGGGCAGGTGGGAAGCTTGGCTTCCTTTATCGCAGGGGGCAACCCACCCCTCCTGCTTGCTCCAGCTCCATGGCTGCTCCATCTTAGTTGGGTTAATTTGCATATTTGCTCGGATTAGCTGGTGGGCGTAGCAGAGTGATGGTCATTTTGCATGTTTCTTTTTTATTAGATAGGGTAGCTATGACATAGATACCTGTGTCATCCTGTAATAAATTGTGAGTAATATAATGATATGTAAATTCTGATTGGGTAAATTTTTGCAGCTGAGACTTTAAGCACTGTTTTTAGTTTGTTCACAAAGTTTTCAAAATAGAAAAGCAATTAATATTAATGGAAGGTAGATTATATATAGGTAGGTCTTAGATTTTCTTTTAGGGGTTTTATTTCTATTCCTTACCTTTATTCTCACACCACCCCCACCCAATTTATTTGTGCTTTATATGTCTTTTAATATATATTCACTGAGACTTTCATTTTTAAAAAGTGTGTTTTATTTCTGTTTTACAGAATGATTACCAGCCTAGTTGTGGAAGGTCTCTACGAAGGACACAACGTAAGCGTCAGCATACTTACCAAACACGGTCCAACATTGAGCATAATTCGCAAGCACTGTGTCAAAGTTCAGGTGTACAGGAAGATTCAGACAGCTCCTCAGAGGTTAGATATCTGATATTACTTAATGTAATTTTTTGTTTTCTAGTTAGTATCATCACTTTGCATTTACTTTGAAAGGTCACTTCTTTAACACAATTATTTTAATGATTTTCTTTTAAGAGAATTATTAGTAAGGCATTTAATAGCGAATTGAAGATTTTCTTAAATTCTTTTAGCTATCTCTTCGGACTTGTAATTAAGATACTGTCTTGGTTGAGGGTATCAAACATGCAAGCAAAAGTTTGGCTTTGGGAAAATGAGAAAAAGGTGACACGAAATCTGCCTAGAAATGGAAAGATGTGGAATATAAACAGTGAATACTAGTTATACAGTCCCAGGACTGGTTGACTCTATAATCAGCTGAATGTACACATATTCTCTTATTGTTGACTTCACTGACTATGAACATTAGTGAGTGATGATTTTCCCCAACCTACCTTATTCATGGAATAAAGAGTATAATAATTCTTGTCTTCATACTGTTTTCTCCTCCTGTCCTTTCCTTTTTATGCTCTCTACTGTAGTTATTAAGGAAATAATGAAGGTTTAATTATGCATTGGCAATGTGTGGTACCTAATCTCTCACTACTTAGAACTTTTTCACTCTTATCAATGATGTCCCTCTCGTCCCCACCCATGAAAATTGTGATCTGAAAAGATGACCAAGTATAAAGTGATGTTACCTTTTAATGCTATAATAGTATTGTGCTTCTGTTTTTAAAAAGAATCCCCCCATCTTTTTCTAAATATATTTTATTGATTTTTTTACAGAGAGGAAGAGAGAGGGACAGAGAGCTAGAAACATCGATGAGAGAGAAACATCAGTCAGCTGCCTCCTGCACACCTCCCACTGGGGATGTGCCTGCAACCAAGGTACATGTCCTTGACCGGAATCAAATCTGGGACATTTCAGTCCATAGGCCGACGCTCTATCCACTGAGCCAAACCAATTAGGGCAAAGAATCCCTAGCTTAATAAATATTTATAGTTAAAATGCTTTTTTGGTCCAGATTCAGTTTAAAATAATTTCTGGGATATAACGCAATTGTTGAGGATATAGATATGCAGTGAGTTATTATCTAAACTGAAGATTGTGTACACGTGGGTTATCTATCCCCCCTACTTCGGTTATGTCCATTTTAACTAGAACATTTTGGGGGATACAAAAATTGTTATAAAACAAATAGTGTGTGCTAATTAACAATATGCTATGTAAAAACCATATATCTCAATTGCTGGCTCTTTTGTTTCAGGAGGATGAAACAGTTGGCAC
Organism: Vespertilio murinus; assembly: GCA_963924515.1. Classification (NCBI taxonomy): domain Eukaryota; kingdom Metazoa; phylum Chordata; class Mammalia; order Chiroptera; family Vespertilionidae; genus Vespertilio; species Vespertilio murinus. The sequence goes on from OZ004710.1 coordinate 27,379,640, forward strand.
AAGTGATGCTTCTGTAGAGGATCCTGTCATTGAATGGCAAAGTGAAAGTTCTTCCAGGTACTTCTAATGGTTTTGATTTGGTCAAAATTATTTGATGATTTCAACGTGTAATTATGTTCTTATAGGAATTTGGTAAGACTAGAGTTAAAATATCATTTTATAGTAGAAGGAGTACAGTATTGCCTGGAAGGCAAGATATCTGCTATTTTATTCTGGCTCTGCCAATATCTTTTTGAGCTTTGGTTGCCTTATCTGAAAAATAAGGCCTTTATAAATCAAAGATTCTACATCTTGGCAGGCTCTATGTATTTATTTCCGTTTTAAAACAACTATTTTAAACTATTTTTAGCAAAAAGAAGCATCTTTATTTAAAGCAGTTTTTGTGATTTGGACTTTAATTTTCAATTCTGTTATGGGAAATTAAGCATTATACTTTAGTAGCATTTCACTAAAATTATTTGACTACTATCAAAATTCTATATTAATATGCTTGCTTTTTTTCTCTTCAATTAGAATAAAATCAAACTATGCCATTTATAATGCTGTTTGATTATAAAATGATTGTCTTTCAGTTCTGAGGCAAACCTGTTTTTTTTCTAAGCTTAATCATAATTTTGATTTACTTACAGTGATTCATCAAGTGAATATTCTGACTGGACAGCAGATGCTGGAATAAATTTGCAACCTCCAAAAAGACAAACTAGACAGGCAACACGGAAAATATGCAGCAGTTCTGAAGAGGAGAATTCTAAGTCACTAGAAGAGAGGCAAAAGAAACCTAAACAGACTAGAAAGAAGGTTTGTAAGTTTACAGTCTTTTAAAAACTTTTATTTATTTTATTGATTATGGTATCACATAATTGTCCTTATCCTCCCATTCCCATCCCAAACCCCTCCCTACATATGCCCCCACCCCCCTGTTGTCCATGGCCACCAGCCAGATCTGAAATATCATGGCTGACATGTACACATAAGGAACTATTTGACATAGAAATTGGGACTCAAAAGAACTGTTGGCCCAGAAAGGAACTCACTACAGACTGATTTATTTACCTCTCGGCATAACCATAAACTGCGACAAGGGTATTTCTTGTATCACATGATCTCACACATCTAGAGGAAATAATGAACAACATACCGTATTTGCCGGCGTATAAGACAATTTTTTGGCCCTGAAAAATATGCCTCCAAGTGGGGGGTAGTCTTATACGGCAAGTATATAACAAACTCTGTATTTTTAGTGGAAATGTTAGGGGGTGGTCTTATACGCCGGCAAATACGTATTTTTCAGGGCCAAAAAATCGTCTTATACGCCGGCAAATACGGGTAAACTGATGAACAAAAACAGACCCAGAGAAAGAGAAGAAGCAGCGATCAGACCATCAGAGGGAAACCTCAGAGGGAAAGTAGGGGAGGGTGAGGGTAAGGGCAAGAGATCAACCAAAGGACTTGTGTACATGCATATGGGCCTACCCAGTGGCCAGTTCACAGGGTTTTATTGTGTATGTTTTTTTTTTACCTTTAGTATTGGTCTATTTAACATTAACACTTGACTTTTGTAAAGAAAATATTCCACCTGAGAAACTAAGGAAAATTATTTTAAATAAGTTTAAAATAGAAAGAATTTTTGAAATTTTTCTGTTATCAATAGTAGAGGCCTAAAATATCCTCATTATTATTTTAATTGTTATTAAAACATTCAGAGTTGTTTGTTAAAATGTAATAAAGTTTTAAATAAGAAGCCACTACAGTTTAAAGGTGTTATTCTTTTTTTAAAATATATTTTTATTGATTTCAGAGAGGAAGGGAGAGGGAAAGAGAAATAGAAACATCATGATAAGAGAGAATCATCAATCCACTGCCTCCTGCACACCCCACACTGGGTATTGACCCACAACCCAAGCATGTGCCCTGATCAGGAATCAAACCATGACTTCCTGGCTCACAGGTCGACACCCAATCACTGAGCCATATTGGCCGGGCTAAAGGTGTTTGTTATTCTTGCCATGGCATCAGGCATTGTTTTTTCTATACATTTTTTACTTGTGAAATGAAAAGGTATGATAAGCTTTAGAGGGCTCTTCAATTTTTTTGCAGTTTTTTAAAAATAAATCTTTATTGTTCATATTATTACAAATGTTCCTCATTTTCCCCCCCTCCATAGCTCCCCTCCACCAAGTTTCCATCCCACCTTCTGCCCTTTCTCCATCCCCCATTGTCCTCATCCATAGGTGCAGTTTATGTTCAGTCTCTTCCCACCCCCGGCAACTCCCCATTTCCCCGAGAATCTTCAGTCCACTCCCCTTCCATACCTCTGATTCTGTTATATTCACCAGTTACTATTGTTCATCATGATTTTTACTTCCCTTGGTTTTTAGATTTACTTGTTGATAGTTAAGTATTTGTTGTTCAAAATTTTTATCTTTATTTTCTTCCTCTTTCTAAAGAACCCCTTTTAGCAATTCATATAATTCTGGCTTGGAGGTGATGAACTCCTTTAGCTTTTTTTTATTTGTGAAGCTCTTTATCTGGCCTTCGATTCTGAGTGATAGCTTTGCTGGGTAGAGTATTTTTGGCTGTAGGTTCTTGCTATTTGTCACCTTGAATATTTCTTGCCATTCCCATCTGGCCTGCATGGTTTCTGTTGAGAAATCAGCTGACAGTCGTATGGGTGCTCCTTTATAGGTAACTACCTGCTTTTGTCTTGCTGCTTTTAATATTCTCTCTTTGTCTTTTGCTCTTGGAATTTTAATTATGATGTGTCTTGGTGTGGTCCTCTTTGGATTCCTTTTGTTTGGGGTTCTATCTGCTTCCTGCACTTGTAAGTCTATTTCTTTCACCAGGTGGGGGAAATTTTCTGTTACTATTTCTTTCAATTTGTTTTCAGTATCTTGCTCTGTGTCTTCTTCTGGGAACCCCATAAATCTGATGTTGGTTTGCTTGAAGTTGTCCCAGAGGTTTCTTACACTATCTTCAACTTTCTGGATTCTCTTGTCTTCTTGCTTCTGTGGAGAAGTGTCCTCTGGCTCTTTGTGTTCCAAATCTTTGACTAAATTCTTGCAATCTTCCATTCTGTTTTTAGGACTCTGTATAATATATTTTTATTTCAGAGAATGTATTCTTTATTTCTAGTTGATCCTTTATTATTTCTTTTTGATCCTTTATTATTTCTAGTTGATCCCTTTTCATATCTTCATAGGTCTCGTTTATTTTATCGGCCTTTTCTAGGAGATTCTTGAACAACCTTATGAGCGTGGTTTTAAACTCGATATCCAGTCGCTTTTTGTCCTCCATTTCTTTCGTTTGTGATCTATTTCCTTGTTTCGACATTTTCGCTGCTTCCCTGAGTTGGTAGTTTGGGAGGATCAGCTGTGTCTACTGCCAGGAGACAGCCTTATTCCACCAGACTTGGAAACCTGCCAAAGCCTCTGTGTTCAGCTTGGATGGGGCAGAGTTTCGGGGTGGAGCCTACAACCTTGGCTTCTGGTTAGCCCCGCCCTCTGAGGTTCCTGAGTCTCAGTGTACCTCAGTGTCCTTTGGTACTTGCTGCAAGCACCTCTGAGAGAAAGGCGCCCTAGAGTTTCGCCTGCTACGAGACAGTCTAGTCTCTCCCCCAAGGAGCCCGCAACTGGGGTTCAGTGCAGTTGGAAGTGGGGTTAAGAGCAGTCCTGAGCTTATGTCTCCTTCCCGCTAGGGCAATCCAGTGGCCCAATGAACAGTCTGTCCTCTGCATGAAATGTGCGCGACTTTGGGGTTCTGCCTTTCTCCGCTCCCCTTAGCTTCCACCTTACAGCCCAGATTCCCTCTGTATGAGCCTGACCCCAGGGTCTCGCCCAGAACTGGGGTTCAGTGCAGTCGGAGTTGGGGTTCAGCACTGTCTGGAGCTTTTATCTCCTTCCTGCTAGGGAATGTCAGCCAGGCACTCAGCCCCCCACCCCCCCACCCCCCCAGGCTCTGTCCTCTCCCCACGCTCGCACCTTTTGTCTCTCTGTACCTTAGGCTTTTACAGCTCCTCTGATTTTCCTTCTGGTTTTCTCTTTCCTTCTAGTTGTAGAATTTCCAAACAGTCAACTTTCCTGAAGTTCTGAAAAATGTCCACTTTATATTTTAGTTGTATTTTTTGAAAATGTTGAGTGAGGCTGCAGTTAGGCGTTTACCTATGCTGCCATCTTGGTTTTTTTTTTGGGGGGGGGGCTCTTCAATTTTTTAAAGACTTTTAATTGATTCTTAGAGCGGAAGGGAAAAGGAGAGAGAGAGAAACATCCATCTGCTGCCTCCTATATTCTCTACAAGGGATTGAAACTGCAACCCAGAAATGTGCCCTTACCAGGAATCAAACTGGCACAGGATGACACCCAACCAACTGAGCTACACTGACTAGGGCTTTTTAGTTGTTTTATATAGTTTTACGTGAGGTCCAGTACATGAAATTTCTGCACTGGGGGAGGGGTGGGCAGTGTCCCTCAGCTGGGCATGTGCCCTCTCACAGTCTGGGAAGCCCTTGGGTGATGTTTTACTGCAGCGGAGGCGGGGGGGGGGGGGGGCTCTTTCCACCACCACTGCACTTGCCAGCTGTGAGCCTGGCTTCTGGCTGAGCAGTGCTCCCCCGGTGGGAGCATACTGACTACCAGTGGGAAGCTCCTGCTTTGAATGTCTGCCCCCTGGTGGTCAGTGCGCATTATAGTGATCAGTTGTTCCCCTATTCAGTCAGTTTGCATATTAGCTTTTTATTATATAGGAAGGATTTTACCTCAATGATGGTTTCTCTTTCCTATTATAATTTCATTCGGATGATATATAAACTTAATCCATGTAGTTCTTTCAATATTAATTTAAAACATATACATTTTATAGCCTGTTCCTTTGGTAGACAGAATTAATTTTTATTATAACAATTTTATTGGTAAAAAGTTATTGTGACTTATATTTGAATTCATGTGATATTCTAGAGACTTGTAAAATTTGGTGTTTTTGTTTAATACATTTTATTGATTTTTTACAGAGAGGAAGGGAGAGAGATAGTTAGAAACATCGATGAGAGAGAAACATCAATCAGCTGCCTCCTGCACAATCCCTACTGGGGATGTGCCCACAACCAAGGTACATGCCCTTGACTGGAATCAAACCTGGGACCTTTCAGTTCCCAAGCTGATGCTCTATCCACTGAGCCAAACCAGTTTCGGCTAGTGTCTCATTTTTTTTTCTCAGACAAAATTTGGCAGCATATTAAGAAATCAAATATTTTATAGGCATAGAAGCTGTGCATGATTAATTAGTAAAGGAAAATGTTTAAAATTTGTATATTTTAGTTTTTGTTATCAACTAATGTTTTTAACATTCTTGTAATCTTTATACTGCTGTTCTACATTTATTGCTTATGTATTTGTGAACTATATTTTAGAAAGGAGGGCTGGTTTCTATGGCAGGGGAGCCCAATGAAGAATGGTTTGCCCCTCAATGGATTTTGGATACTATTCCACGAAGATCTCCATTTGTCCCACAAATGGGAGATGAGGTAATTGTTACCTGTTATAACCCTTTTTTTCTAGAACACTCACTTTAATCAGTCTGATGGCATTTATATTTTCAATTCTATTATAGTTATGTATACACTGTCTTAGTTACTCTGTTCAATTATGCATTTCTTGTGGACAGTGATTGAATCTTAATCTTTGTATCCTTTGTAGGACCTGTGAACATTAAGAAAAATAGATTAACTTCTGACATCATGAAAATAATTGTCTTTATTTTTATCTTAATTGCCACTTAGCATAATTATGGTAGAATTTTTAGTCCTAATTCAAATTCTAATATTGTGGGTTTTTTTTTTTTAAGAAGTCCATGCTCTAACTGATAGAAATTATAGGAGAGAATAATTAACTCCATTTTGATGACTAGCGGAATGTCATTTCACAAAGAAGGTCTTCTTGCCAAGGCTATGATTGAATAATATAGCCATAGTTATGGTTTGGTCATCAAAAATTGAGTTAAATTCTATTATGATGAAAATTTTTTTTCATTTTCTTATGAAAATTATGGTAACATTGTAATATATGAGCTCTAATTGTGAGTGACATTTTTATAGTCTGATATTGACTAATCATTTGTGAGTGATTAAATGCTTACACACAGTTTTCAATTTAAGACTAATAATAGGATGTAATATTTTCATTGTAATAAAAGAAGAAACAAAACCTTACATATCTTTCTAAAAGTCTTGCGACCAATAAAAATTTCACTAAATCTTCCTATGATTGCCTATTATTTATATGTGTAGCAGAGATAGCTATCAAATAGTTTTATGATTAAGCACTTGCTTGCTAATTATCTTGATATTATTAAAATGTATTTTTCATAAGTATATCTTGTAACTTAGATTTTTGAGCAATGCTTGCTTGTATGGTTATTTTAGTAGAATATACTTTATTGAATGCTTCATTTAAAAAAAAGAACACAAAAAAACAGAACTTAAAGAACTTTTGGGGGGGCATTTCCAAAGTCATGATTTAAAAATATATATATATGTTATTGATATTTTACAGAGAGGAAGAGAGAGAGATAGAGAGCTAGAAATGTCGATGAGAGAGAGAAACATCGACCAGCTGCCTCTTGCACACCCCCTACTGGGGATGTGCCCGCAACCAATGTACATGCCCCTGACCAGAATCGAACCCGGGACCTTTCAGTCCACAGACCGACGCTCTACTACTGAGCCAAACCGGTTTCGGCAAAAGTCATGATTTTTTATATTTATTGCCTGCCTTATGGATGCTTCAGAGGGATAATTTAGAAGACTTTATAGAACAAGATAAGGATCTGTACACACTATAATCTTATGAGACTACTGCTATTTGTCGAGTATAGGAATAAATACATAATAAAGGATATCTGGAAAATGTACTTAATATTGACTTTTTACCCCCTTTTCTAACCTTAATAGTTATCTTTATATATAATATTTAAATCTTTTTCATTTTCTACTTATATTTTTAGCTGTTAGAAATTCTGACTTAAACATTTTTGATTGGTAGAGTGTGTCAGTGTAGTTTAGAAAATTATAGTATGATTTTTTTTTTATGTTCTATTTTACCACCTCCTTAAAATTGTTATGGGAAATAAACTTATTTAATGAATCAGAATATCATAGTGAATCCTATCTTAGGATGTGAAGGGTCTTACCAAGCACTTGAATTCATTTTCCTTCCATAAAATGCCAGTTCTGATGTTGATTCTTGTAAAAGAAAAATGAAAAAATTTCTGGAAATTGCTGTTTAGTAGCACATCTCTCTCTCTCTTTCTGTCTCTCTCTCTCTCTCTTTCTCTCTCTCTCAAACGTAGGCTGACTATTAAAATGTTGAAACTTAGACTGTCACAATTTGAAGTACAGCATAATACTTTAAAATATTAAATAAAATATGAATAAATATTAAATATTTAAAAATAAGATAGGGGCTTTATGTACATTTGTCAAATCTGTTTCCTCAGAAATTTATGAAGCTGCTGGGGGAAAGGGACTCTGTGCAGTTTTTATTATGCAGTACTTGGGCTGTACATGGGCATGAGTACTCAGTGAACATTATTCAATGGTGACAGGTCATTTATTGTACATATTTTTTTTTAAAATATATATTTTATTGATATTTTTACAGAGAGGAAGGGAAACAGATAGAGAGCTAGAAATGTCGATGAGAGAGAAACATCGACCAGCCGCCTCTTGCACACCCTCCACCGGGGATGTGCCCGCAACCAATGTACATGCCCTTGACCGGAATCGAACCCGGGACCTTTCAGTCCACAGACCGATGCTCTACCACTGAGCCAAACCGGTTTTGGCTATTGTACATATTTTTAAAAATTATAATTATGCTTGTATAAACAGAAGAGGACCTTTGTAGAAATATATATTATAATGTATAGTATTATTAAATAGGACTGCTGTTTAATATGCCATGTTCTTTGTTTTAGCTTATCTATTTTAGGCAAGGACATGAAGCTTATGTGCGAGCTGTAAGGAAATCAAAAATATATAGCGTTAATATACAAAAACAACCATGGAATAAAATGGATCTCAGGGTAAGTTTGCCAAATTCATTAGCTATGAAATTCAGGTAGCTTTGGAATTAAAGTACAGTAGGTCCTTGGGTTACATAGGCGATCTGTTCCTATGGCGCGACATAACACGATTTTCACCAAAAGTCAGAACCCACCTACATAAGCACCTACGTCATTCACATGGAGCACATACACAATAGTAATGAAGTGAAACAGTAAAAAAAATATATCAAAAGAAAGATAACATTCCTGACCTTTACTTGTAAATAAATAATAAAAAACATAAAGCACATATGTACATTTGTCGAAATAATGGAATTTTTTTTTTTACAATTAAATGGGAGATGGCGACATAACCATGAAACAGTGTACATTAAGTCCAACATAACCCAAGGACTGCCTTACTTGCCTGTAGGCTTTTTCTCAATTTTGTGCATATCTCACTGCTGATTGTGTGTCTGAGAAAAGATAATTACCATACTATATAATAAAAAAGTAATATGCAAATTGACTGTCACACCCTCACACAAGATGGCCACTCCCATGCGGTCAAAAGATAGTTGGCAGGGGAAGGCAGTGGTGGGATATCAGGCCAGTAGGGAAGGGTATTTATGGGTGACTAGGTCAGCAAGGAAGGGCAGTTGTGGGAGATCAGGCCAGTAGGGGAGGGCATTTGTGGGCCACTAGGTCAGCGGGGGAGGGCAGTTGTGGGAAACCAGGCCTGCATGGAAAGGCAGTTGTGGGTGACCAGGCTGGCAGGGGAGGGCAGTTAGGGGTGACCAGGCCAGCAGGGGAGAGAAGTTGGGGGTGACCATGCTTGAAGGGGAGGGCAGTGGGGGGTGACCATGCCTGCAGGGGAGGGCAATTAGAGCAACCAGACCTGCAGGGGAGTGGTTAGAGAGTGATCAGGTTGGCAGGCAGAAGCGATTAGGGGCAATCAGGCAGGCAGGCAGATGAGCGGTTGGGAGCCAGCAGTCCCAGATTGTGAGAAGGAAGTTCGACTGCCTGTGGGATCAGGTCTAAACTTGCAGTCGAACATCCCCCCAGTGGTCCCAGATTAGAGGGTGCAAGCTAGGTTGAGAGACACCCCCCACCCAAGTGCATGAATTTTGTGCACCAGGCCTTTATTCCTATATAATAAAGGTCTAATATGCTAATGTCCAGTCATTCGGTCAGCCGTTCAATCAATCAAAGCATAATATGTAAATGATATGTAAATGAAGGGAGCTCAACCGCTCACTATGATGTGCACTGACCACCAGGGTGCAGACAGTTGACCAGTCAACCAGTTGGTATGATGTGTACTGGCCATCACGGGGTAAACGCTTAGACCGATACGTTAATTTGTTTTTGGTGTCTGGCCAGTTGGAACTGAGTGAGAGGGCCAGACATGCCATGGAGCCTCCCACAGTCCCTCCCTGGCTGGCCAACCTCCGGTGTCCCTCCCCGGCCCCAATTGTGCACCAGTGGGGTCCCTTAGCCTGGCCTGCACCCTCTCGCAATCCAGGTCCCCTCAGGGGGATGGATGTCGGGTGAGCCCTTTTCCACCTGATGGAGGAACAACTGCTCACTGTGTCACACACTGGCCACCCAGGAGCTGCCCCCTGGTGGCCAGTGTGCTCCCACAGGGGGAGCACAGCTTAGCCAGAAGCCAGGCTCACAGCTAGCAAGAACAGTGGCCCATGGGGAGTGGGCCTTTGCCGTCTGTCAGACTTCCTCTGAGGGCTCCTGGACTGCGAGAGTGTGCAGGCCGGGCTGAGGCACCCTCGCCCGCCGAGTGCATGGATTTTGTTCACCGGGCCTCTAGTACTCTTACAAAGCTGAGTGTCATGGTTCAGATTTTGTTTCCCGAAATTTGTATGCCACCTATTATCTTGATTATTTGACCTAATTTCCTTCAAGTTTTAGGTCCTACAGTATATACCACTCTATAATAGGAGCAAAGCAGTAGTTCCCTCGTGTGAATATTTTCCTCAAAATTTTGTATGTTCTGGAGGCTCTATAAACTAACTACGTGTGTGGACTACAAACACCCTGGAAGTTCTGGCAGATTTGGGATATAGTAGATATCACAAATCCCAAGAAGCTCAGAACTTTGTGGTGCTTTATGGATTATTTCTCTTCATATAGTACCTATATGTAGCTTCATTGTATTGAGTAAATAGGTATTTATCTTTTTAGAGAAGGGTTCTCTAACTATAAGTACATGTTCATTTATTTATACATACACACACACAAATAGGCATAGGGATATATACACCATCATTTCTGCATAGGTTTATATACATGTGTTTTGTTATTTTGTGGTGTGTTTTTTTTAACTTGAAGGAGTTAAAAGAGCAATTTTACAATGTTTTTCCAGGTAAGTGAAGGATACAAATGTGTACATTTACTGAAGAAAAGATTTAAATACTTGTAAAAACTGTATTAAGTTTGTGAGATGCTAAAGTATGTTATCAAGTAAGCTTTACATAATCATCTCCTGGGAGATAGGGATGCTACCATCTATTCTGAATCAGATTAAAGTTGAGTTTTTGTTTGGTTGGTTGTTTTAGAATCAGGGGAATGAATAAAACCGATTTCTTATTTGAGATTCTAACCCTGTGGTCCTAGGAAATTATAGGAGTTAGCATGTGTGTGGTGCAAAAGCCTAGGCTTTGGACTAAGACCTGAATTTCAGTCCTAGCTCTGCTGTTTAATAATGTAGAACTGGCAAGCAAATCAGTGTACCCATGAGGCTCAGCTTTGTCAATTTTTAAGAGTGACTGATAACCAATCTATAAGAGTGGTACTGTAAAATAATATTGTAGGTGCTAAGAAATGTATCTCATTTCCCAGACATACATGTACATGTCCACGTGTATTATTTACATACTGTATTTCTGCCAGATGAGTGATTCTTTTTTTAATATATTTTTATTGATATTTTACAGAGAGGAAGGGAGAGAGATAGAGAGCTAGAAATGTTGATGAGAAAGAAACATCGACCAGCTGCCTCTTGCACAACCCCTACTGGGGATGTGCCCGCAACCAAGGTACATGCCCTTCACCGGAATCGAACCCGGGACCTTTCAGTCCGCAGACCGACGCTCTACCACTGAGCCAAACTGGTTTCGGCCAGATGAGTGATTCTTAACTAGGCAGAGTATCATAGTTCCCTGAGAATTTATTTTCTTTAAATATATATGACTGAGTTGTACCCTAGACCTACTGAATTATTCTGTTCTATAGGAATAGGATTTAGGAACATGAATTTTAAAGTTTCCCAAGGGAATTCTCTTGCTTATCCTTGGTTTAGAGCCATGTACTAAACTACAACCTGTTAATAAGGGTCAAGAGTATTTGTTGGTTATTCAGATAATTTTTAAATTGTTCCAATAATGATAAAATAATATGTAAATGTTGGAAAGGTATTTATATTTAAAGTAATGGTTTATTGGTATTCTCATAAATAGGAACAAGAGTTTGTTAAGATTGTAGGAATCAAATATGAGGTTGGACCACCTACACTATGCTGCTTGAAGCTTGCATTTCTGGACCCCATTTCAGGCAAAATGACTGGAGAGTCTTTTTCCATTAAGTGAGTAGATCTGTGTATTTGTGTATGTGTTGTGTTTGTTGATCCCTATTTTATATTCTGCAAAGTACAAGACTTGATATGAGAGAAAACACTATAGCACTATAGGCTTGAAATTTTAAAGAACAAGGTTTAATATTTAATTCTCGGTTTATGTTTTTACTTAAACAGCTATATATATATGGCTATTAAAGAATATATATATATTATATTCTTTATATATTAAAGAATATATATATATATAGCAAATGTATACATTTTTATGAGTAAGTTACTCCTCTGAATTCATGCCTTTCTTTATAAAATGGAAATGTTAATATCTTCCTTAGGATGTTTGAGAGGAATAAAGGAAAAACCCTTTATAAGTACCTAGCAGTATACTTGGAACACCCTAGTTGCTTTTATTTCTGTTAAATATAGGAATAGTCAGTGGCACATTTCTTTCTTTCTTTTTAAAAAAATATATTTTATTGATATTTTACAGAGAGGAAGGGAGAGAGATAGAGAGCCAGAAACGTCAATGAGAGAGAAACATCGACCAGCTGCCTCTTGCACACCCCCCACTGGGGATGTGCCCACAGCCAATGTACATGCCCTTGACCAGAATCGAACCCTGGACCTTTCAGTCTGCAGACCGAGGCTCTACCACTGAGCCAAACCGGTTTCGGCGTGGCACATTTCTTAAAGTTAATTTTGAAATCTAAGGAGACAAAATAACATGAATTCATATTTTTGTGTATGTTAATTCTCACTCAAGTATATTTTTTTTCCATTGATTTTTAGAGAGAGTGGAAGGGAGGGAGGGGGAGAGAGAAACATCAGGATGAGAGAGACACATGGATTAGTAGTCTCCCACCGAACCCAAGAGCCTTCAGTGTGCAGACTGACATTCTGCAGGGCCACCCTGGCCACGGCCAGACTTTTCTTAAAAAGCCCGTAGTAAAAATAACTTCTGTGAAACTTTAATAACCTTCTTTGACATCTTTATATCATTGAAGTGATATAGTAATATGCAGGGTGCTCGCAAACAAAGCAAAGCAGATGGAGTTTAAGTAAAGACTTGTAGGAACCCTGAGGTTTACAACATTTTGCTTAATGTCTACACTTTAAACATATATCTGTGGGTAGTTAGTAAATAACATGTACTATTATATCTGTATATTAGTTCATAGGTGCTTTAATTTTTGTGCAGGTATCATGATATGCCAGATGTCATTGACTTCCTTGTGCTACATCAGTTTTATAATGAAGCCAAAGAAAGGAACTGGCAGATTGGTAAGTATAGAATTCTCACTTAAAGACTATTAAGTTTGAGGTAAAGTAACTTTAATTCCGATTTAACAGAAAGAAACTAGTTTAACCTGTAAACTGGAAAAACCTGTTAGCCAAATTAGGAAAATTAAATTAAAGATATTTTCTCAATTATGTTTAGTGATTTTATGCACATTGCATATCTATAATAATAAAAGCATAATATGTTAATTAAACCAGATGACCTTCCAGACGAAGCCAGGGCTATGTGGGATGTCTGGGTCCTGGGTGCCAGAGGGTAGCTGATGCTAGCAACTGGGGGAAGGAAGGCCTACTCTTGGATGAATTTCGTGCATCGGGCCTCTAGTGTCATATAACCTCTAAACCTGCTTCAGTTTTCTAATCTGTTAGAATACAAATCTGAATTAAAAAGAAAATTATCAAATGTTAGTTATCCTAAAATAGAGTACTTAATATTTGGGCTCTTAAACAGAACATTACTGATTGTGGTTTTCTTTCTTTCTCTCTTCCACCACAGCTTGCTCCTTCCATCTCTCTTTCAACCCCTCCTTCTTTTCTCCCTCTCTTGCCTTCTCTTACTTCTTTCCCTCCCCCTCATTAGCTTTTGATCTTGGGCAAGTTTTTAACCTCTCTGTGCCTCACTTCCATTATCTTTAAAATAGGAATCACATGACACCACACCTATAAGATTGATGTGAGCAATAAATTAGTTATTATATAGAAAGCACTTAAAATGGTACCAGACGCAGAGTAAACACTATGCAAGTGTTTGCTGTTAATACATGTTAATGATGATTTTAGGTGATTGATAAAAGCTAAATTATATATGGTGGCATTTATTTGAAACAGCATGGAAATATGTGATTTATTTTAAAAAGATAGCTAGTACCTGGAAATCAAAATCCTTGAAGGTAAAATGTAAAATTCATTTATTTGCAAAACTCAGATTGAAACCTTTAATAACGGTGGTTACAATGCTATTTCTGGGTTCAACAAAATATCACAATTTTGCCAGTGTGGCCCAGTTGGTTAGAGTGCACCAAAAGGTGGCAGGTTTGAGTTCCCATTAGGGTACATACCCGGTTGTGTGTTTGATTCCTGGTCAGGGCACTTATAGGAGGCAACCAATTGATGTTTCTTTTTCATCTCTCTCTCTCTCTCTCTCTCTCTCTCTCTCTCTCTCTCTCTCTCTCCCCCCCCCACCCCTTCCCTGACTTCTAAAATCAATTTAAAAAATCTTTGGGTGAGGGTTTTAATTGAAAACCCTTAAAAATATAAATTTAGAGTGGGAACAGAGCTTTATTTTCAAGAGCACCATTGTAAGAATTTCTAAAAACATTGCAGGTGATAGATTCCGCAGTATAATAGATGATGCCTGGTGGTTTGGGACTGTGGAGAGTCAGCAGCCTTTTCAACCAGAGTATCCTGATAGTTCTTTCCAGTGTTACAGTGTTCAGTAAGTACAGTTATGGCCATTTATGCCCGATATAATACTGAAGTGCCAAATGGATTTTCTATAAACCTCACCAGGAATAATGTCATTTTACCTAACTTAACTAATCTTACAAGACCTATAACTGTAAGAAAATAATAATAATACCTATAGAATTTGATGATAAAACGGGTAAATGTTACTGCTAAAGCAAAGCGAAACTGAAGGCTTACCTCCATCTCCCTTATGCCCAAAATTTCTTGTAAGTAACTGTATTTTAGACAGGACTTACTGTTATTTCATGAAGAGTGCTGAAATTAATTCAGTGTTTAAATAATTGTTGCAGCTGGAATATAGCAATGAATATTAGTTCCTAGACTTTTATTTGATAGTGTGAATTCTAGGCAGAAATGACTGTATTATGTTTGGATATGGTTTTTGTGTATAACATTTACTTTAGTTCTTCATGATATATTTAGTTCTTCATAATATAGTTCTAATTATAATTATAATATTCCTAATAAAGTTTTTTTCAAATATGATAGAACATGTTTACTCTGTGAATATTAATCTTTCTCTCCATATTGTATATCAAAGGGGAATAATAAAATTTTGGAGATGTTATAATATTTAAGCTGTTATAATAATGTAGATTTATCTCATAGAAATTAGTGATTTATTGAATCACCTTTTCAACATGAAAGGAATTTTCCAAGGATATATTTTTATTCTGTATGCTTGATTAACATTGAATATGTCTTTGATTGGAATAAAAAAGAAAGCTAAGTAAAATTAAGAATAAAATACTGCTTTCTAAGTTTCATATTGGCAAATCATGTTTTCTCTATTAGAGGTTTATTATTTATATGTAAGCAAAGTTGTACTTGAAGGAAAATTGTATTGCCCTTTTTCAAATTTCATCCCCAATCAGTCATATAAATTATGCTAGTATATAAAAGAATCATGTAAAATTGAATTGTGTCTTGTTATTTTTTAATAGCTGGGACAATAATGAAAGAGAAAAGATGAGCCCCTGGGATATGGAGCCAATTCCAGAAGGAAGTAAATATGCTTTTTAAAATTATTGTTTGAAATATTACAAATAGTAGTACATATGTCTCCTCCCCCCCCCATTGACCCCCCCCACCCCGGACTCCGCTACCTCCCAGTACATGCCCTCATCTGCGCGCCCCCCCCCCATAGTGTCTTGTATTATCTGTTGGTTATGCTTATATGAATGTGTACAAGTCCTTCGGTCAATCTCTTACAGCCCCCCCCCCAACCTTTCCTGCCTTCCCGCTGTAGTTTGACAGTCTGTTCAATGCTTCTTTGCCTCTGTATCTATTTCCCTCCCTCCATTTCTTTCCTTTAAAAAATCTTGCCTATGCAGACTAGAAATAATCATATAATAACAAAAAAATGTTTGAGTCCTAATTTCATTATCCAACAGTTCTGAATCCCTGTTTCAATGTCAAACAGTTCCTTATGTGTACATGTCAACAATGATATCTGGATGGTGGGCACATGGTGGCAATGCAGGTCCAACCCTCTCTAGTTTGGTCCTGGGCAATCTGCAGCGATGCACAGCTGCTGACTGCTATCATGGCAAGGAGTCATCAGCATCTTCCATCTCTGGACCGTTTCTCCTCTTGTCTTGGTGGTTGGAGCAGACTTGTCAATTCCTCTCTGTTGCAGGCATCCACCTGGTCTTTGAGTTATTTTCTGAAAATATACAAACATATTCTCGACCAAAAGTTAATAAAGGAATCTTTTCTGTATAGTTGATTTGGGATCCTTTTTATTTTTGCCCAATTTTCCTTTGTCTTATTTAGACACCATGTGTGTTTTTCATGGGTGTCTTGCTGTTAGCATTACAAATGAAAATTAATTTTGTAAAGTAAAATTTTTCTAGATGTAATTTACTTATAGGATATTTTTCCTTACATGATATTACCCTACTACCCCCCCCCTTTTGTAAATTTTATAATGCAGTCTTGATAACTTTAAATTTTAATTTTTTGAACAAAAATATGACTGCATTAGGTTCATTGCATGCTTAGGAATTTTACCATGAGAGGAACTACCAATAGAAATTTTAGTTACTACTTTAGGAACAGCTTTTTGTCCAGTACAATTAAATTTTCTTGAATATTCACTTATTTCAATTAGCCTATTTAAATTAATCTGAAAACTTGATTACTATTTTACTGTCAAATTTAATACTCTACCATCAATTTTAGTTTACCCTGTAAATATTAGTGGAAAGGATTATTTGCCTTCTTGAGTAGGCCCTGAGCATTCCTGCTGCTAGGCTGGATTTTGATGTAGGGCAGCTACTGTCGGCCAAGTCTCTGTCTGTTCCCTGGGTCCCATCTGAGCTGGGCATGGGAAGCAAAGCAGCAACGGGGGCAGGAGATCTCCCTCAGAAGGAGTGAGAGTTCAGGCCTCTGCAAGGTTGCGGGGGGGGGGGGGGTCTGTGCCCCATTTCTGTTGACCCCCAAGATGCTTTTAAAATGAATTATAATTATTCCAAAAGAAAAATGACAATATCATGATACTGAAAACTAATCATTTCTGGTTTTTCCTTTTATACATAGCTGCCTTTCCAGATGAAGTCGGTGCTGGTGTTCCTGTGTCCCAGGAGGAACTGACTGCTTTGCTCTACAAACCACAGGAAGGAGAGTGGGGAGCTCATTCCAGAGATGAGGAATGTGAACGGGTTATTCAGGGCATCAACCACCTTCTTTCTCTAGGTATGGTGAATGTGAAAGAATATTAGGAGGATGGGAAGGAACAAGGAAAACCAGCAGAATTTTAACTTTTGCTCAAGGACATTAATTCAAGAGGCACAGTGGTTCTAGTTTTAATAACATTTTTATATGTTTGGCCCATTTATTTTATATATAATGACAAACTTTTTCAGTTTTCTGATGGCTTATAATAATGAAGGCAGGTAGAAGGTGTCTTTTACTGGTATTTTCAAGAATCATTTTGGTTCTCTAGCTATTACATGAGCCTGACTTTGGGTTCTTTGATAAAGATAATGTGTGAGTAATATATTTTACTGGCATAACTAGTTATATTTTCTGAAACATTTGGCATTTTTCCAGAAAAATGTGAAGTTAATCACAGTCCTCCTTTAATTGTGTCTCATTTCAACTGATTTGAACTGCTCTATTATGCATGAGACTTAGATACTATGCCCAAATAAAAATAATAACATCATAACAGTATTTGCCTAATATTTGCATAATTGAATCATCATCATTTTATTATGTGGTGTATTGCTCCCCTTCTTATTTACGTGGGCTTTGTTTGTTAACATGAAATGTTAATGTTTTTTATAACTACCTTTCTTGATTTGGATAATATTGTAGATTTTGCCAGCCCTTTTGCTGTTCCAGTGGATCTCAGTGCCTATCCCTTGTATTGTACTGTAGTTGCATATCCAACTGACCTCAACACCATCAGGCGGAGACTTGAAAATCGTTTTTACAGGTCTGTTTAGTTTTATCTTAATTTACTATAAATGTCATAGCTTTAAGTCTTTTGCTTTTCTTTTTGTGTAATGATGCACCAAGGTCTGTGTTTTTTGTTGTATAAATAATCATTCAAAAGAGCCACTGCAAAATTCCTTCTAAAAACTTAGAGTACTAATTTTCCTTTATTCCGTAGATTCTCAGTCTTCCAGTGTAAAAAGGGGTTTGAAGGGAATAAGTACAAGGAGAAAATTATAATTAATACAAATCACATGTGAAATAAAAATTAGTTAACTTTAGTTTATTTAAGGCAGATTAAGTGGTTTGTAGAATCATCATGATTAAGGTGCTACAGAGACTTTGAGCATGTGTGTAAATCCCCTGTTGAGGAATCAAACAGCAGTTAATTAGGTTTAATTATTATCCCTGAAATGTGTACAGAAAAAGAGCCAGTTTTTTTCCCTCTCCTTTGGTTTTAGTTCGGAGTGGAGTGATTATGGGAAAGCAGGTGAGGGCCAATTTTGGCACCGCTCTCACCTGAGACTCCACTGTGTCTTAACCACTATTATTCCATGAACTGGTTATTTGAGTATATTTTATAACATTACATATAATTTTATTCAATCATATATATTATAAAAATAACTAGATAAAAATCTATTCTTTTCTATATCCTGCTTTTTCCTTTCTCTTCTCTTCCCCTGAAAACTAAACATCCTTTTAACTTGATCTCAACAGTTCGTTTTTATTTATTTGTATTTGGTCAAATCACTGTTTATCAATTATGACCTGGGTCAGTTATTTTCCAACTTTTAATATGCAGTCCAATAGTTCTAAATTATTACTTATGCTTCAAATCCTGTAACTATATACATTTACTAGTGCACATCTATCACACTTATGAGTTACATACATACAGGGTATATATCCAAAAAAATGTATATATACTTTAACAGCTAATAGCTCACTTTTAGAAATGAAATGTTTTTTAGTAAACACTGCCTTTATAACTCTACAAAATGTGTGTATACATTTTTTGGAACATCCTATATATTGTAACACCTTTGACATATAATGATTAGTTACCTAGTTGTTCTATGCTGTATATTCCTAGAATAACTGAAGGTATTTTTTAAATTAAAAAAAATTCAATTACAGTTTTCATTCAATATTATTTTATGTTAGTTTCAGGTGTCACAGAAGGTATTTTTTATTTCATAGGAGAATATCAGCATTAATGTGGGAGGTTCGCTACATTGAACATAATGCCAGGACTTTCAATGAGCCAGACAGTCCTATAGTAAAAGCAGCCAAGATTGTAACTGATGTCTTACTTCGATTTATTGGGTAAGAAGTAGCTTTATTTCCATAGGAACTGACTTCTAATTTTGTAAAATGTATTGAAATATATTTTGACTTATCATATTTCTTAGGGACCAGAGCTGTACTGATATACTGGATACTTATAATAAAGTTAAAGCAGAAGAACTAAACAGTACTGATGCAGAGGAGGTAAGAATTGCAGCAATAGTGGCAATGTATTTTCTGTTATTTGAAGTACAGTAAGTACTACATGTAGGTATTATAAGCAATGAAGCTAATTTCTACAAGTTGACTAAACATATCTTTTTATATTAAACTATTTAACCTGTATTTAGATGGCATATACCAAAAATGTAGAACTATTACAGTATTCAGTCAGAGACAAGTAGGTGTCCAGTCATCCTATTGACTCAGTGGATTTCAGTATGAGAAATCAAGACTTCATCTTCATATGAAAGTCCTTTAAAACAGGACAAAGCACTAAATATTTTAAATGAATGATTAATTGTGGGAAATTTTTAATAAGGATTAAGTATCCTTATTTTTGCTCATTTTCTACACATGTAAAATATTAACATATTTAAAATTTTTGTTGTCAAAAATCTACATTTTTCGTAGTTTCATGAAATTGCTAGTTGATTTCTTTTATAGAAATTTGCTAACAAACCAGTTTTTCTTAATTAAATAAAATTACTATTGCCAGCAAACCCTCACTTCCGATTTCCCCAGCCAGCCGTATCCCTAATATACATAAAGACTGGAGACTATGATAGAGAGAAACAAAAACTAAGATAAGAGTGAAACAATAATGGAGAGTGATAATTCAAAAATCTTTAGTGGAAGACAATTCATCCCAGGAATGAGTGGCTCAAATTTTCTAAATTCTGTTGAGAGGCTATTATACAGAGATATATCACCTGTTTATAGTGTCTCTACTCTTAATCTTCACAATGGTAAATTGGCATTGATTTTTAATATTTAATGAAAATGTATCTGACTATAAAATATTGTATTATTAGAGTTAAATGTTATTTACAGAATAGAAACTTAAATATGTGAATTAGGTGTTATCCTCCTAAAACTAATGAAAAATTTACCATTCTAATTCCTGATATTTTCTCTGGCCTTTCACATAAGTGCATCTTTATGACTAATAGTATTTTTATTAAATGTATTGGGGTGACATTGGTCAACATGAACAAATAGGTTTCAGGTATGGGTTTCTATGTTATAAGATTTGTATATTATACCCTGTGCCCTCCACCTGAAGTCCAATATTCTGTCACCATATATTAGGACGCCTTTTTTGCAGGAAACACAAGTCTAAATATGTAAACCCTAAAAACTCCACCAAAAACTATTAGAAACAATATACAAATACAGTAAAGTTGCAGTATACAAAATTAATGTACAAAAATCCATTGCCTTCCTGTATATTAATAGGAAAACCTCAGGAAAAGAAATGAAAAAATTATTTGCAATTGCGACCAAAAGAATAAAATAACTAGAATGAACTTTTAATGAAGAATGTAAAAGACCTGCAAACTGAAAATTAAAAGCATTATTAAAAGAGATTGAAAAAGATAGGAAAAAATATGCCATGTTCATGGATTAGAATTAATTTAATTAAAATGGCCATATTATCCAAACAATATACAGATTAATACAATCCTCATCAGAATCCCAATGTCATTTTTTAAAAAGAAACAGTGAGAAATTATCAAATTTGTATGGAACCACAAAAGACCTCATATAATCAAAGCAATCCCGAGAAAAGAATTAATGACTTCACATTATACATAAGTGCATTTTGACTCAGGGTTTCATATAGCAAGAATTTCTCCACAAAGTAAGTGCTACTTGGTTAAAAAAGAAAATAAAAGTAGAATATAAGTCAACAACTTTATCTTTTTTGATGAGGACATTTAAGTTCTACTTTCTTAGCAAATTTTAATTATACAATGCAGTGTTATTAATATAGTCACCATGGTTTTTTTTTTATATCCTTAGACCTTATTAATCTTATAGCTATAAGTTTGTACCTTTTTACCAACCTCTCCCTGTTTCCCCTACTCTCAACCCTTGGCACTATTTGTCTTTCCCTCTCCTGCTTACTTTACTTAGCATAATGCCCTCTGGGTCCATTCATGTTGTCACAAATGGCAAGATTACCTTTTTTCTCAACGCTGAATTACATTCCATTTGGTGTGTGTGTGCATAACATATCAATCACACTTTCTTGTCTTAATTTTGCATTTCTTTTATTTTTCTGTCATAAACAATAGAACACAGACTACAGTGATGCTTTTATTATTGTTTTATCTTTATTTTTAATTTATCGTTATTGTGAAAGTATTGTGGCTGTCCCTTTGTTTCCCCCACATTGACCCCATCCACCCTGCTTCCGTCCCCTCTTCAGGCATTCCCCACACTATTGTCTGTCTATGGGACATGCATATTAGTTCATCGGTTAACCTCTTCCCAAACCTGGTCCTTCTCTCTGGAACACAACAGTTTGTTGCATGCTTCAATGTCTCTGGATCTTTTTTGTTTATCAATTTGTTTTGCTCATTAGATTCCACATATAAGTGAGATCATGTGATACTTGTCTTTCCCTGACTGGCTTATTACACTTCGCATAATACTCTGAAGGTCCTTCAATGCTGTCACAAATAATAAAAGACCCTTTCTTTTTATCACTGCATAGTATTCCATGGTGTAAACGTACCACTTCTTTTTTATCCAGTCTTCTACTGATGATCACCTGGGCTGTTTCCAAATATTCGCTATTGCAAATTGTGCTGCTATGAACATAGGGGTGCATGTAATATTTCTGATTGGTGTTTTGGATTTCTTAGGATATATTCCTAGAAGAGGGATCACTGGGTCATATGGCAGTTCCACTTTTAAGTGTTTGAGGAAACTCCATAATCTTTTCCACAGTGGCTGCACCAATCTTCATTCCCACCAATAATAAGCTAGGGTTCCTCTTTCTCCACATCCTCAACAGTTCTTATTGTTGATTCATTGATGGTAGCCATTCTGACAGGTGTGAGGTGATAGCTCTGATGCAAATTAAAACATTGAACATTTTTTCATATGTCTCTTGGCCTTCTGTGTGTCCCCTTTGGAGAAATGTCTGTTTAGGTCCTTTGCCTATTTTTTCATTGGATTGTTTGTCTTCCTTTTGTTTAGTATGAGTTCTTTATGTATTTTGGAACTTAGCCCCTTATCAAATGTATCATTGGCAAATATGTTCTCTACAGTTGGTTCCCTTTTCACTTTAATTCTGATTTCTTTTGCTGTGCAGAAGTTTTTTTTATTTTGATGTAATCCCATTTACTTATTTTGTTTGTTTGTTTCTCTTACCCTACACAAAGTGTCTGGAAATTCTCCCTGAGATGTCTATTTTGCTTCCTATGTTTTCTTCCAAAATTGTTATGGTTTTACAAGTTACATTTAAATTTTTTATCCATTTTGAGTTTATTCTTGTGTATGGTGTAAGTTGGTGATCCAGTTTGTTTGTTTGTTTGTTTCTTTTTTTCTTTTTGCATATCTGTCCTATTACCTCAATACCATTTGTTGAAGAGACTGTCTTTACTTCATTGTATGCTCTTGCCTCCTATGTCAAATATTAATTGAGGTTAATGTCTTGAGTCGATTTCTGGGTTCTCTGTTCTGTTCCAATGATCTATATGACTGTTCTTGTGCCAGTACCAGGCTGTTTTTATTGCAGTAGTTTTGTAGTATAGCTTGATATTCATTATTATTTTTTAATATATTTTTAATTAATTTTTTACAGAGAGGAAGGGAGAGAGATAGAGAGCTAGAAACGTCGATGAGAGAGAAACATCAACCAGTTGCCTCTTGCACACCCCCTACCAGGGATGTGCCCAAAACCAAGGTACATGCCCTTAACCGGAATCGAATCCGGGACCTTTCAGTCCACAGACCGATGCTCTACCACTGAGCCAAACTGGTTTCGGCTTGATATTCATTATTATGATCCCTCCAACTTTGTTCTTTCTCAAGATTGCGGTAGCAATTTGGAGTCTTTTTTGTTTCCATATAAATTTTTGGAGTGTTTCTTCTAGATCTTGGCATCTTGATAGAAATATGCTCTTGGCATCTTGATAGAAATATGCTCTTGGCATCTTGATAGAAATTGCATTGAATCTATATATGTCTTTGGATATTATGGACATTTTAATGATATTAATTCTACCAATCCATGAACACAGTATATTCTTCCATTTGTTTATGTCTTCATCTATTTCTTTTTTCAACATCCTGTAGATTTCCCAATACAGGTCTTTTATTTCTTTAGTTAAGTTTATTCCTAAGTATCTTAATTTTTTTGTTGTTCTTGCAATGGTAAATGGGATTTTTTGTTTGTTTGTTTCTAATTCTGAGAATTCATTATTGGTGTATAAAATTGCCATTAATTTTGTATCCTGCTACATTGCCAAATTCATTTATTAACTCTAGTAGTTTTTTGGTGGAGTCATTAGGGTTTTCTATGTTCTATATCATTTCATCTACAAATAATGACTATTTTACATCCTCCTTTCCAATTTGGATGCTTTTTACTTTTTCCCCCCTTTGATTATTGTGGCTAGCACTTCCAGCACTATGTTGAATAAAGTGGTGAAAGTGGGCATCCCTGTCTTGCGTTCTTAGGGGAAATGGTGTTGATCTTAAGTTTGTCATATATGGCCTTTGTTATGTTGAGGTCAGACTCTTCTATTCCTACTCTGCTGAGAATTTTATTAAAAATGCATGTTGGATTTTGTAGAATGCTTTTTCTGCATCTATTGATACGGTGATGTGATTTTTGTCTTTCAATGTGTTTATGTGATTTATCACATTTATTGATTTGCGAATATTGTACCAGCCTTGTATCCCCAGAATAGATCCCACTTGGTCACGGTGTATGATCTTTTTTTTTTTTTAATGAAATTAATTTATTTTGAAAAACTAAAAGGAGAATTTAGACATTTGAATTTGAACTTTGTTCTGACTCTTAAATCTCATCGTTATTTTTTAAGGTGTATGATCTTTTTAATATATTGCTGGATCTTATAATATTTTGTTTACAATTTTGGCATCTATGTTCATCAGGAATATTGGCCTGTAATTCTCTTTCTTTGTGGTGTCTTTAAGTGGTTTGGGAATTAGTATAATGCTGGCCTTATGGAAAGAACCTGGTAGTGTTCTGTCCTCTTGATTTTTTTGGAATGATGCAAGGAAGATAGGTGTTAATTATTTGAATAGTTGATTAAACTCCCCTGTGCAGCTTTCTAGACCATTTATTTTTACTCTGATCTTTAATTTCTGCCCTATTTACTCTAGGCTTTTCTTATTCTCTATCTAACTCTTTATGTTATAGGGTTAGATAATATATTAGAAGTTTTTCTTATTTCCTGAGGTAGGCTTGCGGTGCTATGCATTTCCCTCTCAAGACTTTTTTCACTGTGATTTGAGGCTGTTGTGTGTTCATTTTCATTTGTTTCCAGGAAAGTATAATTCACAAACTATGCAGTTCATCCATTTAAGACATACAGTTCAGCGGTATTTAGTACAATCAGATCCCTGTAAGCATTATCACATTCTACTTTAGAACATTTTTGTTCCTGGAGCATGTCCATGCAGCATCCACTTACTCTACCGCCATTTTCTTTTAAGGTTAAACGCAATAAGCATTAATATTTAAAGAAAAATATTTTAAATATAATGTTACATGCAATAAATATTAATATTTAAAGAAAAATATTTAAATATAACAATATTACCAAAAGCATACTGACACAGTAATATCAAAAAACTCGTAGGAAATATTAACCTGATGTTGACTTTTTTGTTTATTCTTTTGTTTTGTATGTGTATATTTATTCTTTATTTCAGATATTTTATTCCTTTTTTTCTGACTTTTTTTTCTGACTTCTATGTCCTTTTTAATGCTTACAATTCTTTGTTCAAGTTCTCACTTAGATCATCACACATCCTTCCCCTAAGGTCCTTGAGTATCTTTATAATCATTAGTTTAATCTCTGCATCTGGTAGCTTGGTTGCTCCCATTTCATTTAATTCTTTTTCTGGGGATTTCTCTTGTTCCTTCATTTGGGGGATTTTTATTTGTCTTTCCCATTTTGTCTCTGTGTATTAGGTAGATCTGATATGACTCCCAAACTTGTTATGATGGCTTTAGGATATAGTTTACTTGAACTGAATTGTATAATCTTCTGTAACTTCTTTTTTTTCTCTTTACTCCAAGAATATTTCTTTTGGGTTATGTGCACCCTCCTGTTCTAGTTGACTTTTCAATTCCATTGGTCTTTTTGTGGGTGGAGTTAACCTTTCGTGGGTGCTGGAAGGGTTAACTCCACAATAACTGTGTATGACGCACTGTGCAAGGGCTATTCCTTATGGCAGAGTTGTTCTCAGTCTGGTGCCTGTTGGAATCCTCTTTTGGGTGTGTTGCTTGTTTACCTAGTTGGGTTGAACTCGTGTTGTCTGAAGCCCACCACTTATTGATTCTGGGTCCATTTGGGCAGGGTTCAGGTACAGGTCAATGTTAGTCATTGTGTATAACTGGTTTATGCTACCTATCTGGAGCTACTACAGTATTCACTGTTTGTGACTGCATCTGTTGAGACTGAGTGTGCCTAGGAGGGGGTAATCTGTGTAAAAGGGTCTGATTACCCAGTTTAAAACTGGGGGCAGATCTATAACATGTATATGACTCCTTGATGTCAGCCTTCACCTGTAAGCTCTTCTGATTTCCCCTGAGGTTACCTGGTATTTCTCCAGAGCCTTCCAAACAAAGACTGTAGACTTGACCAAGGCTGGACGCAACCCACATATACTGCCATAGCTCGTGAGTGCAGTAAGGCCAGGCTCCCTGGATCCAGGAGATGGAGCTAGTGGGGCCCCTACTTGGGGCTGTGCAGTTAGACATTCAGTGATGGGAAAATAGCACCTACTCTGGAGCCATACCTCCGAGTCTCTGCCAGAGTTTCCAACTCTAGCCCCCACAGGAGGAGCACACTGCAGGTTCAGGTCTGGTGTGTGCAGCCATCCCCCCCTGAAGGAGCAAGCTCAGTCCCTCAGAGCCATTGGTGCTGCAGGGCAGATCAAAAGTGTTTCCCTTTGAGGCTGGTGCTCACTGAGTCTGCAGGATGTGGCCAAGCAATCCATCCTGGTCCCAGGCAATAGCCTCTGAAGTAGACATACTTCAAATGTTCCAGGCGCAAGTAGCCCTTTCTACCCCCCGTCCCTCCGTGGGAACTCATCAGGGGTGTATATACTTAGCAATACTTAGAAGATCAGATCCAAATAGTCTTTAGGAGGGGTACTGGCACTTCTTCCTCTTTAGGGGGAGCTCAGGCTAAGCTCGTAGGGTTTGAGTGGCCCCTTTATGATGTAGCCCCACAACCCAGCACCATCCCGTCTGATTCCTGGACAAAAGCTTCCCTGGGACATGCATGTGCTTGAATGTCCCAACTCTGTGTGGCACGCTGACCCCCCTATGCAATTGAACTCAACAGAGCAGGGCAGGCCAAGTGATTCAGCGGATGAGGCGTGCCTGGCTGTGTCCTTGAGGTGGATAAGAATGATGGTCCCCTTTATACAGTTTAACCACTGTCTGAGTCTCTGCCAAGAGTTTCCCTAGAAAAAGAGCACACCAAGTGTTCTTGCTGGGTGCTACCAATAGACCTCTCTGCGGGACCCGAGTGGCATCACCAGGAGTTGAAGGACTAGTCAGTGGACTCCCCAGGTTGGTGTTAAAACAATAGGAGTGTTCCACCCTGGTAAAACAGCTCCTAGGTCTCTAGCAGACTACCTTCTCTCCCAGATAGCTTGAATCTCCCATGACTTTCAACACCAGATGCTGTTTGGGCTCCTCTTCCCTTCTCTGTTGCTCTGGTTTGGGGATCTCTGCATTGGGTTGAGAACCCATGCTCCTAGAGGAGAGAGAGTTTTGCAACTGAGATATCCCACCAACTTTTTAGACACCGCACTTCAGTGCAGGGGCCAACCATTTCAGCATCTCCATCCTTACCAGCTTCTAGATGGCTTCTCTTGTAAATCCTTGGTGATTATATTTCAGCTCAACCAGTCTTCAGTTGGTCATTCAGGTTGATTGCTCTCTTTAGCTGTAAATCCAGTTTGACACTAGGAGCAGGTGAGTGTGTCTTCCACCTACTCTGCAGCCATGTTGGAAACTATTTTATTGATAGTTTCTTTTGCTGTGTAGGAAAGCTTTTTAGTTTGATGTTACCCCCACTTGTTTATTTTTGCTTTGGTTGCCTTTTCCTTACTTTGCCATAGTTGCCTTTTAATTTTTTGTCAAATACTAAAAATAATTTCCAAGACCTTTGTCAAGGAGCTTACCATCTGTGCTTTAGGAGTTTTATGTCTTACATTAAAGTTTTTATTTTATTTTGAGCTGAGATTTATGTATGGTGTACGAGAGGGGTCTAGTTTCTTTTTTTTTTTTTTGCATATGGATGTCTCATTTTCTCAGCATAATTTATTGAAAAAAATATTCTTTCCCCATTGTATATTCTTTCTTCCTTTGTTGTAAGCTAATTCACTATATTTTCATGGGCTTATTTCTGTGCTCTCTCTTCTATGTATCTATTTTTCTTTTGCCAGTACCATACTGTTTTGATTACTATAGTTTTGCAATGTATTTTGAAATCAGGAAGTATGATGCCTACACCTTTGTTTTTGTTTTGTTTTTTTGTCTCAAGATTGCTTTAGCTATTAGGAGTCTTTTATGGTGATTCCATATATATTTTAGAAGTGGTTTCTTTTTCCTATTTCTGTGAAAAAATGGCATTATAATTTGATAAGGGTTGCATTGGATCTATAGATTGTTTTGGGGTAGCATGGTCATTTTAACAGTATCATTTCATATAATCTATGAGCAAAGTACCTTTCCATTTACTTGCATCTTCTTCAATTTCTTTTATCATTATTTCATATGTTTCAGTATACAATCCATGTTTCAACATTTTTAGGTATTTTATTGTTTTTCATGAAATTTTAGATGGGATTATTTTCTCAATTTGACTGTTATTGTCTAGAAACACTACTTTGTATTATTTGTATCCTGCAACTTAACTAATTTTGTTTATTAGTTCTAATGATTTCTTGGTATAGTCTTTAGGGCTTATATATGTAACTAGAGGCTCAATGCACAAAATTTGTGCAAGGGGCTTGGGCCTTGGAGCCCCAGCTGCCTCAGCCCTCATAGCCCCACTTTGTCCGGAGGGTCATCCGGATGGTCATTGGAAGGTTTTTCTGCTACTTGGTCTAATTAGCATATTAGCTCTTTATTATATAGGATATGTCATCTGCTAATAGAGACAGTTTTACTTTTTCCTTTCTGATTTAGATGCCTTTGCTTTTTTGGCCTACTCGCTCTAGCTAGGACTTTCAGTACTATCTTTATATATACCAGTACAAGTCTAAGTGACAAAACGACCAAACGACCAGTTGCTATGTCATGCACTGACCACCAGGGGGCAGACACTCAACCCAAGAACTGTCCCCTAGTGGTCAGTGTGCTCCCACAGGCAATCTCCCACATCTGACTGGCCCCAATCATACACAAATTCATGCACCGGACCTCTAGTGTTAAATAAAAGTGGCTAGAGTGGGCATCTTTATCATGTTTCTGATCTTCGAGGAAAAGCTCTTAGCTTTTCACTGTTGACCATGAGGTTAGCTGAGGGCTTGTCATATATGGCCTTTATTACCATATTTGCCGGCGTATAAGAGACTGGGCGTATAAGACGACCCCCTAACATTTCCACTCAAAATACAGAGTTTGTTATATACTCGCCGTATAAGACTACCCCCCACTTGGAGGCATATTTTTCAGGGCCAAAAAATCGTCTTATACGCCGGCAAATACGGTACATTGAGGCTAGTTTCCTCCTCCATACCTATTTTTTTGAGAGGGTATTTTTTTTCATGGATGAATATTGCTCCTCATAGTGATACTCATTGGATTATGATAGAAAATTAAAGGTAACATGTAATTCAGCAACTTTATTTATTAGACTAGAGGGCTGGTGCATGAAATTCATACACCAGGTTGTGTGTCCCCCCTCAGCCTAGTCTGTACCCTCTCCAATCTGGGATCCCTCTCACAATCCAGGACTGCTGGCTCCCAACTTCTTGCCTGCCTACCTTCCTGATTGCCCCTAATCACTTCTGCCTGCCAGCCTGATCACCCCTTAACAACTCCTCTGCTAATCTGATCAACACCTAACTGCTCCCCTGCCAACCCAATTGCTCCTAACTGCCCTCCCCTGCTGGCCTGGTCACCCCTAACTGTCCTCTCCTGCAGGCCTGGTTGCCCCCAACTGCCCTCCCAAGCTGGCCCAGTCACTCCTAACTGCCCTCCCTTGTCAACCTGGTCGCCCCTATCTGCTCTCTCCTGCTGGCCCAGTCACCCCTGACTACCCTCCCCTGCAGGCCTGGTTGCCCCCAACTGCCCTCCCTTGCAGTCCTGGTCGCCCCCAACTGTCCTCCCCTGCAGGCCTGGTCCCTCCCAAGTGCCCTCCCCTGCTGGCCTGATTGCCTACAACTGTGCTCCCCTGCCAGTCATCTTGTGGCAGCCATATTGTGTCCACATGGGGGCAGCCATCTTGTGTGTTAGAGTGATGGTCAATTTGCATATTATCTCTTTATTATATAGGATGAGAGTACCAGTAGCTCATTAGCTATTTTTTTTTCCTCCTAAGCATTACCTATGTGGTTTAACATCATGAGGTGGTGGATGGGCCTTGCCTCTGTGTACTAAAAAATTACCCCTCAGAAGGATACTTAACTGAATCTTAGGTTTTAATGCACATTCATATTTTCCCTGTAGGTAACAGATATATTTCTTGAAATATCAAAAGACTAATCATGAGTAATTCATGGTTATAGTATATTAATTTAGCATATCATATAGAGTAAGTTTTGTTTAGATACTAACATTTAGGTACAAGTTCAGATAATAATCACCATATTTTTTTTCCTTATTTCATATTCTCATGTAAAGAAAAACCATGCTTACTCTTCTAGTGTATTTTTCAGCTTATTTGCAGAACATAGTCAGTATTTGGAGTCAATGTTCCTCCAGCCTTTGTTCTCTTGCCTGCTATAATGAGGGAGTTAATTATGATTGTATTTATTTCTTTGTAAGTGTTCATCTAATTTATAATATTTTGAATGTAACTTAACATCTCTCTCTCTTCCCTTTTTAATTTTAGGATACAGAAATGGTTGATTTAGATTCAGATGGCCCTGGTACTTCATCTGGTAGAAGGGTGAGTGAATAAATGATAAGAAATTTTCATGTTTCTTGTGTAAGGGATTCCTAAGGCCAACTCCAAATGTTTGAAAACCTTCTAGAAACACTCAAAGTACTCAGTATATACACTGAATGGCCAGGTTATTATGTATTATAATCTGGCCACTCTGTGTGTGTGTGTGTGTGTGTGTGTGTGTGTGTGTGTGTGTGTGTGTGTGTATGTGTGTGTGTGTTTATTAGAAACCTGGTGCATTAATTTGTGCATGGGTGGGGTCCGGCCAGCCTGGCCAGGGGAAAGGGACATGGGCGGTTGGCTGGCATTCCTGTTGGTTGAACTCCTGGTCACGGGGACAATTTGCATATTAGCCTTTTATTACAGGATATACACTGAGTGGCCAGATTATTATACGTTCAGAGATCATAACAATCTGGTGACTCGGTGTATAGTTGTTACTCATTGCTGAGCTTTATTGCCATGACTCATTAAGGATTGATAGCTGGATCACAGGGGAAAAGACATAGGCAAAGTCTAGAAAAACCCATGTGCAGGGTTTTTTGTGCTCTCTCCCTCATTTAAGAGACCACACACAGCATAATCTTTCCCTAGCAATGAAAATGTAGCAGTGTGTGTCCGATTAAATAATCAGTCCATAAAGAATTTATTGAGAGCTGGTTGTATAGGCACCATCTGACTAGTATATGCCAAGATTCCAGAATCCCAGAAACCAAGAAAAGTCTCAGAAACCAGGTGTTCAACACAGATCACATTGTTTGTATAATGTAGATAGAGCAGACCACATTTATTATTTTGAAAACAGTTCAAGTGCCAAGTTCCCAGATGCCAGTCATGGGGCAAACTTGTAAGCAAGCCATGCTAATGATAGCAGATTCAGGTCTGTTAGGTTAACTCTGTACTACATACCTTTCCTCTACAATAATTAAATATTTGTTCTACATGAGGGGGAAATGTTCTTTGAAATAGTAAAAAATATCATATAAAGAAGGCATTAAATGGTAAAGGCCAGAATTTATCATGACCATAAATTGTGTGTGTGTGTGTGTGTTATTTTGAGATTATGGGATTATGATGCCATAGTCAGGTACACTTAACTAACAGCAAATATTAAATTTTTTTGGCCTTGTGGAAGAAAAATAATGTGTTCCCCCTGTGTTTATTTGAGATACTGATTTTCTAAAAATGAAAATTTTCAATAATATAATTCTTGCTATTTTCATGAATATAATATCTACTTTTTATTTGTTTATATTTTTCCAGTGAAAATTATGTCTAATTTAAACAGACTTGTTATAAAAGTTATAAGCATGAGAACTTCAATTAATTTTAAGTAGTTTAGCTGTTCTATCTTACATTGACATATTGACATTAGAAAAACAGGAGAAAATCAATAAAGAGTGAAGAAACAAGCTTTTAGATATAATTCTATTAAAATCTACAGGTCAAATGCCGAGGCAGAAAACAGTCCTTAAAATGTAATCCAGATGCTTGGAGAAAACAATGCAAAGAACTGTTGAGCCTCATTTATGAACGTGAAGACTCAGAGCCATTTCGACAGCCAGCTGATCATCTTTCTAACCCAGTAAGTGTGCAGTTTAAATAGTTGCCAATATGTAATTTCTCATAAATGTCTGCTAAGATCTAGTTAAGAGCCACTTTTCACCTTCCTTCCTACCATCTTTCTCCCTCCTTGCTTGCTTCCCTTCCTTTTTTGCTTTCTTTATTCCTTCTTCCCTCCTTCTCTCCTTTCTTCCTTCTTTCCCTCCCTCCCTCCCTCCCTCCCTCCCTCCTTCCTTCCTTCCTTCCTTCCTTCCTTCCTTCCTTCCTTCCTTCCTTCCCCTTCCTTCCTTCCTTCCTTCCTTCCTTCCTTCCTTCCTTCCTTCCTTCCTTCCTTCCTTCCTTCTTTGTATATCTTTGAATTGTGAATGTGGGTGGTGTGATTAGTCATGACTTGTTAAAATATCTGTCATATACTTTATATGTAAACTAGGGGCATAGTGCACAAATTCATGCACCTTGAAAGGAACTGTGGGCCATGAGGCTACAGTGGGCACAGGGGTAGGTCTTGGCATATCTTCCACACCCCCACCCTGCTCCTCCCACCGCAGCCCCTAGTCCCCTCTCTGCTGACTGTGCTAGCCCTGCTTGTATCTGCTGACTGTATGGAGTAATTGGGGCCAGCACCAGCAGTGGGTATGAGTGGGGCCGGCCCAATTGCTTAGTGCCATCAACAAGTGTCAGTGGTGGCTAATGCCCAAATCACCTCTCAGGAGCAGGGGGAGGTGGAAAAGCCCACAAGGGCAATCACACTGGTTCCAGGCGCTGGCAGTGGGTGCGAGCAGTGGCTCCACCATTAGCTGCAGGTGCTAGTGGGGCCAGGATTGGGTGCTAGTGGGGTCAAAGCTGGCAATGGGTGCCAGTGGTGGCTCTGGCACTGGCAGTGGGTGCAAGTGGGGCTGGCATTGGCAGCAGGTGCAAGAGGCAGCTGCCAGCCCTGATCACCCCTCAGGAGCAGGGGGAGAGGGGGATGCCCTGAGGAGTGATTGGGCATGGCAGCTGCTACTCACATCTGCTGACAACACTGAGCAATTGAGGCCGGCCCCAGGAGCTGGCAGTGAATACAAGTGGGACCGGGCGCCAGTAACAGGTGCAAACGCAGGGTGGGACCATGGTGCATGGGAGCAAAGGATTTTTGGTAATCACCAGAAGCTCACCCTGATGACAGCAACCAGTTCCCCACCTTGGTCTGGCACCCCTGCTCACCTGCTCTATTTTCCTGCCATTGCTGACACCCGCTATGTTCTGTGCTCTGCTGCCTGCTGCTGATGCCTGCCATGCTCCACACGTGCCTCATGGTGGTCAGCGTATATCATAGCAAATAGTTGTTCTATTATTTCATTGCTCTGCCATTTGGTCTATTTGCATATTAGGGTTTTATATAGAGAGATTATACATTTGTAAATCCAATTTTAATCTAAATATCTTTGCCAGTAATGCATTATAGAATTTTACATTTGACACATATAATTAACCAATGTCACCTCAATAAATTTAATTAAAAAAATAAAAAATATCTTTGCAATATCCTGCTTTTATTTTGGATATTTGTTTAATATGTTTTACTAACTTATAATACACTTCTACACACTGCAGACCCTTGGTTACATGTGTCAGCCTTAAATGTTAATGTATGTTATTTTATGCTTAATTTATGTTAACAATTTAAATATGTTATCCAATATTTCACTTAGGTAACCAACATACCATATTACTTTTCATCAAAGATATAACCATGAGAACTTTAATTGTAGGATTTCTTTTCTAATAGTGTTATCTATTTATATATTGAATAACCTTTTGGTATTAATAGTAAATCTTATTTTAACATATTCAGAGAAAAGGTATAGAACTATTTCAGAAATACATCAGACCATCCTCTGAAATTAGTAAACATCAGTAGTTTCTACTTACACAGATTTAAATTGGGGAAAATTATTCCAATAGTAGACAAGATTATGTTTCATAAAGCTTTTCTGTTCTTTTGTATGGAGTTTGGGTAGGATAAATTAGTCTTGTATTTTCATAGTAGAGGAACGTGATGAATGTAAACTTCCTTCATCTTAGAGTACAATCGGTAAAAACATTCTTCCTATTTATGGATCTTTGAACTTTAAATAATAATTCTATTCCAATTCTTGATATTTTGTTGTAGTGGTCTAGAAACACAATATATGTTCTTTACCCCAATAGGGCCATCAAGAACAAGAGGGAGAACCCTCAGGGTCAGTTGCTCTGGAAAGACAACAAGATCCATCTCTTTCTGAGGTAGGCCTAGTAATCTCTTTAAAGACATACTGGTTATTTTTATGTAGTTTAACTTTTTAAAATCTCCATACTATAAATAAAACTTTTATAATTTGCAAAGTTGTTTTCCAACGCTGCTCACTCCCTTTTTATCCTTGATATTTTTTAGTAGTTTATTTTTCTTTTAAATCAGCACATGTTCTCAGGAGGGATTTTTGTATACCATCTGTATAGGTGGTAGATGTTTACTTGTTTCTATAGATCTAAAGCTACTGTAGCATAGTAGAAATCATCAACTGTACGATATAATTATGTCTGTATTGCAGCTGATTATTCCCACTGGAATTCATCATACTACACAGAGTTCCAATCTTTTTATTCTATTAAAATCTTTACATCTATAAGCCATGCTGTGTTGTAGTACTTTTGATTTTTATAATTTAAGCAAACATTTTTAAAAAGACGTATTAAGAGCAATTGTGGTTTCTCATACTTTGAAAAATATTTTTCGCTTTTTGTATCCTTCCTCTGTCCCTCCTTCTGGTTCTCTGGTTATTTCTTCAAGAGAAATGTGGTGATTTAATTCTTAATGTTTCTAAATAGTATGAGGGATCTAATACCAACAATGGCTTTTACTCCAAAATATATTCTTTTATTAATGGTTGTGATATGTTAGTTGTATACGTACATTGCAGGTGCACTTCTATAGGATAACTCTAGAAAGATTTTAACTGGACTTGAATAATACAGGTTAAAATAAAATCTTCTCCTTCCTCTAAATGAAAATCAAACTAATTTTTAATATATGAAAATGAAGACATTAGCCGAAACCGGTTTGGCTCAGTGGTAGAGCGTCGGTCTGCGGACTGAAAGGTCCCAGGTTCGATTCCGGTCAAGGGCATGTACATTGGTTGCGGGCATATCCCCGGTAGGGGGCGTGCAAGAGGCAGCTGGTCGATGTTTCTCTCTCATCGATGTTTCTAGCTCTCTATCTCTCTCCCTTTCTCTCTGTAAAAATATCAATAAAAATATATTTAAAAAAAAGAAAAGAAAAGAAAATGAAGACATTAGATGAAGCAAAATCATCACATTTATTGAAATCAGAATGATAGGAGAGAGAGGCACAGGCATGGCCAATTTGACTTTGACTTTCAACTAATGACATCTTAGAATGCCCTCATAGCTGGGAATGTCTTGGAAATATGTAGCTAATTGGTGACATGGAACTGTTTAATTATATGAGAATTATCCCATCTTCTACTTTCATTAAGCAGTTTGCCAGGGAAGTGGGGTTATTTCAGCCTTTAAGGAAGAAATAAAATTTTATATTGTGGACTCTGTATGTAAACTTCCTTCGTCCAGGGATGAAGCCAGTGGCTATGGATTTTCTTCTCTGGTTCTAGAGAGAGTCATATGGTTATGGATTGCAGAGGGAGTGCTAAGACCCTCCCATACCCCCTGCTGTTTTTCTGAGCCAACAAAAGAGTTGTTGAGGGTGGCAGCAGGTTGAAAAACAGTCTATTTCATAGTGACTTGGTGATGCAAATCTTAGTCCCATTGTATGACATAGTATTGTTACTCAGCCTTTGTATTTAATAACACATTCTTTGTAGGATCATCAAGGTGTTATAGACAATCCTATGGACTTCAGCACTGTGAAAGAAACTCTGGAAGCAGGAAACTATGGCAGTCCTCTGGAATTTTATAAGGATGTTCGCCAAATATTCAGCAACTCCAAAACTTATACCTCTAATAAAAAATCAAGGGTATGTAAAACCTATATTAGGTGAATTGATCCTCTAAGCATCTAGTTATATATAGCACACAGCTTTTTCTTTCACCAGTTTTAAAATTGCTAAAAAAGTATATACCACAATTCTGACATTGCTACTAAAGTTTGATTTTCGGTGCTTCCTAACAGTTTATTAGGCATGCATAAAGACACATTTAACAGTCATTCTGGAATTAATCACCTCTTTTTTTTCTCCTACCTGCCTCATTTTTGTTTTTGTTAATATTTTATACCTTCCAGAAAAAGGTTAAGGGATGGAGAGCTAGTAATTAAGTACCCTTAAATATGTCCAATAAATAACTTTATAAATAAGAGGGGCTAACAGTATTAATTTATATATTTGGATTAGTTCCAAATATTTTTATTCTCTATATTATAACAAACTAGAAGGCTAGTGCACAAAACTCAGTAGGATCAGGCCTAAACGGGCAGTCGGACATCCCTCTCACAATCCAGGACTGCTGGCTCCCAACTGCTAACCTGCCTGCCTTCCTAATTGCCCCTAACCTCTTCTACCTGCCAGCCTGGTCACCCCTAACCACTCCCCTGCCAGCCTGATTAATTCCTA
Source organism: Vespertilio murinus (assembly GCA_963924515.1). Taxonomy (NCBI): domain Eukaryota; kingdom Metazoa; phylum Chordata; class Mammalia; order Chiroptera; family Vespertilionidae; genus Vespertilio; species Vespertilio murinus. The sequence goes on from OZ004710.1 coordinate 27,416,269, forward strand.
ACTGCCCTCCCCTGCAGGCCTGGTCACCCCTAACTGCCCTTCCCAGAAGACCTATCTCCCCCCCCCCCCCCCAACTTCCCTTCCCTACCGGCATGCATCCTCCTAACTGCCCTTCCCTGTAGGCCCCGGGCTCCCAACTTCCCTCCTCTGCCGGCCTGGTCACCCCTAATTGCCCTCCCCTTTAGGCTTGATTGCCCCAACTGCCATCCCTTGCAGGCCTGGTCCCTCCCAACTGCCTTCCCCTGCTGGCCATCTTGTGGCAGCCATCTTGTGTGTTGGAGTGATGGTCAATTTGCATATTACTATTTTATTTGATATGATAGTGAACCAAATTGGGAAGTTACAGCTGTGTATTCATACTCATAGAAATTAAATATTTTGAGAACAAAACAGTACTACTAATAATTTTTGTGTTTTGTAATCACTGCTACCGTATTTGCCGGCGTATAAGACGATTTTTTGGCCCTGAAAAATATGCCTCCAAGTGGGGGGTAGTCTTATACGGCGAGTATATAACAAACTCTGTATTTTGAGTGGAAATGTTAGGGGGTCGTCTTATACGCCCAGTCTCTTATACGCCGGCAAATACGGTTTTTTCAGGGCCAAAAAATCGTCTTATACGCCGGCAAATATGGTATATTATTAACTTTTAAACAAATTCCACAATAGATATATAACTCGCCTACTTTCAACTCATATAAAATGAATTTTCATCAATTTGCGTAGGCATAATTTTTTCACATTTGATTTTATTTCCTATACTTATTATACTTGCATATGCTTATATATTTAAAACAGATTTTATACTTTGAAACGTTTTAAAAAATATATTATGAACCTTTTCCCATGTCATTATTACTCTCTGAAAATAGAAGTTTTAATGTCACCATGGTATTTTATTATACGGTGGTTTTATGTTACTTCGCAAGCATCCTAGTGCTAGAGATTTAGGTTGTTTCTAGTTTTTGACTTTACATGAATAAAGTTGTGGCTAACATATTTAACATACTTTAACATAACATAATAATTTTGTATGTGTATTTCTCTGATATTTTATTAGAATAAATTCCCAGAAGTGAAGTTATTAGCCAAAAAACGTGTATATTTTTACAGATTTTTTATACTTATTACAAATTGTCCTTCAGAATTGTTCCTGTTAATAAAAACCCACTGACAATGTATAGGAATCTTTTTTTCTACCCTTCCCAACATTGAATGTTATCTTTTAAAAAACCTTTATTAATTTTTGGTTAAAAATGGTACTTGTTTTAATTCTTCAGGAAGAATTTTTTTCAAGTGTATGGAATAACATATATTTTGTATGAAATGATGATGCTGATAATGGCCCAGGCATGTTTATACATTCTACTTTTTATATAATTGAAGTAGTTACTAAAACAAGACTAATTTCTACTTTTTCAGATATATAGCATGACACTGAGGTTATCTGCCTTATTTGAAAGTCATATTAAAAATATCATCTCTGAATATAAATCAACAATCCAGAGTCAGAAGAGGAGAAGGCCACGGTACAGAAAACGTCTGAGAAGCAGCAGCAGTTCATTATCAAGTAGCAGAGCTCCTAGGTATAGTGCAGTGATGTAGTATTTTACGTTCTCAAAGCATTTTGTCTATATTAAAGTTTATTGAATAGTCTGTGGGGATCCCAAGATCCACGAGTTTTTTTTTTAAAGAAATCTTGTACCTGTGTAAACATGGAGTTGGTAACCCAAGGCTGTGTTCATGTGGGTTTTGTTATACCAAAACCTTCTTTATTTTTTTAATGCTTTAAATTTAACTTAGTTATATTACCAGTTTGAAGCATTTAACTTAAAGTATCGGTCATTTCTTTTTTGGTCACCGAAACATTTTGTATTATACTGTCTTATCGTAATATGATGCTAATAGAAATTTTTTCACTGTCACATATTTTTACTTATAGTCCAAAAGGGAAACAGAAACAAATGAAGTTGCAACCTAAAAATGACCAGAATACCTCAGTGTCTTATGCACGGACCAGCTCTCCTTTCTCGTCTCCTGGTAAATGCCTTTAGTGTTGGTGTTATATATTTCAGTTTAATGCTGATATTAATGATATAGAAAAGGCAGCATGATTTATCCTAGTAGTACAGAGAGCAATGAGTTTTGGTATGGAAAAGTTGTATTTTATTTCCAATTCTTTTCTCTAGCTGTGTAATCTTAGGTTAGACATTAGGCCATAAGATTAAGTGTCTTCATATTTTATTTTTTTATATTTTATTGATATTTTACAGAGAGGAAGGGAGAGAGATAGAGAGCCAGAAATGCCAATGAGAGAGAATCATCAATCAGCTGCCTCTTGCACACCCCCCACTTGGGGATGCGCCCGATGAGAGAGAAACATCGACCAGCTGCCTCCTGCACACCCTCTACCGGAGATGTGCCCGAAACCAAGGTACATGCCTTGACCGGAATCGAACCCGGGACCTTTCAGTCCGCAGACCGACGCTCTACCACTGAGCCAAACCGGTTTCGGCAAGTGTCTTCATATTTTAAATGAAGGTGTTAAGGCTAGATGAATTTTTTAAGTTTCTTAGCTTTAAAGGTCTGTAATTTTATGATTTTTAACATCTATTATATCTCAGAGGACTGTCTACAGTATATTTGCCAATGTAAGAATTAAGGATTCATTATGTAAGGAAGTGTTTTCCTTAGACAACATCTTTAACAGCTTAAACTAAATATTTTGTGTGTGCGATTCGCTGATATTTTTTTCCTTGGACAAGTTTTTCTGTTATTCCATCCTTGAAAGCTTAATGATGTGATAAAACATTTGTTCTCAAAATAGTCATACTTCCTCCAAACAGTGCACAAGTTATTAGAGTGAGTGAGATAAAGTTTTAAAAACAGCCTTTTTATAACTTTTTATAACTTTATTGAAAACATGGTAATTATGTTAACATTACAATCTTTTTAAATGTAAGTTTCAGATACCGCTGAAGGGCTTTCACTATATTTACTTGATGATGAGGTGGACGGACCTTTTTCTCCGTCGGGCTTCAGTGGATATAGCCGAAGTGGAAATAGCCATGATCCAGGGAAAGCCAAATCATTTCGGAATCGAGTTTTGCCAATTAAACAAGGTAGGAAATAATTATGGACATGGTATTTATTCTTTGTTCCTTTATAATAACAGATCAATTGTTTAAAAGCTGTTTTATTTAGGTTGTAAAAATTAGCATGTCCTTATAGTTCGTGAGTATTTTAATATTGTCAAATTTGACTCAGATAGGGTTTCATATCCACAACTAGGAAAAGCCTCTTAGCAGATGTCCCAAACTTCCAAACATATTTTAGTCTTTTAAAATAAAATATAAAATTAATAGGGAGGAACAACTGAATGAAGAGCTCCTTCAAGCACATGAAAACGAGAATGTTAGCCCAAACCGGTTTGGCTGAATGGATAGAGCGTTGGCCTGCGGATTGAAAGGTCCTGGGTTCGATTCTGGTCAAGGGCATGTACCTTGGTTGCGGGCACATCCCCAGTAGGGGGTGTGCAAGAGGCAGCTGATCGGTGATTCTTTCTCATCCATGTTTCTAACTTTCTATCCCTCTCTCTTCCTCTCTGTAAAAATCAATAAAATATATTTTTTTTAAATAACAAAAAACGAGAATACATTAAGGATTATTTATATTAAACCATATTAATAAAAATGACAAAAACATCCAAAATCATTTTAAAGTAAGTCTCATTTTTAAAAGCCTACCCCAGTTTTTAAAAAGGGGTTTTGTTGACCAGTGAGCCTTCTTTTAGTCAACATCTACATCTACCACCTTATTCTGGTTTTCTAGCTACATATAACTAAGATATTCTCTTCTCTCAGAACCTGTTGTCTCACTAATTCAGTGGTTTTCAGACTGTTCTACCTATTTTTTTTCAGTTATCCACAGCTATTTTGGGAATTTTCAGAATAGCCTTCTCCGTTCAACCAGGGGTACTTATTATTATTCATGTACTGAGCTTCCATATAACTTTTATTTGTGGAAAATTTTCACTAATTAAAAAGAAATCACTGACCCAGTAATTCATTATCATGTACAAATTTTTTTGTACCAGGTCAGGTGACATAATTTATAAAGAGCTGAAGGTTATTGTTACGTAGACTTTCTTCTTATACTTAGCCCTATGTTATGGACCTTGAACATGTTCAGTGAAACTTCTAATGTGTTCATCTATTGGAATTTTGTGAAGAATATTTGCTATGTTTTTAGAAATATCTTTATAAGATGATGCTCCAACCAATTGAGTCAGACTGGTCAGGGTCCATAGCACTCTTTTAAAACTATAAATCAGATCCTGTCATTTTTCAATTATGAAACTCTTCACTGGCAGTAATCTACTACCGTATTTGCCGGCGTATAAGACGATTTTTTGGCCCTGAAAAATACCGTATTTGCCGGCGTATAAGAGACTGGGCGTATAAGACGACCCCCTAACATTTCCACTCAAAATACAGAGTTTGTTATATACTCGCCGTATAAGACTACCCCCCCACTTGGAGGCATATTTTTCAGGGCCAAAAAATCGTCTTATACGCTGGCAAATACGGTAATCTTTTTTTTCTCTATCACTCTAGTTATACTGAGTTTCTATATCCTCTGATGTAGTGTTCTTTCCCAGATCTAACTGCACTCAGTTCTCTTTTTTAAAATATTTTATATATATATATATATATATATATATATATATATATATATATATATATAATTTTTATTTTTTTTACAGAGAGTAAGGGAGAGGGACAGAGAGTTAGAAATATTGATGAGAGAGAAACATCGACCAGCTGTCTCCTGCACATCCCTTACCGGGTATGTGCCCGTAACCAATGTATATGCCCTTCCTTGTCTGGAATTGAACCTGAGACCCCTCAGTCCACAGACCCATGCTCCATCCATTGAGCCTGACCAGTTTCGGCCATTCAGTTATTTTCTTTTAGTATATTTTTTATTGATATTTTACAGAGAGGAAGAAAGAGAGATAGAGAGGTAGAAACATCGATGAGAGAGAAACATCAACCAGCTGTCTCCTGCACATCCCTTACCAGGGTTGTGCCCGCAGCCAATGTACATGCCCTTGACCGGAATCGAACCCGGGACCTTTCATTCCGCAGACCGACGCTCTACCACTGAGCCAAACCGGTTTCGGCCATTCAGTTATTTTCATAGATACTACCTCTGCAGAAAAGTCTTTTCCTATATAAAATATCCCTCAAACATTACATTCATAGTCTATTTTTACCTTCTTTTATTTATAACATGTATTATTAATTAAAATTTTATTTTAATTGTTCATTTCATTGTCTAGCAAGTTTTCCCTACTAAAATAAAAATTCAAAGAGCAAGTACTTTATCTCATAATTGTCACATTTTAAGCTCCAAGCAATGCCTGAACCATAGTAGATAATCAGTAAATATTTATTCAGTGAATGAATGAAATTATTCTGATACACATTTCCAGATAATTCTTTTTAGAGTTCAAGCCCTTAAAATTTCTGCCTAGCTACCTTATCCTTCCAAACCCCCCCCCCTCAGTAAAAGCAATCAGACAAAACCAGAACTTTATCATCTTTTCATTTCTAACAGATTTAAATTCATACTCCAACACTTCTACGTTTTTACCTCATCCACCTGTTGGTATAAATATTTTTTATAGATTGCTTATGTTACTTTTGAACCTAAATAACCATCTTACGAATGTCAAAGCTTAACTCTAAATAATCATTCATCTTGATTTAGATCACTCCCTCGATGGACCCGTTACAAATGTTGATGGCAGAGAGCCCCGGGCAGGAATCAAGAGAAAACTACTTAGTGCATCGGAAGAAGATGAAAGCATGGGAAGAGAAGACAAAGAGAAGAAAGAATCAAAAGAGAAATCACACTTATCCTCCTCAGAGAGTGGAGAGTTAGGATCCAGTTTAAGTTCTGAAAGTACCTGCGGTTCTGATTCTGATTCTGAATCCACTTCCAGAACAGATCAAGATTATGTAGATGGAGACCATGACTATAGCAAGTTTGTACAAACCAGGCCTAAAAGAAAACTCAGAAAGCAATACGCCAATGGAAAAAGAAACTGGAAAACAAGAGGCACAGGAGGAAGGGGCAGATGGGGGAGATGGGGCAGATGGAGTAGAGGAGGCAGAGGAAGAGGAGGCAGGGGGCGAGGGGGTCGAGGAGGAAGAGGTGGCGGTAGTACCAGAGGGAGGGGAAGGGGGAGGGGAGGAAGAGGTGCTTCTAGAGGAGCCACCAGAGCCAAACGTGCACGTGTTGCTGATGACGAGTTTGATACCATGTTTTCAGGACGTTTCAGTAGACTGCCTCGGATTAAAACAAGAAACCAAGGCAGGCGGACTGTTTTGTATAACGATGATTCTGATAATGACAATTTTGTGTCCACTGAAGATCCTCTGAATCTTGGTACATCCAGATCAGGCAGAGTGCGTAAAATGACCGAAAAAGCCAGGGTTAGCCATCTCATGGGATGGAATTATTAACAGTTAAGAAATTTAGAATAATTAACAAAACAAAAAAAATTCAATGGCCTTCTACTGCAGGGAATTTACCAGGATATCTACAAAGCAAGTTGTGTGGGGACTTATGCTTCCTTTCACATTGGTGCTTTTCCATTATGCCAGTACACATTTGTTTCAAGACTTTTGATCTCCACACCTAATTTGTTCAAACAAGCCTTATTCATTAGGCCTTAAATTTAAAAAAAAAATTCTGCACACACATACACACATACACACACAGACACACGCACACACACCACATACACACTACAGATTTACTACATTAAAGGAGCGTTCCGCTTCTTAAGAGTAGCATGACATTTTTATCTCAGTAGAATATCCCTCTTTTGCTTTTGTATCACAGAAGTATAGCAGCTTCTTACAGAGTTTTATATAGTTTGTTTTTGCCATTTTGATTCCTGTACCCAGTAATAATAACTTTTGCACAATACACCAATCCTAAAGGCAGCTATTAAATGTTTACAGTTTCTATATTGTAAGAACGATCTGGATTATTTTACTCTTCCCAGGCCAAACTTTCAATAATTGTACTGAACTGAAGTATATATTTATACTACAGTTTTTTTTTTGGGGGGGGTGGGGGGGATCTTGATATGCTTTTCATTGATTTGCTTAATTCGTGTTAAAGGTGAGAAAGGGTTGGTGCCTTGTAAATATGTAGCAAATCTTTGTGGTGTGTTCTGATGTGTGCATTAACTTTATTAAAAAAGAATACTTGAGGTATCAATCTAGACAAGGTGCCAAATGCAAAAGTTTCTTGCATCCATTTTCTTTTTACTATTATATTTTGTTGCATTAATAGAACTTGTATAGTTTAAAGGATACCTTAAACATTTGAACAATCCTCATCCACAAAAAAAAATAACTTCTTTGAATAGTAGCTCAGCTACCTCTATTAACTACAACTACTGGAAACATTAAGGAAAAATAGATAAAATTATGCATTGACTAAGGAGAAATAGAACAAGCTTGGTGAAAATAAATATTCATAAGTTATAAGCTGAGAGGTTGTTAATCATATTGGCTCTCAAATTAATGGTTGTAATTAACAAACTTGTATAAGTATAGTATGCGCTATATTAGACTTTTCTTAGAACATATTTATGTAAGTAGACTTGGGCAACTACATACATATATATATATATATATATATATATATATATATATATATATGCTGCCACTTACTATTTAACAGCTGTGAGAGAATGGTTTTCATTTGAATTTCAAAATATAACAAACACCTAGTTTGAGTTGGAATGTTTTGGCTAACTAATATTTTGAGTCAATATACATAGGTTCTGCTCATACCATTCCAAAAGGTTCTTTTGTTATAATCTTTCAGAAAAGAACCTCATTGCACTGCATACTGATATTCTTAGTTATTTTAGAGGTGAAAAAAATTTTTTTCAACCTTTTGATCTTGTTTACAGCAGTAGAGTGCATAGTTCCATAAGTGAGTTTGAGTTCCAAGGTCATTTTTATTCCGTAAATTCAAGAGTTTGCAAATTTATTAGATTTTTGAGGTGGAAGGGAATATATTGATCTCTCTCTCTCTCTTTTTTTTGTAACGGCAGATTTGTTGCACTTAGAACAGATTTGTGGGTTAAAAGAAAGTTCTTAATGTACGCCTAGTAATCCCAGGATATTTAAACTAATGTATTTGTTTCATGCTTTCAATCATTTCATGCATCTGAAAAATCCTTAAGTGCAGAGGAAGGAGTACACACATAACTTTGCTTTTTTGGCTGGATCAGGTGGGGGTTATTCTTGGACTAACATCTTTAAGCAATTTTCACTTGCAGTAGAATTGTTCAGGCTTTAAGAAAGTATTCTTGTGAATTGTTAATGGCACTAAATTCTGTTACTGGAGAGCAGATATTTATTTTTTTTTTGTAGTCATTTTTTTTCACTAAACCAAAACTACTTCTGGTTGTAATTCAACTGCCACTTGTAACCATAGGATAGATTATAAGAGGTTCATATTTGAAACTCTACATTTGATTTTTGCTAAGACATGTTTTTTTTTTTTTTTTTTAGTTTTTCATCTCTTGGGCATTTAGGCTAAATTTGTGCCTGTGTTTTCCTGGAATCAATAATACTTTGGCCTACCCTAATCAAAGTAACAGTTACTTAAGTTCATGGATATACTCAAATGAGTATCATGTGTATCGTTTTAGTGTGAAATCCTTTGTTAACATTCTTCTATGAAGAGCTGACCTCTTGAAATGTAGAAGAATGCCATCTATGATTTTAGCTCTCTGAAGCTTTATTTATAATTTATTTTTAAAAATAAAAATGCCACGTTAATCCCCCAAATATCAAGATTTTCTAGGTTTAGGTACTTAGAAAAAACAAGGCTAAAGACATTTTAAGCATATTTTATATGTAGTGAAATACTGTGAAAATACTAGTGACAGCATTTTGCTGTAATGTTGGTTTCAGTTATAAAGATTTAAAGAGTTAGTCACCAGGGTGTGTTAGGTGAGCATAGTCATTTATTACAAAACAAACAGATCATTTCTGTTTGCATGCAAATTATTTTAATAATTGTGAAAATAAAAGTTTGGAAGATGTATTTTTACTTTTATATCTGGACTCCCCTCCCCCGCAAATTATACTTTGCTTATTCTGTAGCACTGCCTCCTGTGAATGTGATGTAATTTTTATCACATTGACTATATTATTGCTTTAATTTTTTTAGAGGCCCTTTAAACTTAAATAAGATCTGAGTTCAGTCATAGCAAAGCAAGTAGGAAATGAGCTAAGAAGGTTAAAGAAAAGCCTAAATCTTAAATGCATTGCTAAGAGAAAAACAAACCACTGTTATATTTAGGTTCATGAGAGCATACAGATAGATGGATAAGCCTAATCTTATGCTAGGTATTAGTAGTCAGTGAACTGTAATATTTCTCATGAATGCTAATAATGTTAATTCCCAGCTTTAAGATCTTAGCATGGTATATGTTTATGAAAACCGAATTTGTGTGTGCTTTCTATGGCTTGCTGTGTGAATCTCTTCCAGATTCGGATGCTCTCTAAAATATTCACTAGCCTGTTAGCCTAGTGACTAAATTTGTTCATGTGTGTGTGTGTGTGTGTGTGTGTGTGTGTACTCGCGCATGCGTGCGCACGTGTATGTATGTATGTAGATTTTTGTCCAACTTGGCACAATTTATCTCAGACATAAAAAATATCACTGTCTACCAATTCTTTGCCTGTTGTAAAGCGCTTAGCTTGTGTGTGTGTGTTTGTGTGTGTATACGCACACACACATATATATACATACATATATATATATATGTGTGTGTATGTATATATACTTCATGATCACTCATTTCGTTATACCTTCTAGATAAACAGTCTAGGTTTTGTTCTGTACACGTGTCCTGTATTTTCTTTTAATTTGCCCTTTCATTTGTTCCTTGTTTGTTGGTTTCCTTTATCAGAGATCAGGCTTGTACTAGAATTATTCCATATAGCACATTGTTTCTCCCATAGCAAAATTCATAAATCTCATTCCCACAACTGTGTGCTCGGATAGTTAACTCAGCTTCCCAATAATTTGAAATACATCTGAGTGATTAATCTTTTTTGCTGTTTTTTTTTTTTTTTTTGTAATCCTATAGGTTGTCATCAGACATAACAGTGATTTAAAGAGAAAGATGTGAATGCCACTTCTCACTTTCTGATTAAAAAAAACTTTTTTGAGCATTTTTCAAAATTTGTATGTTTATGGTAGTGATAAACATCTTATATTAAACATACATATATATTGGAAATTATTTTATGCACATTTACCAACTGGTACTTATCTTTAAAGTTCGAATTTTCACATTCACAAAAAGGAGACTTAAATCCTATGTAATTTTTAGTATATTTTGATGTCCAGCCTTTTAGTTCTGGGGGAAAGGAACAAAACTTGACATTTTAAAGGTCATTGTTTTAAATATTATCCCTATCCCCAACTTTTTTGTGGTACATGAGGCTATGTGAATCTTCTGTTGAAAATAGAATATTCTAAGATCACTTTTAAGGCTTGTTTTAAAAATCAGTATGAAAATATTTTCATGCTTGTTTGCTTTTCACCTCTTAGTGAAGTTTCTTTACCAACTTTTAGTTACCAAGTTTACCAAGTTATGATTAAATTCTAATATAAATTTTAATTTTTTTCAATGTGCTTTATTTTGTGGAATACGGATTGCCCTCAATTTCTTATAGCCTTACCCTTGATTATTTCCTTTTTTTTTTTTTTACCGTTCCTCTCTTTCTTACTTTTATCCTCATTTCTCTTTCTGCAATGAAGATTTTACTTAATTTAGCACACTTCAAAAAGACTGGTAATTTATGATTCATTGGTGGGAGAAGTATAGTAGAAAGGCCCTACAGTGTAGACTTATGGTGTGTTTGTTTATTTATATGTATACCCACTTATTATTCTTATGTTAATTAAGTCTAGAGTATCAGACTTGGACATATAAAAGCATGATAAGTATTTTCTAAAAAATTAAAACTATTGATACATATTAAAGTCGCCATTGGTAATTGACTTTTAAGTTCACATACAAAAATAAATATTCAGAAACCCAGTTGGGAAATGTGTTTTTTACATATGTCACCAGATACACATTAGGCAGTACTACAAATGTTCTTTAAACAATACTGTGGTGATGGCAATCAGTAATTTATTTCTTTGTCCTGTAACTTATCATCCTTGTCTTTTGTAATCCTTTACAAAGTATTAACAAAGCTGTACCTTATGTTTGTTCTTAGTATACATACGTTTTAAGATGGAAAAGCATTCAGTTAATAGTTGATGTGATGTATGTGGGCAAAATGTCCATTAAATTAAATTCAGTAAAGAAAGGTAAACTAGCCTGGCTTGGTTTATAAGAGATGTTTTGTTTGGCAGTTGTAAGTCATTATAAGCAATTATCTTCAAAGACAAAAAATACTGAACTAATTTGTTGCCATTCTTTATGGGATGTTTACAATAAAATTCCAAGTTGTTTGGAATCGGTTGCAGTCTTGCTGCTTTGTGCCTTCGGTACTCGAGATAAATTAACAAGAAGAAAGAAATGTGGAGTTACCATTTCATTATCCAGCTTCAGAGATTAGACCATGTAGCTCTTGGGTCCATTCTTATTTCTTTGTCATATAGTATTTTATTATTTTTAATCTGAGGAACTAGGTACTTCCCACTATCAAAGAAAAATTAGTCTTTTTTTTTTTTTTTTTTTTTGCTTTTGTCATTACAGATATTCTGGGTCACTTTTAGGTAATAAATATATTAACATTTTTTTAAATGTGGGTTGCTTGGTGCATTAAAGCTTGAATCAACATTTTGTAGGGCTTTTTGAAATGAAGAGATTTATCATGTCTTTCCAGTTTATAAGTTTTAATAGCTGAGCTAGGTATCCCTCGCATTTTTATGTGTAGTATAACTAGAGGCCCAGAGCACAGGTCCCTTGGCCTGGCCTGTGGCAATCTGGCCAAAACCCGCTCTCCCACATCCCCGGAGGGGGTTCGGATTGTGAGCTGATGGTTCTCAGGTGATGCACCCTGGAATCGGACTCCCTCCTCTCTTCTCCCAATATTATGTCACTTTATCTGTCTCACTTCTTTCATCTCACTTTACCCTAAGTTTGGCAGTACCTGAGGACTTGTGGGTATTTAGCTGCAAAATGCAATTATTTAGCAGACAGGATTTACTTAGCCAGGAAGCTAGTCGGCCTGGGGCAGACCCTGTGCTCAATGTCAGGCTCCCTCGCAGGCCCTCGTGTCCAGGCGGAGTCCTGTGGTGGTGGGAGCCTCCTCCTTCCCGCCTGAGCTGCTCCTTCACCTCCTTCCCTCCCAGGAGGTTGCCCGCTGGCCCTACTGTCCACCAGAAAGAAGGGAAGCCAGAAGGTTTCCCAGCCGAGAATAATAGCGAGAAAATTCGCTGCCTCCACTGGAAACCAATATTAAGTGGATGGGCCAGGGATGCCGGGCCACAGCCAGTAGGTCCTGCACATCTCATTTAGCTAACTGAGTCGAAAAGTTTCTGTAAAGGCCAGACCCATGACCTCTGCAATGGGCTAGAGACCCGGTGGGGTCCCTCAGCCTGGCTTTCGGGGGGGGGGGGCGGGGGGGAGGAGGATCTCTGACATCCCCCTAGGCAGGGTAAGGTGACCAGATAGTCCCGCTTTTGGCGGGACAGTCCCGCTTTTTAACAATTTGTCCTGCGTCCCGCGGCGTTTTTGAAAAGTCCCTATTTTGGACCATCTGTCAGAGATGGTCCCGGGTACCAGGAAAGTCATTAATAGAAAGGAAAGGGAGGATTTTTTAAAATGAATTTTAGAAAGTAAATGGAAGGGGAGAGACAGAGAGAGAGAGAGAGAGAGAGAGAGAGAGAGAGAGAGAGAGATTCTATGTGAGAGAGAAATGATTTGTTGCCCTCAGCACATGCCCCAAACCCAAGCCGGGCAATGAACCATCAGTTGAGATCTGTGCACTTGACCGTGAATCACACCTGAGACCCTTGGGTCCAAAGGGAAAGCTTTATCCACTGAGTCAAACAGGCTAGGGCCACTGGAATTCCCTATGAATTAGAATCTCCTGTGGCCCAGATGTCTGGTGCCTGCTTATGGGCTAGGAATATCATCCAAATTCCTTTGAGCAAAATACTACAGTTATTTAGGAGCATAACACTTTTAAAAAATATATTTTATTAATATTTTGCAGAGAGGAAGAGAGAGAGATAGAGAGCTAGAAACGTCGATGAGAGAGAAACATCGACCAGCTGCCTCTTGCACACCCCCTACTGGGGATGTGCCCGCAACCAAGGTACATGCCCCTGAACGGAATCAAACCCTGGACCCTTCAGTCTGCAGACCGACGCTCTACCACTGAGCCAAACCGGTTTCAGCCATAACACTTTTTCTTATTATTCCTACACCACATAAAAAAGAACCCGGCAAGGGGGGCTAGGGCAGGGCATATCCATGGGGACTGGCATATTCCCATTAAACCTCCCTCCTCTCTATGGAGCTAGACGAGAGAGCATGTTCTGAAATCAGCCATTCAGGAAGGGGAGCAGACACACTGCACAAATGAGTGAGCTCCTTCCCTGTGATCAGTCGCTGTATTAGGCAGCGATCCCCGGAATAGCCAACAGGGACACATGGACTCAGGTGGGAGATTTATAGAGATATGCTCCAGCCTTCAGTCACAATACCTGATTTCTGAGAGCTGGAGAACCTACAAAACCAATGGAATAGCTCAGGCCAAGTCCAAAGGCCTGAGATACAGGGGAGCCCATGGGGTAACCCCCAGTGTGAGGCCATGGGCCAGAGAATAAAGGGCAGCTGGTGCCCACCCTGGAGTTTGAGGCCCTGACAACCAGGAACCTATGGTCACCGTCAGCTAAAACCAAAGAAGAGAGAATTCTTCCTTCCTTCCTTCCTTCCTTCCTTCCTTCCTTCCTTCCTTCATTTCTTCCTTTCTTCTTCCTTCCTCTTTCTATTCCACTTGGGCCCCCAAGAGATTGGAGGAAGCTCATCTGCACTGTAAGATCTCCTTATTCATGTGCTGAACCAGGAGCCAACCTGGTCCATTCACACCCAGAATGGTTTTACCAACTACTTGGTCAACCCTTAGCGCCATCAAGTTCAGTGGTCACCAACTGGTGGTCCATGAGGTGCAAAAGTTGGAGGACCTCAGGTCAAGTTGACACAAACTTAACACATCAGAGTGACCATAATCAAAGGGCACCCGAATGAAGACTCTGCGCTGAGGGGTGGTGCGGTTGGGTGGAGGGACCTCAGGAAAGAACCTCAGCTCCCCTATAAAATGAGGACATGGTGCTGACCCAGCTTAGTGGATGCTTATAGGTCCAAGGAGATGGTGCATGCTGAGGGCTTGGCAGTGGGCCTGGTGTACAGTAGGAGTCAGTAAATGGGCTTTTCCTCGTTTCCCTCCCAGCTGAAGCCCCAGCACCCTTCCCCCTCAGTCTCCCGCTCTCCTCCAGGGAAGAGAGCCCAGCTCAGGGCGCCCAGTGGGACTCCGCTTCTGCATGGGGGCCCCGATTCTGCTGCACACAAACATCTGAAGCAGTGAGCCCTGGGGTGTGTGGGGTGTGTGTGAGTGGGAGTTGGGTGGTGGGGGTGGGGTTATAGTAAAAAGAGCGGATTCATCCCTTGTGATTATCAGAAACATAGCCAGGCCACCTGTTATTAGACCAGATGATGTGCTGGAGTTGCATGCAGAACTATGCTGTAGGCTGTTTTTATTTCTTTATTTTTAAATATATATTTTATTGATTTTTTACAGAGAGGAAGATAGAGGGATAGAGAGTTAGAAACATCTATGAGAGAGAACCATCTGTCAGCTGCCTCTTGCACACCCCCTACTGGGGATGTGCCTGCAACCAAGGTACATGCCCTTGACTGGATTCGAACCCGGGACCTTTCAGTCTGCAGGCTGACTATCAACTGAGCAAAACCAGTTTCAGCTGTTGTGGGGTGTTTTTAAAATCTGCTTTTATGTAGGTGCTATTTGAGTATAAGTACTCTTGTTGTGAGTTAACATAAATGTTACCGATATACACATTAAAGTGATTAAGGAAAATGCCCAGTGTGGCACAGTAGTTGAGTACTGAACAATGAACTAGGAGGGCAAGTTTCCATTCCTGGTTAGGCAGAAGCTGGATTCCTACTTGGGGGCATTTGGGAGGCAGCCAATAAATGATTCTCTTTCCTTACTGATGTTTTTGTCGCTTCCTCCCTAACCCTCTTCCTGATATCAATAAAAATATTTAAAGAATAGAATGATAAAGGAAATTTAGTAGTTTAAAGACACCATGGGGATATTTTATATATATATTTCAATTCTTTATTGTTTAAAGTATTACATAAGTCTTCATTGCCCTCACTGATTTCTCCTTTGCCAACCTCACCCACCAGGCACATGCCCTCATCCGCTCCTGTCTTTGTCCAACAGTTTGCTGAAATGTATGCATATAAATCCTTTGGTTCACCTCTTACCCCCTCACCCTCACTCTCCTTCACAGGTTTGACAGCCTGTTTGATACTTCTGTGATTCTGGTTCATCAGTTTCCGGTGCTCATTATATTCCACAAATAAGTGAGATCATATGATATTTCTTTTTCTGATTGATTTATTTAGCTTAGCATAATGCTCTCCTGTTCATTCTATGCTGCTGCTAATGGTAAGAATTTCTTCTTTTTTTCTTTTCTTTTTCTTTCTTTCTTTCTTTCTTTCTTTCTTTCTTTCTTTTTTTTTTTTTTTTTTTTTTTTTTTTTTTTTTTTTTTTTTACCACAGCCTAGTATTTCATTGTGTAGATGTATCACTGTTTTCTAATCCACTCATCTGTCCAGGGGCACTTGGGCTGTTTCCAAATCTTAGCTATTGTAAATTGTTCTGCTATGGACCCAGGGATGCATATATCCCATCTGATTGGTGTTTCTGTTTTCTTGGAATATATTCCTAGAAGTTGGAATACTAGGTCAGATGGAAGTTTCATTTTAAAATTTCTGAGGAAATACAAACTTGTTTTCCCATGGGGATGTTTAAAAAAAATGTTTGCCCTAGGTGGTTTGGCTCAGTGGATAGAGTGTCGAATGAAGTATCCCATGTTCAATTCTGCTCAAGGTCACATGCCTGAGTTTGTGGACTCAATCCCCAGTAGGGGGCTTGCAGGAGGTAGCCAACCAATGATTCTCTCACTTCATCGAAGCCTTTCTCTCCCTATTGCTATCTCTTTGAAACAAATAAAAATTTTTTCAAAGTGGATTTTATTTTTTTAAGTTCTCAGCAAAATTGAGCAGAAGGCAGAGAGTTCCCATACACCTCTGCCCCTCCACCCTCACAGCCTCCCCACTCTCCACAACCCCCGGGGCCAAACATTTGTTACAACTGTTGGACCTGTACTGACACACCCTACTCACCCCCAGCTCTGTGGCTGTAGGTGTTTTGAACTGCAGAAAAATTCCATGATTCCTAGAGGAGGCAGCCTGGGTTGTGCTGTCCGTTTCCAGGAGAGCTCAGCTACAGGCCCAGGATTCACTCCGGTGCCTCCTCTCCTCACTCAGAGTCTGTTCAGGGGAGCTGTCTTCGCCAGGTGACTCAGAGATCCCCAGAGTCAAAGCTTGGCACACACACGGGTGCTCAGGGGAGTCTGTAGGTGAGTGACTGACAGGGAAGGATGGGGGCCTGGAGGAAGGCTGTGCAGGTCAAGAACTCCACGTGGAAGCAGTGGGCTGGCCACAGCGGGCCTTCCTCACACCGCCAAGGGCCACCTATTTATTCTCAGATGTCTAAGGACCATGATTGCTCCCTGCCCTCACAGTGCCTCTGGTTCTGCACACCACAGGGATGTCAGACAAATACAGAACAGAGCGATATTGGGGTCAGGCTTACTGAAGTGGGGGAATTTAGGGGCTGATGGTCATCAGGAGATCGTTGGGGGGCGGTGAAGAGAAGTGGTGCCATGAGGGCAGGAATGGGGCCAATGGAGACACAGTGTAGTCCGGGAAGGCACTTGGTATCTACGAAGGGTTCTCGGGGGAGGAACCTCTTCCCTTTGATAAAGGTCGCCTGGTGGAAGCTGCCATGATGTTGACAGGGTTGCATGTGATTGGCTGACTTTTATTTCTGTCCCTGACTCCAACATCCCAAAGAGCCCCCAGCATCCATCTTTGGGCTTGAAAATGTCTAACTCCCATGGCTGCCCCCTGCCCCCTCTGCTCACATTCTTAGATTTAAGCTTCTCCAACCAGTTTGCTGAGCTATTCCCATGTTTCCCCGAGTACACCTACCCTTTTCCTCCTGGGGGGGGGGGGACAGAAGATGGAATCTCTCCCTTTGCCCTCTAGGATGGCACTACCTCCCCTCCATCTTGTCTCCTTTTAGGTCCTAAATTCACCAGGAGGAGTCCTTCCATCTCTCTTCTTTCCAAGAAAAATCCCCCATCTTTTCCATGGCCCTGGGTCATTCACAGGGTCCCATTCGGATGGCCCAGCGCCACCCTTCCCAGTCCTGACCCCTGCCTCTCATGGTCCTTCTGTCCTGACCTCCCTCAGAGAAGCCGCGGGGTCTAGGACAGCCACAACCTCAGTTGCCCACCACTTCCTCCCTGAGGAGCTCATGATCTGCTCTGTCACCTGCCATAAAACCAAACTTGATGCCTGGACACATTTCCTTTGTGTTCCTGGGCATGGAACCAATGTCTTCTCAAGGATGTTTTAACTCTGCAATGTTCTGCTAACTTTGATGTGGCCCAAGAACCCCAGCAACCATGCGCTCAGGTTTTACTCTTTCCTATTTAACTTTAGGAACCCCTGACACCTTCACTGACTGACTCCAAGGATGACAACTACGGGCCATCAGTCAACCTCAGTCTGTGTG
Source organism: Vespertilio murinus (assembly GCA_963924515.1). Lineage (NCBI taxonomy): Eukaryota > Metazoa > Chordata > Mammalia > Chiroptera > Vespertilionidae > Vespertilio > Vespertilio murinus. The sequence goes on from OZ004710.1 coordinate 27,434,244, forward strand.
GATGCCTGGAAGGGATCAATGAGCCAGGCATCCACACTGCCTCTCCCTAACTTTCTCCCAATCCATTCATCTGAAGGCAGACAATAATCGCATTAGGATTAAGGGTGGGAGAATGAGGGTCCTGATTGGATTCTAGTGTTTAAGAAGTGGTATAAAAACCTCAGGGTCCAGAGGAGAGATTCAGAGACTTCCAGCTCTGCAGTCAGTGAACTGGTCCTCCCCCAGGTCCGAGAACTGAGCTCCAAGCCAAGCAAGTCACAGCAGGTAAGTAAGGGGCCTTAGTTAAGGCAGCTGGACTCAAGTTGGCACAGACCTTTGCCTTTTTCTTCTGTTGTTATGACTGACTGATTGAAGGCATTGAGTTTGCCCCTTAGTGTAGTTTTTCCTAAATTTCAAAATTTGGACTTGAGCTTTGTTCTATTTTAAAGGTGTAACCAGGCTGATTCCCTGGTGCCCCTCCTCCCTCCAAGCTCCTAATGAAAACATCTTAACCGTGGTTTTATTTCTGGAAATTTTAAATATTAAGTTTGTTTCCATATTTTGGTCTGAAATTTACCCCAAAAAACGTGGGTGTCAGCTTTGAGGACCTTCATACCCTCTTCCCAGGCAGACTGGAAGATGTGGGTGCTTCTGACATGCTTGTCCTGGGGTCCGCAGGGGAGCTATAGCTCTGTGGTCACCTAGCCCAGATAGGGACTCTGTAAACAGAGGCTCTCACCATTGCCAGCCAGTGTCTTTGGCCCTCAGTTGGTTCCCATGAAAGTGGGGAGACAGAGGATGGGGCTCAAAGGCTTGGGCTGAGGTGGACGCCTTGTTCCCTGTACCTGTCCACAGGATTCCTGTGGAGCACCTTGAGGATGAGCATCAGGACCCCACCCACACTCCTGCGGCTGGAAGGTGAGATCCTGCTGAGGGACCAGGCATCAGCCATCACAGCTCTGGAGGGCCTCCCTGCCGAGCTCTTCCCGCAGCTGTTCATTGAGGCCTACTATGGTAGATGCCACCGGTCCCTGAAGGCGATCACACAAGCCTGGCCATTCACTGTCCTCCCTCTGGGCTGCCTGCCACAGCTGTCCCTGGATGAGGCCTTAAAAGCTGTGCTGGATGGGCTTGACCTGCTGCTTTCCCAGGATGTTCGCCCCAGGTAAGGCTGCTCCCGGTGCCCGGTGGGGTCCTGGGCATCCTGGAGACACAGTGGGTCAGGGCATCTGGAGGACCGTAGGGGGATGGGAGTGTCTGAAGGTGCCAGTGGGGCTGAGGGAGCCCTGGCACACTGCTGAGCTCCCTGGAGTGTGGAGGTCGGCCTACTGGGCAGATGTACCCCCAAAACGTGCCTGCCTCCTCCCAGTGGTAGTTAAAGGTACAGGAAGTGCTGAGCAGGAGGGATGGAAGGAGATTAGGGAACATGAGGGGGAGGGAGATGCTGACCTTGGGATTCAAAGTAGAAGCTCAAGGTTGGGGTGGAGTCTGGTTGTTGCCTCAAGTCAGATGCTCAGTCTCATTCTGACCTGCTCTCATTCTGTTGATAATTTATTTTTATTTTTTTAAAATATATTTTATTGATTCTTTTACATAGATGAAGAGAGTGGGTTAGAGAGCTAGAAACATTGATGAGAGAGAAACATCAACCAGCTGCCTTCTGGATGCCCCATAGTGAGGATGTGCCTGCTACTGAGGTACATCCCCTTGACTGGAATCGAACCTGGAACCCTTCAGTTCATAGGCTTCGGCTCTATCAGTTGAGCCAAACCAGTTAGGGCTCAGTTGATCATTTAAATATACATATATTTTTTATTGATTTCAGAGAGAAAGGAAGAGATAGAGATTGAAATAGTAGGAACAATGATGAGAACGAACATTGATCAGCTGCCTCTTTCACACCCCACACTAACTCCCCACCTACACACACACACACACACACACACACACACACACACACACACACACACCAAACTGGGCAAGTCAGTCATGTGCCCTGATTTGGAATCAAACCTTGACCCCCTGGTTCATAGGTAGATGCTTAGCCACTGACATACGCTGTCCATACAGTATGTCAGCCAATGCCCCGTTATCTGGGGAAAATCTCTGCTAATGTTCTGCTTTCCCACAGGAGATGGAAACTGCGGGTGCTGGATTTAAGGAACCTAGGTTCGAAGTTCTGGAAAATGTGGTGTGGAGACAGCACCCAGAAGCACTCACAGCCAGGATCAGTGGCTGTGCACTGCTCCAGCCCCAACATGGAGCACCCCTTAGCTCTGGTGGAGGTGATCCTAGACCTTCACTTCAATGAAAGGGACACAGATGAGTTTCTCATGTACGTCATCCAGTGGGCCCGGCAGAGGGAAGGGCTGCTCCACCTGTGCTGCAGGACGCTGAGAATCGCTGCGGTGCCCTTCCAGCGGGTGAGGCAGGTCCTGGATGCGGTGCGGCTGGACTGCATCCAGGAGGTGGACGTGAACTGCACCTGGGACCTGCCCACCCTGGGGACGTTTGCTCTTCACCTGGGTCAGATGAGGAACCTGAAGAGACTCTCTCTCTCCTTCATGAATGAGCTGACAGGGGAGGAGGAGGAGGAAGAGGAGCAGGAGCAGATGGAAGAAGACCAGGAGTTTGAGGAGGAAGAGGAACAGGAAGAAGAGGAGCAGGAATGGGAGGGGGAAGAGGAGGAAGAGGAGTGGGACAGGGAACAGCAGGAGGAGCAGGCATGCTTTTCCCAATTCCTCTCTCAGATGCTCAGGCTGCAGCACCTCCGAGAGCTCAACATGGATTCCCCCTCCTTCCTCCAAGGTCGTGTGGACCAGATGCTCAGGTGAGCTGTGTAACAGTGGACACAGCCCAGAGTGTAAAGGGAGTGGTGTTGTTAGATGCTTTGATGGTGATATCCTGTGAGCACCCAAAGGACGCATGTTTTAAAATTAGCCTGTCAGGAGGGGTGAAAGAGCTGGCTCAAAGAGGGAGCCAGGAAGCCTGGGTGTGTGAATTCTTCCTTAGGGACAGATGTCTAAGTCATGAGGCCTTAGGGAGAGGGGAGCAAGGAAGCAAAGCCACATCGGATGGAACAAATCCACACATAAACTCTGTGTCCACAAGCCACGTGAACACATGTGAGCCTGGCTCAGATTTCCAGGCTGTCAGAGGTGGTGTTGCGTACCAGGAAGGTCATTAGCATAAAGGATAGGCATGATTCAACAACTTTTGGAGCAGGAGTGGGAAGGATTGCAGATTAGAGGTGGTTTGGGATGATGCAAGGTATGTCTCCTCCTCACACTGGCCTCCCCGGTTGATTTTTGTAGGAGTTTGCCTAGGTTTGCTCTCTCTCTCTCTCTCTCTCTCTCTCTCTCTCTCTCTGTCTGTCTAATCCTCACCTGAGGGTATTTTTTTCTCTTGATTTTTTGAGTGGGAAGGAGAAGAATCGAGAGAGAAAGAAATCTATGTGAGAGTGAGAAGATTGCTTACCCACAGCACATTCCCCCACCAGGGCCTGGGATTGAGCCTCAAAGGAGGTGCATGTGCTTGAGTGGTAATCAAACCTTCGACATCCCCGTCAAAGGCCAACAGTCCATCCACTGAGACAAACTGGTTAGGGCATGTTTGTTCCCTATGCATTAGATGAATGAGCCTCATGTAACCCAGATATCTAGTGCCTGGAGCCAGCAGTGGACAGGAGGGAGCCTGAGTTGACAGGATGGTTGGTTTGTCTCCCAATCATACGGTGCAGGGATGCCCACCGTGACCTAGACACTGTCAGGCTCTCTGAGCAGGTTCCCGGGGTGGCCCTTCTGTCCAGCACCCTCCAGAGTGCAGTGCTCTGCTTGGCAGCTGAGAAAGGAAGCTCTGGAGAAGTGGTGACCTTGACCCAGCCTAAAAGGAGACTGGGCTTCCTGGGTGCTGGACTTCATCAGAGTGTCAGCACAACCTTGGGCTTGGACAGATCGGTCTTCTCCCACACGGAGGCCTCCTCCACCTGTCACCCCGTCCCCAGGAACTAACCATTCTGTGTCTCCGCAGGTGCCTGCAGACCCCGTTGGAAAAACTTGCCATCACAAATGGCCCTCAACTGACCCATTCCGACCTGACACACCTGTTCCAGTGCCCGCACCTCAGGCAGCTGAAGTCCCTGCGTCTGTATTGTGTCAGCCTCGCTGGTTTCAGTCCTGAGCCCCTCCGAGCTCTGCTGGAGGCAGTGGCGCCCACCTTCCAGGACCTGGGCCTGGATAACTGTGCCATGGTGGGCTCCCAAGCCGAGGCCCTCCTGCCTGTCCTGAGCCGCTGCCACCGCCTCAGATTCCTCACCATCACTGAGAACGACTTCTCTGTGGCCACCGTGAGGAAGCTGCTGCGCCACACCGCCGGGCTGTGCAGCTTAGAGCTGGAGCTGTACCCCGTCCCCCTGGAGTGTTACACCGCCCAGGGCGCTGTCAGCCAGGACAGACTGGCCCTGGTCCGGGCTGAGCTGACGGGCATTCTGAGGGACTTAGGACAGCCCAGGACCATCCTGCTTGCCACCAAGCACTGTGGCCACACCGAGTTTTATGAGGTGGCATTTTCAGGACCAGAAGCCAGTGCTGGGCCCCTGCAATGACCCCGCTCACAGGGTGCACCGGACCTTCTTCCTGGGCCTTTGGAAGCTGAAACCTAGTCCCAGGGTGCATTATACAGGTGCCACCAGTGTGTCAGGTTCATGCCCAGTGTGAATGGGGAAAGGGAGGGATACAGCTATGCCACAGGATTGCAGGGCAAAGGACGGGCAGTTCATGGGACCTCAAAGGCAAAGTCTCCTACAATCAGGAACATGAATCTCATATGCTTGGGAGAAGGCAGAATTTGGGCTTGAACTTCTTGTGAGGGTGTGAATCCTGGGGTGGATGATTGTAAAGAAATTATGAGAAATAAAGACAATTTTAAAGGCAACCTTCTGGTCCTCTTGCATGTATTCATTCACCTGTCTCCCCAGCTGACACCTCAGGAGTCTGTAGTAACTGATTAAAAAAAAAAAAAAAGTGGGAGGGCTCAGGATCAGAACATGGAACTGCTTGGATGCGGTTCGGCTGCAGGGCTCAGCACCATTTTATCCCTCCCTCCAGGTCTTCTCTTCTCTCTGGGCATCTCTGACCTTGTGGCTGCTCAGTGGTGGATGCAGTGGGACTTGCTGAGAGGCCCACCAACCCCTGAAATGAAGGGGACCTCTCTGCTGGCTCTCACCCTGGATGCCAGTGTTCCCTATGGCTCTGCAGGTGGACTCACAAATCCCAAGACTTGTGCTAGGAGGGGTTCAGGGACCAGGCATGGCCCTCAGTTCCAGAAGGGACCGTCCACACTGCAGAGGCACCGAGCCCCTGGGCCACCCAGCCCACGCCTGTCAGCCGGGTGCAGAGGAAGTAACCTGCTTATGGCCAGAAATATCACCCAAATTCCTTTGAGCAAAATACTACAGTTATTCAGGCGCATAACACTTTAAAAAAGATATATTTTATTAATATTTTACAGGGAGAAAGAGAGAGAGATAGAGAGCTAGAAACATCGATGAGAGAGAAACATCCACCAGCTTCCTCTTGCACACCTACTACTGGGGATGTGCCCGCAACTAATGTACATGACACTGACCGGAATTGAACCCGGGACCTTTCATTCCACAGACCAACGCTCTACCACTGAGCCAAACCGGTTTCTGCCATAACACTTTTTCTTATTATTTCTACACCACATAAAAAAGAACCCGGCAAGGGGGGCTAGGGCAGGGCATATCCATGGGGATTGGCATATTCCCATTAAACCTCCCTCCTCTCTATGGAGCTAGAGGAGAGAGCATGTTCTGATATCAGCCTGTCAGGAAGGGGAGCAGACACACTGCACAAATGGGTGAGCTTCTTCCCTGTGATCTGTCGCTGTATTAGGCAGCGTTACCCTGAATAGCCAACAGGGACACATGGAGGCAGGTAAGAGATTTATAGGGATATGCTCCAGCCTTCAGTAACAATACCTGCCTTCTGAAAGCTGGAGAACCTACAAAACCAATGGAATAGCTCAGGCCAAATCCAAAGGCCTGAGATCCACGGGAGCCCATGGCGTAACCCCCAGTGTGAGGCCATGGGCCAGAGAATAAAGGGCAGCTGGTGCCCACCCTGGAGTTTGATGCCCTGACAATCAGGAACCTATGGTCACCATCAGCTAGAACCAAAGAAGAGAGAATCCTTCCTTCCTTCCTACCTTCCTTCCTTCCTTTCTTCCTCTTTCTATCCCACTTGGGCCCCCAAGAGATTGGAGGAAGCCCATCTGCACTGTAACATCTCCTTATTCGTGTGCTGAACCAGGAGCTAACCTGGTCCATTCACACCCAGAATGGTTTTACCAACTACTTGGTCAACCCTTAGCGCCATCAAGTTCAGAGGTCACCAACTGGTGGTCCATGAGGTGCAAAAGTTGGAGGACCTCAGGTCAAGTTGACACAAACAACACATCAGGGTGACCATAATCAAAGGGCACCCGAATGAAGACTCAAGCTGAGGGGTGGTGCGGTTGGGTGGAGGGACCTCAGGAAAGAACCTCAGCTCCCCTGTAAAATGAGGACCTGGTGCTCACCCAGCTTAGTGGATGCTTATAGGTCCAAGGAGATGGTGCATGCTGAGGGCTTGGCAGTGGGCCTGGTGTACAGTAGGAGTCAGTAAATGGGCTTTTCCTCGTTTCCCTCCCAGCTGAAGCCCCAGCACCCTTCCCCCTCAGTCTCCCGCTCTCCTCCAGGGAAGAGAGCCCAGCTCAGGGCGCCCAGTGGGACTCCGCTTCTGCATGGGGGCCCCGATTCTGCTGCACACAAACATCTGAAGCAGTGAGCCCTGGGGTGTGTGGGTGTGTGTGTGAGTGGGAGTTGGGTGGTGGGGGTGGGGTTATAGTAAAAAGAGCGGATTCATCCCTTGTGATTATCAGAAACATAGCCAGGCCACCTGTTATTAGACCAGATGATGTGCTGGAGTTGCATGCAGAACTATGCTGTAGGCTGTTTTTATTTCTTTATTTTTAAATATATATTTTATTGATTTTTTACAGAGAGGAAGATAGAGGGATAGAGAGTTAGAAACATCTATGAGAGAGAACCATCTGTCAGCTGCCTCTTGCACACCCCCTACTGGGGATGTGCCTGCAACCAAGGTACATGCCCTTGTCTGGATTCGAACCCGGGACCTTTCAGTCTGCAGGCTGACTCTCTATCAACTGAGCAAAACCAGTATCGGCTGTTGTGGGGTGTTTTTAAAATCTGCTTTTATGTAGGTGCTATTTGAGTATAAGTACTCTTGTTGTGAGTTAACATAAATGTTACCGATATACACATTAAAGTGATTAAGGAAAATGCCCAGAGTGGCTCAGTAGTTGAGTACTGAACTATGAACTAGGAGGTCAAGGTTCCATTCCTGGTTAGGCAGAAGCCTAAGGTTATGAGCTGGATCCCTAGTTGGGGGCATTTGGGAGGCAGCCAATAAATGATTCTCTGTCCTTAGTGATGTTTCTGTCACTTGCTCCCTAACCCTCTTCCTGAAATCAATAAAAAAAATATTTAAATAATAGAATGATAAAGGAAATTTAGTATTTTAAAGACTGCATGGGGATATTATATATATATTTCAATTCTTTATTGTTTAAAGTATTACATAATTATTCATTCCCCCACTGATTTCTCCTTTGCCAGCTTCATCCACTAGGTACGTGTCCTCATCCGCTCCTGTCTTTGTCCAACAGTTTGCTCAAATGTATGCACATAAGTTCTTTAGTTCACCTCATACCCCCTCACCCTCACTTTTCTTCATAGGTTTGACAGCCTGTTTGATGCTTCCGTGATTCTGGTTCTATTTTTGTTCATCAGTTTACGGTGTTCATTATATTCCACAAATAAGTGAGATCATATGATATTTCTTTTTCCTGATTGGTTTTTTTGCTTAGCATTATGCTCTCCTGTTCATTCTATGATGCTGCTAAGGGTAAGAATTCCTTCTTTTTATTATTATTTTTTTTACCACAGCCTAGTATTCCATTGTGTAGATGTATCACTGTTTTCTAATCCACTCATCTCCAGAGGAGCACTTGGGCTGTTTCCAAATCTTAGCTATTATAAATTGTTCTGCTATGGACCCAGGGATGCATATATCCCATCTGATTGGTGTTTCTGTTTTCTTGGAATATATTCCTAGAAGTTGGAATACTAGGTCAGATGGAAGTTTCATTTTAAAATTTCTGAGGAAATACAAACTTGTTTTCCCATGGGGATGTTTAAAAAAAATGTTTGCCCTAGGTGGTTTGGCTCAGTGGATACAGTGTCCAATGAAGTATCCCATTTTCAATTCTGCTCAAGGTCACATGCCTGAGTTTGTGGACTCAATCCCCAGTAGGGGGCTTGCAGGAGGTAGCCAACCAATGATTCTCTCACTTCATCGAAGCCTTTCTCTCCCTCTTGCTATCTCTTTGAAACAAATAAAAAATTTTTCAAAGTGGATTTTATTTTTTTAAGTTCTCAGCAAAATTGAGCAGAAGGCAGAGAGTTCCCATACACCTCTGCCCCTCCACCCTCACAGCCTCCCCACTCTCCACAACCCCCGACGGGGCCAAACATTTGTTACAACTGTTGGACCTGTACTGACACGCCCTACTCACCCCCAGCTCTGTGGCTGTAGGTGTTTTGAACTGCAGAAAAATTCCATGATTCCTAGAGGAGGCAGCCTGGGTTGTGCTGTCCGTTTCCAGGAGAGCTCAGCTACAGCCCCAGCACTCACTCGGTGCCTCCTCTCCTCACTCAGAGTCTGTTCAGTGGCGCTGTCTTCTCCATGCGACTCAGAGTTCCCCAGAGTCAAAGCTTGGCACACACGCGGGTGCTCAGGGGAGTCTGTGGGTGAGTGACTGACAGGGGAAGGATGGGGGCCTGGAGGAAGGCTGTGCAGGCCAAGAACTCCACGTGGAAGCAGTGGGCTGGCCACAGCGGGCCTTCCTCACACCGCCAAGAGCCCCCTATTTATTCTCAGATGTCTAAGGACCATGATTGCTCCCTGCCCTCACAGTTCCTCTGGTTCTGCACTCCACAGGGATGTCAGACAAATACAGAACAGAGCGATATTGGGGTCAGGCTTACTGAAGTGGGGGAATTTAGGGGCTGATGGTCATCAGGAGATCGTTGGGGGGCGGTGAAGAGAAGTGGTGCCATGAGGGCAGGAATGGGGCCAATGGAGACACAGTGCAGTCCAGGAAGGCACTTGGTATCTACGAAGGGTTCTCGGGGGAGGAACCTCTTCCCTTTGATAAAGGTCGCCTGGTGGAAGCTGCCATGATGTTGACAGGGTTGCATGTGATTGGCTGACTTTTATTTGTGTCCCTGACTCCAACATCCCAAAGAGCCCCCAGCATCCATCTTTGGGCTTGAAAATGTCTAACTCCCATGGCTGCCCCCTGCCCCCTCTGCTCACATTCTTAGATTTAAGCTTCTCCAACCAGTTTGCTGAGCTATTCCCATGTTTCCCCGAGTACACCTACCCTTTTCCTCCTGGGGGGGGACAGAAGATGGAATCTCTCCCTTTGCCCTCTAGGATGGCACTACCTCCCCTCCATCTTGTCTCCTTTTAGGTCCTAAATTCACCAGGAGGAGTCCTTCCATCTCTCTTCTTTCCAAGAAAAATCCCCCATATTTTCCATGGCCCTGGGTCATTCACAGGGTCCCATTCGGATGGCCCAGCGCCACCCTTCCCAGTCCTGACCCCTGCCTCTCATGGTCCTTCTGTCCTGCCCTCCCTCAGAGAAGCCGTGGGGTCTAGGACAGCCACAACCTCAGTTGCCCACCACTTCCTCCCTGAGGAGCTCATGATCTGCTATGTCACCTGCCATAAAACCAAACTTGATGCCTGGACACATTTCCTTTGTGTTCCTGGGCATGGAACCAATGTCTTCTCAAGGATGTTTTAACTCTGCAATGTTCTGCTAACTTTGATGTGGCCCAAGAACCCCAGCAACCATGCGCTCAGGTTTTACTCTTTCCTATTTAACTTTAGGAACCCCTGACACCTTCACTGACTGACTCCAAGGATGACAACTACGGGCCATCAGTCAACCTCAGTCTGTGTGGATGCCTGGAAGGGATCAATGAGCCAGGCATCCACACTGCCTCTCCCTAACTTTCTCCCAATCCATTCATCTGAAGGCAGACAATAATCGCATTAGGATTAAGGGTGGGAGAATGAGGGTCCTGATTGGATTCTAGTGTTTAAGAAGTGGTATAAAAACCTCAGGGTCCAGAGGAGAGATTCAGAGACTTCCAGCTCTGCAGTCAGTGAACTGGTCCTCCCCCAGGTCCGAGAACTGAGCTCCAAGCCAAGCAAGTCACAGCAGGTAAGTAAGGGGCCTTAGTTAAGGCAGCTGGACTCAAGTTGGCACAGACCTTTGCCTTTTTCTTCTGTTGTTATGACTGACTGATTGAAGGCATTGAGTTTGCCCCTTAGTGTAGTTTTTCCTAAATTTCAAAATTTGGACTTGAGCTTTGTTCTATTTTAAAGGTGTAACCAGGCTGATTCCCTGGTGCCCCTCCTCCCTCCAAGCTCCTAATGAAAACATCTTAACCGTGGTTTTATTTCTGGAAATTTTAAATATTAAGTTTGTTTCCATATTTTGGTCTGAAATTTACCCCAAAAAACGTGGGTGTCAGCTTTGAGGACCTTCATACCCTCTTCCCAGGCAGACTGGAAGATGTGGGTGCTTCTGAGATGCTTGTCCTGGGGTCCGCAGGGGAGCTATAGCTCTGTGGTCACCTAGCCCAGATAGGGAGTCTGTAAACAGAGGCTCTCACCATTGCCAGCCAGTGTCTTTGGCCCTCAGTTGGTTCCCATGAAAGTGGGGAGACAGAGGATGGGGCTCAAAGGCTTGGGCTGAGGTGGACGCCTTGTTCCCTGTACCTGTCCACAGGATTCCTGTGGAGCACCTTGAGGATGAGCATCAGGACCCCACCCACACTCCTGCGGCTGGAAGGTGAGATCCTGCTGAGGGACCAGGCATCAGCCATCACAGCTCTGGAGGGCCTCCCTGCCGAGCTCTTCCCGCAGCTGTTCATTGAGGCCTACTATGGTAGATGCCACCGGTCCCTGAAGGCGATCACACAAGCCTGGCCATTCACTGTCCTCCCTCTGGGCTGCCTGCCACAGCTGTCCCTGGATGAGGCCTTAAAAGCTGTGCTGGATGGGCTTGACCTGCTGCTTTCCCAGGATGTTCGCCCCAGGTAAGGCTGCTCCCGGTGCCTGGTGGGGTCCTGGGCATCCAGGAGACACAGCGGGTCAGGGCGCCTGGAGGACCTTAGGGGGAGGGGAGTTTTCTGAAGGTGCCAGTGAGGCTGAGGGAGCCCTGGCACACTGCTGAGCTCACTGGAGTGTGGAGGACTGCCTACTGGGCAGAGGCTCCTCCAAAATGTGCCTGCCTCCTCCCAGTGGTAATTAAAGGTACAGGAAGTGATGAGCAGGAGGGATGGAAGGAGATGAGCAAAGCAGAGGGAAGATGAGGGTAAGGGAAATGCTGACCTTGGGATGCAAAGTAGAAGCTCAAGGTTGGGGTGGAGTCTCGCTGTTGGCTCAAGTCAGATGCTCCGTCTCATTCTGACCTGCCCTCATTCTGTTAATATTTTATTTTTATTTTTAAAAAATATCATTTAGAAATATTTTTTAATTGATTTCAGAGAGAAAGGAAGAGATAGAGATAGAAGCAACAATGATGACAATGAACATTGATCGGCTCTCTCTTTCACACTCCACCCCAACTCCCCACCTACACACACACACACACACACACACACACACACACACACACACGCACACCAAACTGGGCAAGTCGGGCATGTGCCCTGATTTGGAATCAAACCTTGACCTCCTGGTTCAAAGGTAGATGCTCAACCACTGAGATACGCTGTCCATAAAGTATGTCAGCCAACACCCCGTTATCTGGGGAAAATCTCTGCTAATGTTCTGCTTTCCCACAGGAGATGGAAACTGCGGGTGCTGGATTTAAGGAACCTAGGTTCAAAGTTCTGGAGAATGTGGTGTGGAGACAGCACCCAGAAACACTCACAGCCAGGATCAGTGGCTGTGCACTGCTCCAGCCCCAACATGGAGCACCCCTTAGCTCTGGTGGAGGTGATCCTAGACCTTCACTTCAATGAAAGGGACACAGATGAGTTTCTCATGTATGTCATCCAGTGGGCCCGGCAGAGGGAAGGGCTGCTCCACCTGTGCTGCAGGACGCTGAGGATCGCTGCGGTGCCCTTCCAGCGGGTGAGGCCGGTCCTGGATGCGGTGCGGCTGGACTGCATCCAGGAGGTGGACGTGAACTGCACCTGGGACCTGCCCACCCTGGGGACATTTGCTCTTCACCTGGTGCAGATGAGGAACCTGAAGAGACTCTCTCTCTCCTTCATGAATGAGTTGACAGGGGAGGAGGGGGAGGCAGAGGAGCATGAGCAGATGGAAGAAGAGCAGGAGTTTGAGGAGGAAGAGGAACAGGAAGAAGAGGAGCAGGAATGGGAGGAGGAAGAGGAGTGGGACAGGGAGCAGCAGGAGGAGCAGGCATCCTTTGCCCAATTCCTCTCTCAGATGCTCAGGCTGCAGCACCTCCGGGAGCTCAACATGGATTCCCCCTCCTTCCTCCGAGGTCGTCTGGACCAGATGCTCAGGTGAGCTGTGTAACAGTGCACTCAGCCCCAGAATGTAAAGGGAGTGGTGTTGTTAGATGCTTTGATGGTGATATCCTGTGAGCGCCCAAAGGACGCATGTGTTAAAATTAGCCTGTCAGGAGGGGTAATAGAGCTGGCTCAAAGAGGGAGCCAGGAAGCCTGGATGTGTGAATTCTTCCTTAGGGACAGATGTCTAAGTCATGAAGCCTTAGGAAGAGGGGAGCAAGGAGGCAAAGCCACATCGGATGGAACATTTCCAGACATAAACTCTTTGTCCACAAGCCACGTGAACACACGTGAGCCTGTCTATGATTTCCAGGCTGTCAGAGGTGGTCTTGGGTATAAAGACAGGCATGATTCCACAACTATGGGAGCAGGAGTCGGAAGGATTGCAGAGTCAGATGTGGTTTGCGATGATGCAAGGTATGTCTCCTCTGCACACTGGCCTCCCCAGTTGATTTTTGTAGGATATTTCCTAGGTTTGCAAGCTCTCTCTCTCTCTCTCTCTCTCTCTCTCTCTCTCTCTCTCCCCTGTGTGTGTGTGTGTGTGTGTGTGTGTGTGTGTGTGTGCGTGTGTGTGTGTGTGTCTAATCCTCACCTGAGGGTATTTTTTCTCTTGATTTTTTGAGTGGGAAGGAGGAGAATAGAGAGAGAAAGAAATCTATGTGAGAGTGAGAAGATTGCTTGCCCACAGAAAGGAAGCTCTGGAGAAGTGGTGACCTTGACCCAGCCTAAAAGGAGACTGGGCTTCCTGGGAGCTGGACTTCATCAGAGTGTCAGGACAACCTTGGGCTTGGACAAATCGGTCTTCTCCCACACGGAGGCCGCCTCTACCTGTCACTCCGTCCCCAGGAACTAACCATTCTGTGTCTCCGCAGGTGCCTGCAGACCCCGTTGGAAAAACTTGCCATCACAAATTGCCCTCAACTGACCCATTCAGACCTGACACACCTGTTCCAGTGCCGGCACCTCAGGCAGCTGAAGTCCCTGCGTCTGTATTGTGTCAGCCTCGCTGGTTTCAGTCCTGAGCCCCTCCGAGCTCTGCTGGAGGCAGTGGCGCCCACCTTCCAGGACCTGGGCCTCGATAACTGTGCCATGGAGGGCTCCCAAGCCGAGGCCCTCCTGCCTGTCCTGAGCCGCTGCCACCGGCTCAGATTCCTCACCGTCACTGAGAACGACTTCTCTGTGGCCACCGTGGGGAGGCTGCTAAGCAACACAGCCGGGCTGCGCAGCTTGGAGCTGGAGCTGTACCCCGTCCCCCTGGAGTGTTACACCACCCAGGGCGCCGTCAGCCAGGACAGACTGGCCCTGGTCCGGGCTGAGCTGACGGGCATTCTGAGGGAGTTAGGACAGCCCAGGACCATCCTGCTTGCCACCAAGCACTGTGGCCACACCGAGTTTTATGAGGTGGCATTTTCATGACTGCGAGCCAGTGCTGGGCCCCTGCAATGACCCTGCTCAGAGGGTGCACCTGACCTTTCCTGGCCTTTGGAAGCTGAAACCTCAGACCAGGGTGCATTATACAGGGGCCATGCCACACATGCTCAGTGTGAATGGGGAAAACGAGGGACACAGCCATGGCACAGGATTGCAGGGCAAAGGGAGGGGAGTTTATAGGACCTCAAAGGCAAAGTGTACTACAATCAGAAACATGAATCTCATATGCTTGGGAGAAGGCAGAATTTGGGCTTGAGCGTTGTGTGAGGGAGTGAATCCTGGAGTGGATGATTGTAAAGGAATGATGAAAAATAAAGACAATTTCAAAGGCAACCTTCTGGTCCTCTTGCATGTATTCATTCACCTGTCTCTCCAGTTGACACCTCAGGAGCCTGTAGTAACTGATTTTTTTTAAAAAAAGGTGGAGGGCTCGGATCAGAAAATGGATCTGCTCAGATGCGGGTCGGCTGCAGGGCTCAGCTCCATTTTATCCCTCTTTCCAGGTCTTCTCTTCTCTCTGGGCACCTCTAACCTCCTCGGGGCTGCTCAGTGGTGGATGCAGTGGGACTTGCTGAGAGGCCCCCCAATCCCTGAAATGAAGGGGACCTCTCTGCTGGCTCTGACCCTGGATGCCAGTGTTCCCTATGGCTCTGCAGGTGGACTCACAAATCTCAAGATTTGTGCTAGGAGTGGTTCAGGGACCAGGCATGGCCCTCGGTTCCAGAAGGGACCGTCCACACTGCAGAGGCACCGAGCCCCTGGGCCACCAGCACATGCCTGTCAGCCGGGTGCAGAGGAAGTAACCTGCTTATGGCCAGGAATATCATCCAAATTCCTTTGAGCAAAATACTACAGTTATTCAGGAGCATAACACTTTAAAAATATATTTAATCAATATTTTACAGAGAGGAAGAGAGAGATAGAGAGCTAGAAACGTGGATGTGAGAGAAACATCAACCAGCTGACTCTTGCAGACCCCCTACTGGGGATGTGCCCACAAACAATGCCCCGGAGCAGAATTGAACCCAGGACCTTTCAGTCCACAGACCAACGCTCTACCTCTGAGCCAAACCAGTTTCAGCAATAACACTTTTTCTTATTATTTCTACACCACGTAAAAAAAACCCGGCAAAGGGGGCTAGGGCAGGTCATATCCATGGGGATTGGCATATTCCCATTAAACCTCCCGCCTGTCTATGGAGCTAGACGAGAGGGCATGTTCTGAAATCAGCCTGTCAGGAAGGGGAGCAGACACACTGCACAAATGAGTGAGCTTCTTCCTTGTGATCAGTCGCTGTATTAGGCAGCGATTCCCGGAATAGCCAACAGGGACACATGGACACAGGTGGGAGATTTATAGAGATATGCTCCAGCCTTCGGTCCCAATACCTGATTTCTGAGAGCTGGAGAACCTACAAAACCAATGGAACTTCTCAGGCCAAATCCAACGGCTTGAGATCCAGGGGAGCCCATGGCGTAACCCCCAGTGTGAGGCCATGGGCCTGAGAATAAAGGGCAGCTGGTGCCCACCCTGGAGTTTGAGGCCCTGACAACCAGGAACCTATGTTCACCATCAGCTAAAACCAAAGAAGAGAGAATTCTTCCTTCCTTCCTTCTTCCCTCCCTTCCTTCCTTCCTTCCTTCCTTCCTTCCTTCCTTCCTTCCTTCCTTCCTTCCTTCCTTCCTTTTTTCTTCCTTTCTCTTTCTATCCCGATTGGGCCCACAAGAGATTGGAGTAAGGAGATTGGAATCTCCTTACTCGTGTGCTGAACCAGGAGCTAACCTGGTCCATTCACACCCAGAATGGTTTTACCAACTACTTGGTCAACCCCTAGCGCCATCGAGTTCAGTGGTCACCAACTGGTGGTCCATGAGGTCCAAAGGTTGGATGACCTCAGGTCAAGTTGACACATAAAATTAACCCATCAAAGTGACCATAATGAAAGGGCACCAGAATGAAGACTCCGCGCTAATGGGTGGTGCTGTTGGGTGGAGGGACCTCAGGAAAGAACCTCAGCTCCCCTGTAAAATGAGGACATGGTGCTAACCCAGCTTAGTGGATGCTTATAGGTCCAAGGAGATGGTGCATGCTGAGGGCTTGGCAGTGGGCCTGGTGTACAGTAGGAGTCAGTAAATGGGCTTTTCCTCTTTTCCCTCCCAGCAGAAGCCCCCAGCACCCTTCCCCCTCAGTCTCCCGCTCTCCTCCTGAGGACAGGGAAGAGAGCCCAACACAGGGTGCCCAGTGGGACTCAGCTTCTGCATGGGGGGCCCCTGATCCTGCTGCACACAAACATCTGAAGCAGTCAACCCTGGGGTGTGTGGGGGTGTGTGTGTGAGTGTGAGTTGGGTTGTGGGGGTGGGGTTATAGTAAAAAGAGTGGATTGATCCATTGTGATTATCAGAAACATAGCCAGGCCACCTGCTGTTAGACCAGATGATTTGCTAGTGTTGCATGCAGAACTATGTTGTGGGGTGTGTTTATTTTTTTAAAATATATTTTTTATTGATTTTTTACAGAGAGGAAGAGAGAGGGATAGAGAGTGAGAAACATCGATGAGAGAGAATCACGGGTCAGCTGCCTCTTGCACACCCCTTACTGGGGATGTGTCCGCAACCAAGGTATATGCCCGTGACCGGAATCGAACCCTGGACCTTTCAGTCCACAGGCTGACGCTCTATCCACTGAGCCAAACCGGTTTTGGCTGTTGCGTGGTGTTTTTAAAATCTGCTTTTGTGTAGATGCTATTTGAATATAAGTACTTAGTTGTGAGTTAACATAAATGATAATGATATACACATTAAAGTGATTAAGGAAAATGCCCAGTGTGGCACAGTAGTTGAGTACTGAACAATGAACTAGGAGGGCAAGTTTCCATTCCTGGTTAGGCAGAAGCTGGATTCCTACTTGGGGGCATTTGGGAGGCAGCCAATAAATGATTCTCTTTCCTTACTGATGTTTTTGTCGCTTCCTCCCTAACCCTCTTCCTGATATCAATAAAAATATTTAAAGAATAGAATGATAAAGGAAATTTAGTAGTTTAAAGACACCATGGGGATATTTTATATATATATTTCAATTCTTTATTGTTTAAAGTATTACATAAGTCTTCATTGCCCTCACTGATTTCTCCTTTGCCAACCTCACCCACCAGGCACATGCCCTCATCCGCTCCTGTCTTTGTCCAACAGTTTGCTGAAATGTATGCATATAAATCCTTTGGTTCACCTCTTACCCCCTCACCCTCACTCTCCTTCACAGGTTTGACAGCCTGTTTGATACTTCTGTGATTCTGGTTCATCAGTTTCCGGTGCTCATTATATTCCACAAATAAGTGAGATCATATGATATTTCTTTTTCTGATTGATTTATTTAGCTTAGCATAATGCTCTCCTGTTCATTCTATGCTGCTGCTAATGGTAAGAATTTCTTCTTTTTTTCTTTTCTTTTTCTTTCTTTCTTTCTTTCTTTCTTTCTTTCTTTCTTTCTTTCTTTTTTTTTTTTTTTACCACAGCCTAGTATTTCATTGTGTAGATGTATCACTGTTTTCTAATCCACTCATCTGTCCAGGGGCACTTGGGCTGTTTCCAAATCTTAGCTATTATAAATTGTTCTGCTATGAACCCAGGGGTGCATATATCCCCTCTGATTGCTGTTTCTGTTTTCTTGGAATATATTCCTAGAAGTTGGAATACTAGGTCAAATGGCAGTTTCATTTTAAAATTTTTGAGGAAATGCCATACTGTTTTCCCATGGGAATGATTAAAAAAAAAAAAAAAACCTTTGCCCTAGGTGGTTTGGCTCAGTGGATACAGTGTCCAATGAAGTGTCCCATGTTCAATTCTGCTCAAGGGCACATGCCTGAGTTTGTGGACTCAATCCCCAGTAGGGGGCTTGCAGGAGGTAGCCAACCAATGATTCTCTCACTTCATCGAAGCCTTTCTCTCCCTCTTGCTATCTCTTTGAAACAAATAAAAATTTTTTCAAAGTGGATTTTATTTTTTTAAGTTCTCAGCAAAATTGAGCAGAAGGCAGAGAGTTCCCATACGCCTCTGCCCCTCCACACTCACAGCCTCCCCACTCTCCACAACCCCCCACGGGGCCAAACATTTGTTACAACTGTTGGACCTCTACTGACACACCCTACTCACCCCCAGCTCTGTGGCTGTAGGTGTTTTGAACTGCAGAAAAATTCCATGATTCCTAGAGGAGGCAGCCTGGGTTGTGCTGTCCGTTTCCAGGAGAGCTCAGCTACTGGCCCCAGCCCTCACTCGGTGCCTCCTCTCCTCACTCAGAGTCTGTTCAGTGGCGCTGTCTTCTCCATGTGACTCAGAGTTCCCCAGAGTCACAGCTTGGCACACACAGGGGGTGCTCAGGGGAGTCTGTGAGGTGAGTGACTGACAGGGAAGGATGGGGGCCTGGAGGAAGGCTGTGCAGGTCAAGAACTCCACGAGGAAGCAGTGGGCTGGCCACAGCGGGCCTTCCTCACACCGCCAAGGGCCACCTATTTATTCTCAGATGTCTAAGGCCCATGATTGCTCCCTGCCCTCACATGCCTCTGGGTCTGCACACCACAAGGATGTCAGACAATACAGAACAGAGCGATATTGGGGTCAGGCTTACTGAAGTGGGGGAATTTAGGGGCTGATGGTCATCAGGAGATCGTTGGGGGGCGGTGAAGAGAAGTGGTGCCATGAGGGCAGGAATGGGGCCAATGGAGACACAGTGCAGTCCGGGAAGGCACTTGGTATCTACGAAGGGTTCTCGGGGGAGGAACCTCTTCCCTTTGATAAAGGTCGCCTGGTGGAAGCTGCCATGATGTTGACAGGGTTGCATGTGATTGGCTGACTTTTATTTCTGTCCCTGACTCCAACATCCCAAAGAGCCCCCAGCATCCATCTTTGGGCTTGAAAATGTCTAACTCCCATGGCTACCCCCTGCCCCCTCTGCTCACATTCTTAGATTTAAGCTTCTCCAACCAGTTTGCTGAGCTATTCCCATGTTTCCCCGAGTACACCTACCCTTTTCCTCCTGGGGGGGACAGAAGATGGAATCTCTCCCTTTGCCCTCTAGGATGGCACTACCTCCCCTCCATCTTGTCTCCTTTTAGGTCCTAAATTCACCAGGAGGAGTCCTTCCATCTCTCTTCTTTCCAAGAAAAATCCCCCATCTTTTCCATGGCCCTGGGTCATTCACAGGGTCCCATTCGGATGGCCCAGCGCCACCCTGCCCAGCCCTGACCCCTGCCTCTCATGGTCCTTCTGTCCTGACCTCCCTCAGAGAAGCCGTGGGGTCTAGGACAGCCACAACCTCAGTTGCCCACCACTTCCTCCCTGAGGAGCTCATGATCTGCTATGTCACCTGCCATAAAACCGAACTTGGTGCCTGGACACATTTCCTTTGTGTTCCTGGGGATGGAACCAATGTCTTCTCAAGGATGTTTTAACTCTGCAATGTTCTGCTAACTTTGATGTGGCCCAAGAACCCCAGCAACCATGCGCTCAGGTTTTACTCTTTCCTATTTAACTTTAGGAACCCCTGACACCTTCACTGACTGACTCCAAGGATGACAACTACGGGCCATCAGTCAACCTCAGTCTGTGTGGATGCCTGGAAGGGATCAATGAGCCAGGCATCCACACTGCCTCTCCCTAACTTTCTCCCAATCCATTCATCTGAAGGCAGACAATAATCGCATTAGGATTAAGGGTGGGAGAATGAGGGTCCTGATTGGATTCTAGTGTTTAAGAAGTGGTATAAAAACCTCAGGCTCCAGAGGAGAGATTCAGAGACTTCCAGCTCTGCAGTCAGTGAACTGGTCCTCCCCCAGGTCCGAGAACTGAGCTCCAAGCCAAGCAAGTCACAGCAGGTAAGTAAGGGGCCTTAGTTAAGGCAGCTGGACTCAAGTTGGCACAGACCTTTGCCTTTTTCTTCTGTTGTTATGACTGACTGATTGAAGGCATTGAGTTTGCCCCTTAGTGTAGTTTTTCCTAAATTTCAAAATTTGGACTTGAGCTTTGTTCTATTTTAAAGGTGTAACCAGGCTGATTCCCTGGTGCCCCTCCTCCCTCCAAGCTCCTAATGAAAACATCTTAACCGTGGTTTTATTTCTGGAAATTTTAAATATTAAGTTTGTTTCCATATTTTGGTCTGAAATTTACCCCAAAAAACGTGGGTGTCAGCTTTGAGGACCTTCATACCCTCTTCCCAGGCAGACTGGAAGATGTGGGTGCTTCTGAGATGCTTGTCCTGGGGTCCGCAGGGGAGCTATAGCTCTGTGGTCACCTAGCCCAGATAGGGACTCTGTAAACAGAGGCTCTCACCATTGCCAGCCAGTGTCTTTGGCCCTCAGTTGGTTCCCATGAAAGTGGGGAGACAGAGGATGGGGCTCAAAGGCTTGGGCTGAGGTGGACGCCTTGTTCCCTGTACCTGTCCACAGGATTCCTGTGGAGCACCTTGAGGATGAGCATCAGGACCCCACCCACACTCCTGCGGCTGGAAGGTGAGATCCTGCTGAGGGACCAGGCATCAGCCATCACAGCTCTGGAGGGCCTCCCTGCCGAGCTCTTCCCGCAGCTGTTCATTGAGGCCTACTATGGTAGATGCCACCGGTCCCTGAAGGCGATCACACAAGCCTGGCCATTCACTGTCCTCCCTCTGGGCTGCCTGCCACAGCTGTCCCTGGATGAGGCCTTAAAAGCTGTGCTGGATGGGCTTGACCTGCTGCTTTCCCAGGATGTGCGCCCCAGGTAAGGCTGCTCCCGGTGCCCGGTGGGGTCCTGGGCATCCAGGAGACACAGCGGGTCAGGGCGCCTGGAGGACCTTAGGGGGAGGGGAGTTTTCTGAAGGTGCCAGTGAGGCTGAGGGAGCCCTGGCACACTGCTGAGCTCCCTGGACTGTGGAGGTCGGCCTACTGGGCAGATGTACCCCCAAAACGTGCCTGCCTCCTCCCAGTGGTAGTTAAAGGTACAGGAAGTGCTGAGCAGGAGGGATGGAAGGAGATTAGGGAACATGAGGGGGAGGGAGATGCTGACCTTGGGATTCAAAGTAGAAGCTCAATGTTGGGGTGGAGTCTGGTTGTTGCCTCAAGTCAGATGCTCAGTCTCATTCTGACCTGCTCTCATTCTGTTGATAATTTATTTTTATTTTTTTAAAATATATTTTATTGATTCTTTTACATAGATGAAGAGAGTGGGTTAGAGAGCTAGAAACATTGATGAGAGAGAAACATCAACCAGCTGCCTTCTGGACGCCCCATAGTGAGGATGTGCCTGCTACTGAGGTACATCCCCTTGACTGGAATCGAACCTGGAACCCTTCAGTTCATAGGCTTCGGCTCTATCAGTTGAGCCAAACCAGTTAGGGCTCAGTTGATCATTTAAATATACATATATTTTTTATTGATTTCAGAGAGAAAGGAAGAGATAGAGATTGAAATAGTAGGAACAATGATGAGAACGAACATTGATCAGCTGCCTCTTTCACACCCCACACTAACTCCCCACCTACACACACACACACACACACACACACACACACACACACCCCAAACTGGGCAAGTCAGTCATGTGCCCTGATTTGGAATCAAACCTTGACCCCCTGGTTCATAGGTAGATGCTTAGCCACTGACATATGCTGTCCATACAGTATGTCAGCCAATGCCCCATTATCTGGGGCAATCTCTGCTAATGTTCTGCATTCCCCACAGGAGATGGAAACTGCAGGTGCTGGATTTAAGGAACCTAGGTTCGAAGTTCTGGAAAATGTGGTGTGGAGACAGCACCCAGAAGCACTCACAGCCAGGATCAGTGGCTGTGCACTGCTCCAGCCCCAACATGGAGCACCCCTTAGCTCTGGGGGAGGTGATCCTAGACCTTACCTTCAATGAAAGAGACACAGATGAGCTTCTCATGTACATCATCCAGTGGGCCCGGCAGAGGGAAGGGCTGCTGCACCTGTGCTGCAGAATGCTGAGGGTCGCTGCGGTGCCCTTCCAGCGGGTGAGGCAGGTCCTGGACACGGTGCGGCTGGACTGCATCCAGGAGGTGGACGTGAACTGCACCTGGGACCTGCCCACCCTGGGGACGTTTGCTCTTCACCTGGGTCAGATGAGGAACCTGAAGAGACTCTCTCTCTCCTTCATGAATGAGTTGACAGGGGAGGAGGAAGAGGAGGAGGCAGAGGAGCAGGAACCGATGGAAGAAGAGCAGGAGTTTGAGGAGGAAGAGGAACAGGAAGAAGAGGAGCAGGAATGGGAGGAGGAAGAGGAGGAAGAGGAGTGGGACAGGGAACAGCAGGAGGAGCAGGCATGCTTTTCCCAATTCCTCTCTCAGATGCTCAGGCTGCAGCACCTCCGAGAGCTCAACATGGATTCCCCCTCCTTCCTCCAAGGTCGTGTGGACCAGATGCTCAGGTGAGCTGTGTAACAGTGGACACAGCCCCAGAATGTAAAGGGAGTGGTGTTGTTAGATGCTTTGATGATGATATGCTGTGAGCACCTAAAGGAAGCATGTTTCAAAATTAGCCTGTCAGGAGGGGTGAAAGAGCTGGCTCAAAGGGGGAGCCAGGAAGCCTGGGTGTGTGAATTCTTCCTTAGCGACAGATGTCTAAGTCATGAGGCCTTAGGAAGAGGGGAGCAAGGAGGCAAAGCTACAGCGGATGGAACATTTCCAGACATAAACTCTGTGTCCACCAGCCACGTGAACACACGTGAGCCTGTGTCAGATTTCCAGGCTGTCAGAGGTGGCCTTGGGTACCAGGAAGGTCATTAGCATAAAGGACAGGCATGATTCCACAACTATGGGAGCAGGAGTGGGAAGGATTGCAACCTCAGAGGTGGTTTGGGATGATGCACGTTATGTGTCCTCCACACACTGGCCTCCCCAGTTGACTTTTGTAGGATTTTTCCTAGGTTTGCTCTCTCTCTCTCTCTCTCTCTCTCTCTCTCTCTCTCTCTCTCTGTGTGTGTGTGTGTGTGTGTGACTAATCCTCACCTGAGGATATTTTTTTTCTTGATTTTTTGAGTGGGAAGGGGGAGAATAGAGAGAGTAAGAAATCTATGTGAGAGTGAGAAGATTGCTTGCCCACAGCACCTTCCCCCACCAGGGCCTGGGATTGAGCCTACAAAGGAGGTACATGTGCTTGAGTGGTAATCAAACCTTAGACATCCCAGTCAAAGGCCAACACTCCATCCACTGAAACAAACTGGTTAGGGTACGTTTGTTCCCTATTCATTAGATGAATGAGCCTCATCTGGCCCAGATGTCTGCTGCCTGGAGCAAGGCAGTGGACAGGAGGGAGCCTGAGTTGACAGTATGGTTGGTTTTGTCCCCAGTCATGAGGTGCAGGGATGCCCACCTTGACCTAGACAGTGCCAGGCTCTCTGAGCAGGTTCCCGGGCTGGCCCTTCTGTCCAGCACCCTCCAGAGAGCAGTGCTCTGCTTGGCAGCTGAGAAAGGAAGCTCTGGAGAAGTGGTGACCTTGACCCAGCCTCAAAGGAGACTGGGCTTCCTGGGAGCTGGACTTCATCAGAGTGTCAGGACAACCATGGGCTTGGACAAATCGGTCTTCTCCCACACGGAGGCGGCCTCTACTTGTCACCCTGTCCCCAGGAACTGACCATTCTGTGTCTCCGCAGGTGCCTGCAGACCCCGTTGGAAAAACTTGCCATCACAAATTGCCCTCAACTGACCCATTCAGACCTGACACACCTGTTCCAGTGCCCCAGCCTCAGGCAGCTGAAGTGCCTGCGTCTGTATTGTGTCAGCCTCGCTGGTTTCAGTCCTGAGCCCCTCCGAGCTCTGCTGGAGGCAGTGGCGCCCACCTTCCAGGACCTGGGCCTCGATAACTGTGCCATGGAGGGCTCCCAAGCCGAGGCCATTCTGCCTGTCCTGAGCCGCTGCCACCGGCTCAGATTCCTCACCGTCACTGAGAACGACTTCTCTGTGGCCACTGTGGCGAGGCTGCTGCGCCACACAGCAGGGCTGCGCAGCTTAGAGCTGGAGCTGTACCCCGTCCCCCTGGAGTGTTACACCACCCAGGGCGCTGTCAGCCAGGACAGACTGGCCCTGGTCCGGGCTGAGCTGACGGGGATTCTGAGGGAGTTAGGACAGCCCAGGACCATCCTGCTTGCCACCAAGCACTGTGGCCACACCGAGTTTTATGAGGTGGCATTTTCATGACTAGGAGCCAGTGCTGTGACCCCGCTCAGAGGGTGCACCTGACCTTCTTGCTGGGCCTTTGGAAGCTGAAACCTAGGACCGGGGTGCATTATACCGGGGCCATGCCACACATGCTCAGTGTGAATGGGGAAAGGGAGGGACACAGCCATGGCACAGGATTGCAGGGCAAAGGAAGGGCAGTTCATGGGACCTCAAAGGCAAAGTGTCCTACAATCACAAACATGAATCTCGTATTCTTGGGGAGGCGGCAGAATTTGGGCTTGAGCATTGTGTGAGGAAGTGAATCCTGGAGTGGATGATTGTAAAGGAATGATGAAAAATAAAGACAATTTCAAAGGCAACCTTCTGGTCCTCTTGCATGTATTCATTCACCTGTCTCTCCAGTTGACACCTCAGGAGCCTGTAGTAACTGATTTTTTTTAAAAAAAGGTGGAGGGCTCAGGATCAGAAAATGGATCTGCTCAGATGCGGGTCGGCTGCAGGGCTCAGCTCCATTTTATCCCTCTTTCCAGGTCTTCTCTTCTCTCTGGGCACCTCTAACCTCCTCGGGGCTGCTCAGTGGTGGATGCAGTGGGACTTGCTGAGAGGCCCCCCAATCCCTGAAATGAAGGGGACCTCTCTGCTGGCTCTGACCCTGGATGCCACTGTTCCCTATGGCTCTGCAGGTGGACTCACAAATCTCAAGATTTGTGCTAGGAGGGGTTCAGGGACCAGGCATGGCCCTCAGTTCCAGAAGGGACCGTCCACACTGCAGAGGCACCGAGCCCCTGGGCCACCAGCACATGCCTGTCAGCCGGGTGCAGAGGAAGTAACCTGCTTATGGCCAGGAATATCATCCAAATTCCTTTGAGCAAAATACTACAGTTATTCAGGAGCATACCACTTTAAAAAATATATTTAATCAATATTTTACAGAGAGGAAGAGAGAGATAGAGAGCTAGAAACGTGGATGTGAGAGAAACATCAACCAGCTGACTCTTGCAGACCCCCTACTGGGGATGTGCCCACAAACAATGCCCCAGAGCAGAATTGAACCCAGGACCTTTCAGTCCACAGACCAACGCTCTACCTCTGAGCCAAACCAGTTTCAGCAATAACACTTTTTCTTATTATTTCTACACCACGTAAAAAAAACCCGGCAAAGGGGGCTAGGGCAGGTCATATCCATGGGGATTGGCATATTCCCATTAAACCTCCCGCCTGTCTATGGAGCTAGACGAGAGGGCATGTTCTGAAATCAGCCTGTCAGGAAGGGGAGCAGACACACTGCACAAATGAGTGAGCTTCTTCTCTGTGATCAGTCACTGTATTAGGCAGCGTTCCCCGAATAGCCACCAGGGACACATGGACGCAGGTAGGAGATTTATAAGGATATGCTCCAGCCTTCAGTCCCAATACCTGCCTTCTGAAAGCTGCAGAACCTACAAAACAGATGGAATATCTCAGGCCAAATCCAAAGGCCTGAGATCCAGGGGAGCCCATGGGGTAACCCCCAGTGTGAGGCCATAGGCCTGAGAATAAAGGGCAGCTGGTGCACACCCTGGAGTTTGATGCCCTGACAACCAGGAACATATGTTCACCATCAGCAAAACCAAAGAAGAGAGAATTCTTTCTTCCTTCCTACCTTCCTTCCTTCCTTCCTTCCTTCCTTCCTTCCTTCCTTCCTCTTTCCATCCCACTTGGGCCCCCAAGAGATTGGAGGAAGCCCATCTGCACTGTAAGATCTCCTTACTCGTGTGCTGAACCAGGAGCTAACCTGGTCCATTCACACCCAGAATGGTTTTACCAACTACTTGGTCAACCCCTAGCGCCATCGAGTTCAGTGGTCACCAACTGGTGGTCCATGAGGTCCAAAGGTTGGATGACCTCAGGTCAAGTTGACACATAAAATTAACCCATCAAAGTGACCATAATGAAAGGGCACCAGAATGAAGACTCCGCGCTAATGGGTGGTGCTGTTGGGTGGAGGGACCTCAGGAAAGAACCTCAGCTCCCCTGTAAAATGAGGACATGGTGCTCACCCAGCTTAGTGGATGCTTATAGATCCAAGGAGATGGTGCATGCTGAGGGCTTGGCAGTGGGCCTGGTGTACAGTAGGAGTCAGTAAATGGGCTTTTCCTCTTTTCCCTCCCAGCAGAAGCCCCCAGCACCCTTCCCCCTCAGTCTCCCGCTCTCCTCCTGAGGACAGGGAAGAGAGCCCAACACAGGGTGCCCAGTGGGACTCAGCTTCTGCATGGGGGGCCCCTGATCCTGCTGCACACAAACATCTGAAGCAGTCAACCCTGGGGTGTGTGGGGGTGTGTGTGTGAGTGTGAGTTGGGTTGTGGGGGTGGGGTTATAGTAAAAAGAGTGGATTGATCCATTGTGATTATCAGAAACATAGCCAGGCCACCTGCTGTTAGACCAGATGATTTGCTAGTGTTGCATGCAGAACTATGTTGTGGGGTGTGTTTATTTTTTTAAAATATATTTTTTATTGATTTTTTACAGAGAGGAAGAGAGAGGGATAGAGAGTTAGAAACATCGATGAGAGAGAATCATGGGTCAGCTGCCTCTTGCACACCCCTTACTGGGGATGTGTCCGCAACCAAGGTATATGCCCTTGACCGGAATCGAACCCTGGACCTTTCAGTCCACAGGCTGACGCTCTATCCACTGAGCCAAACCGGTTTTGGCTGTTGCGTGGTGTTTTTAAAATCTGCTTTTGTGTAGATGCTATTTGAATATAAGTACTTAGTTGTGAGTTAACATAAATGATAATGATATACACATTAAAGTGATTAAGGAAAATGCCCAGTGTGGCACAGTAGTTGAGTACTGAACAATGAACTAGGAGGGCAAGTTTCCATTCCTGGTTAGGCAGAAGCTGGATTCCTACTTGGGGGCATTTGGGAGGCAGCCAATAAATGATTCTCTTTCCTTACTGATGTTTTTGTCGCTTCCTCCCTAACCCTCTTCCTGATATCAATAAAAATATTTAAAGAATAGAATGATAAAGGAAATTTAGTATTTTAAAGACACCATGGGGATATTTTATATATATATTTCAATTCTTTATTGTTTAAAGTATTACATAAGTCTTCATTGCCCTCACTGATTTCTCCTTTGCCAACCTCACCCACCAGGCACATGCCCTCATCCGCTCCTGTCTTTGTCCAACAGTTTGCTGAAATGTATGCATATAAATCCTTTGGTTCACCTCTTACCCCCTCACCCTCACTCTCCTTCACAGGTTTGACAGCCTGTTTGATACTTCTGTGATTCTGGTTCATCAGTTTCCGGTGCTCATTATATTCCACAAATAAGTGAGATCATATGATATTTCTTTTTCTGATTGATTTATTTAGCTTAGCATAATGCTCTCCTGTTCATTCTATGCTGCTGCTAATGGTAAGAATTTCTTCTTTTTTTCTTTTCTTTTTCTTTCTTTCTTTCTTTCTTTCTTTCTTTCTTTCTTTCTTTCTTTTTTTTTTTTTTACCACAGCCTAGTATTTCATTGTGTAGATGTATCACTGTTTTCTAATCCACTCATCTGTCCAGGGGCACTTGGGCTGTTTCCAAATCTTAGCTATTGTAAATTGTTCTGCTATGAACCCAGGGGTGCATATATCCCCTCTGATTGCTGTTTCTGTTTTCTTGGAATATATTCCTAGAAGTTGGAATACTAGGTCAAATGGCAGTTTCATTTTAAAATTTTTGAGGAAATGCCATACTGTTTTCCCATGGGAATGATTAAAAAAAAAAAAAAAAAAAAAACCTTTGCCCTAGGTGGTTTGGCTCAGTGGATACAGTGTCCAATGAAGTGTCCCATGTTCAATTCTGCTCAAGGGCACATGCCTGAGTTTGTGGACTCAATCCCCAGTAGGGGGCTTGCAGGAGGTAGCCAACCAATGATTCTCTCACTTCATCGAAGCCTTTCTCTCCCTCTTGCTATCTCTTTGAAACAAATAAAAATTTTTTCAAAGTGGATTTTATTTTTTTAAGTTCTCAGCAAAATTGAGCAGAAGGCAGAGAGTTGCCATACACCTCTGCCCCTCCACACTCACAGCCTCCCCACTCTCCACAACCCCCGACGGGGCCAAACATTTGTTACAACTGTTGGACCTGTACTGACACACCCTACTCACCCCCAGCTCTGTGGCTGTAGGTGTTTTGAACTGCAGAAAAATTCCATGATTCCTAGAGGAGGCAGCCTGGGTTGTGCTGTCCGTTTCCAGGAGAGCTCAGCTACAGGCCCAGGATTCACTCCGGTGCCTCCTCTCCTCACTCAGAGTCTGTTCAGGGGAGCTGTCTTCGCCAGGTGACTCAGAGATCCCCAGAGTCAAAGCTTGGCACACACACGGGTGCTCAGGGGAGTCTGTAGGTGAGTGACTGACAGGGAAGGATGGGGGCCTGGAGGAAGGCTGTGCAGGTCAAGAACTCCACGTGGAAGCAGTGGGCTGGCCACAGTGGGCCTTCCTCACACCGCCAAGGGCCACCTATCTATTCTCAGATGTCTAAGGCCCATGATTGCTCCCTGCCCTCACAGTGCCTCTGGTTCTGCACACCACAGGGATGTCAGACAAATACAGAACAGAGCGATATTGGGGTCAGGCTTACTGAAGTGGGGGAATTTAGGGGCTGATGGTCATCAGGAGATCGTTGGGGGGCGGTGAAGAGAAGTGGTGCCATGAGGGCAGGAATGGGGCCAATGGAGACACAGTGCAGTCCAGGAAGGCACTTGGTATCTACGAAGGGTTCTCGGGGGAGGAACCTCTTCCCTTTGATAAAGGTCGCCCGGTGGAAGCTGCCATGATGTTGACAGGGTTGCATGTGATTGGCTGACTTTTATTTCTGTCCCTGACTCCAACATCCCAAAGAGCCCCCAGCATCCATCTTTGGGCTTGAAAATGTCTAACTCCCATGGCTACCCCCTGCCCCCTCTGCTCACATTCTTAGATTTAAGCTTCTCCAACCAGTTTGCTGAGCTATTCCCATGTTTCCCCGAGTACACCTACCCTTTTCCTCCTGGGGGGGGACAGAAGATGGAATCTCTCCCTTTGCCCTCTAGGATGGCACTACCTCCCCTCCATCTTGTCTCCTTTTAGGTCCTAAATTCACCAGGAGGAGTCCTTCCATCTCTCTTCTTTCCAAGAAAAATCCCCCATATTTTCCATGGCCCTGGGTCATTCACAGGGTCCCATTCGGATGGCCCAGCGCCACCCTTCCCAGTCCTGACCCCTGCCTCTCATGGTCCTTCTGTCCTGACCTCCCTCAGAGAAGCCGTGGGGTCTAGGACAGCCACAACCTCAGTTGCCCACCACTTCCTCCCTGAGGAGCTCATGATCTGCTATGTCACCTGCCATAAAACCAAACTTGATGCCTGGACACATTTCCTTTGTGTTCCTGGGCATGGAACCAATGTCTTCTCAAGGATGTTTTAACTCTGCAATGTTCTGCTAACTTTGATGTGGCCCAAGAACCCCAGCAACCATGCGCTCAGGTTTTACTCTTTCCTATTTAACTTTAGGAACCCCTGACACCTTCACTGACTGACTCCAAGGATGACAACTACGGGCCATCAGTCAACCTCAGTCTGTGTGGATGCCTGGAAGGGATCAATGAGCCAGGCATCCACACTGCCTCTCCCTAACTTTCTCCCAATCCATTCATCTGAAGGCAGACAATAATCGCATTAGGATTAAGGGTGGGAGAATGAGGGTCCTGATTGGATTCTAGTGTTTAAGAAGTGGTATAAAAACCTCAGGCTCCAGAGGAGAGATTCAGAGACTTCCAGCTCTGCAGTCAGTGAACTGGTCCTCCCCCAGGTCCGAGAACTGAGCTCCAAGCCAAGCAAGTCACAGCAGGTAAGTAAGGGGCCTTAGTTAAGGCAGCTGGACTCAAGTTGGCACAGACCTTTGCCTTTTTCTTCTGTTGTTATGACTGACTGATTGAAGGCATTGAGTTTGCCCCTTAGTGTAGTTTTTCCTAAATTTCAAAATTTGGACTTGAGCTTTGTTCTATTTTAAAGGTGTAACCAGGCTGATTCCCTGGTGCCCCTCCTCCCTCCAAGCTCCTAATGAAAACATCTTAACCGTGGTTTTATTTCTGGAAATTTTAAATATTAAGTTTGTTTCCATATTTTGGTCTGAAATTTACCCCAAAAAACGTGGGTGTCAGCTTTGAGGACCTTCATACCCTCTTCCCAGGCAGACTGGAAGATGTGGGTGCTTCTGAGATGCTTGTCCTGGGGTCCGCAGGGGAGCTATAGCTCTGTGGTCACCTAGCCCAGATAGGGACTCTGTAAACAGAGGCTCTCACCATTGCCAGCCAGTGTCTTTGGCCCTCAGTTGGTTCCCATGAAAGTGGGGAGACAGAGGATGGGGCTCAAAGGCTTGGGCTGAGGTGGACGCCTTGTTCCCTGTACCTGTCCACAGGATTCCTGTGGAGCACCTTGAGGATGAGCATCAGGACCCCACCCACACTCCTGCGGCTGGAAGGTGAGATCCTGCTGAGGGACCAGGCATCAGCCATCACAGCTCTGGAGGGCCTCCCTGCCGAGCTCTTCCCGCAGCTGTTCATTGAGGCCTACTATGGTAGATGCCACCGGTCCCTGAAGGCGATCACACAAGCCTGGCCATTCACCGTCCTCCCGCTGGGCTGCCTGCCACAGCTGTCCCTGGATGAGGCCTTAAAAGCTGTGCTGGATGGGCTTGACCTGCTGCTTTCCCAGGATGTTCGCCCCAGGTAAGGCTGCTCCCGGTGCCTGGTGGGGTCCTGGGCATCCAGGAGACACAGCGGGTCAGGGCGCCTGGAGGACCTTAGGGGGAGGGGAGTTTTCTGAAGGTGCCAGTGAGGCTGAGGGAGCCCTGGCACACTGCTGAGCTCACTGGAGTGTGGAGGACTGCCTACTGGGCAGAGGCTCCTCCAAAATGTGCCTGCCTCCTCCCAGTGGTAATTAAAGGTACAGGAAGTGATGAGCAGGAGGGATGGAAGGAGATGAGCAAAGCAGAGGGAAGATGAGGGTAAGGGAAATGCTGACCTTGGGATGCAAAGTAGAAGCTCAAGGTTGGGGTGGAGTCTCGCTGTTGGCTCAAGTCAGATGCTCCGTCTCATTCTGACCTGCCCTCATTCTGTTAATATTTTATTTTTATTTTTAAAAAATATCATTTAGAAATATTTTTTAATTGATTTCAGAGAGAAAGGAAGAGATAGAGATAGAAGCAACAATGATGACAATGAACATTGATCGGCTCTCTCTTTCACACTCCACCCCAACTCCCCACCTACACACACACACACACACACACACACACACACACACACATGCACACCAAACTGGGCAAGTCGGGCATGTGCCCTGATTTGGAATCAAACCTTGACCTCCTGGTTCAAAGGTAGATGCTCAACCACTGAGATACGCTGTCCATAAAGTATGTCAGCCAACACCCCGTTATCTGGGGAAATCTCTGCTAATGTTCTGCTTTCCCACAGGAGATGGAAACTGCGGGTGCTGGATTTAAGGAACCTAGGTTCGAAGTTCTGGAGAATGTGGTGTGGAGACAGCACCAAGAAACACTCACAGCCAGAGTCAGTGGCTGTGCACTGCTCCAGCCCCAACATGGAGCACCCCTTAGCTCTGGTGGAGGTGATCCTAGACCTTCACTTCAATGAAAGGGACACAGATGAGTTCCTCATGTACGTCATCCAGTGGGCCCGGCAGAGGGAAGGGCTGCTCCACCTGTGCTGCAGGACGCTGAGAATCGCTGCGGTGCCCTTCCAGTGGGTGAGGCAGGTCCTGGATGCGGTGCGGCTGGACTGCATCCAGGAGGTGGACGTGAACTGCACCTGGGACCTGCCCACCCTGGGGACATTTGCTCTTCACCTGGGTCAGATGAGGAACCTGAAGAGACTCTCTCTCTCCTTCATGAATGAGCTGACAGGGGAGGAGGAGGAGGAAGAGGAGCAGGAGCCGATGGAAGAGCAGGAGTTTGAGGAGGAAGAGGAACAGGAAGAAGAGGAGCAGGAATGGGAGGAGGAAGAGGAGGAAGAGGAGTGGGACAGGGAACAGCAGGAGGAGCAGGCATGCTTTTCCCAATTCCTCTCTCAGATGCTCAGGCTGCAGCACCTCCGTGAGCTCAACATGGATTCCCCCTCCTTCCTCCGAGGTCGTCTGGACCAGATGCTCAGGTGAGCTGTGTAAGAGTGGACACAGCCCAGAATGTAAAGGGAGTGGTGTTGTTAGATGCTTTGATGGTGATATCCTGTGAGCACCCAAAAGACACATGTTTTAAAATGAGCCTGTCAGGAGGGGTGAAAGAGCTGGCTCAAAGAGGGAGCCAGGGAGCCTGGGTGTGTGAATTCTTCCTTAGGGACAGATGTCTAAGTCATGAGGCCTTAGGGAGAGGGGAGCAAGGAGGCAAAGCCACATCGGATGGAACATTTCCAGCCATAAACTCTGTGTCCACCAGCCACGTGAACACATGTGAGCCTGTCTCAGATTTCCAGGCTGTCAGAGGTGGCCTTGGGTACCAGGAAGGTCATTAGCATAAAGGACAGGCATGATTCCACAGCTATGGGAGCAGGAGTGGGAAGGATTGCAAAGAGTCAGAGGTGGTTTGGGATGATGCAAGGTATGTCTCCTCCGCACACTGGCCTCCCCAGTTGATTTTTGTAGGATTTTGCCTAGGTTTACTTTCTCTCTCTCTCTGTCTCTCTGTCTCTGTCTCTGTCTCTGTCTCTCTCTCTCTCTGTCTCTCTCTCTCTCTCTCTCTGTGTGTGTGTGTGTGTGTGTGTGTGTGTGTGTGTGTGCGCGCGTCTAATTCTCACCTGAGGATATTTTTTCCCTTGATTATTTGAGTGGGAAGGAGGAGAATAGAGAAAAAAATCTATGTGAGAGTGAGAAGATTGGTTGCCCACAGCACATTCCCCCACCAGGGCCTGGGATTGAGCCTACAAAGGAGGTGCATGTGCTTGAGTGGTAATCATACCTTAGACTTCCCAGTCAAAGGCCAACACTCCACCCACAGAGACAAACTGGTTAGGGCATGTTTGTTCCCTATGCATTAGATGAATGAGCCTCATGTGGCCCAGATGTCTGGTGCCCGGAGCCAAGCAGTGGACAGGAGGGAGCCTGAGTTGACAGGACAGTTGATTTGGCTCCCAATCATACGTTGCAGGGATGCCCACCTTGACCTAGACACTGTCAGGCTCTCTGAGCAGGTTCCCGGGGTGTCCCTTCTGTCCAGCACCCTCCAGAGAGCAGTGCTCTGCTTGGCAGCTGAGAAAGGAAGCTCTGAAGAAGTGGTGACCTTGACCCAGCCTAAAAGGAGCCTGGGCTTCCTGGGAGCTGGACTTCATCAGAGTGTCAGGACAACCTTGGGCTTGGACAAATCGGTCTTCTCCCACACGGAGGCCCCCTCTACCTGTCACCCCGTCCCCAGGAACTAACCATTTTGTGTCTCCGCAGGTGCCTGCAGACCCCGTTGGAAAAACTTGCCATCACAAATTGCCCTCAACTGACCCATTCCGACCTGACACACCTGTTCCAGTGCCCACACCTCAGGCAGCTGAAGTCCCTGCGTCTGTATTGTGTCAGCTTCGCTGGTTTCAGTCCTGAGCCCCTCCGAGCTCTGCTGGAGGCAGTGGCGCCCACCTTCCAGGACCTGGGCCTCGATAACTGTGCCATGGTGGGCTCCCAAGCCGAGGCCATCCTGCCTGTCCTGAGCCGCTGCCACCGGCTCAGATTCCTCACCATCACTGAGAACGACTTCTCTGTGGCCACCGTGGGGAGGCTGCTGCGCCACACAGCCGGGCTGCGCAGCTTAGAGCTGGAGCTGTACCCCGTCCCCCTGGAGTGTTACACCACCCAGGGCACTGTCAGCCAGGACGGACTGGCCCTGGTCCGGGCTGAGCTGACGGGCATTCTGAGGGAGTTAGGACAGCCCAGGACCATCCTGCTTGCCACCAAGCACTGTGGCCACACCGAGTTTTATGAGGTGGCATTTCCATGACCGGGAGCCAGTGCTGGGCCCCTGCAATGACCCCGCTCAGAGGGTGCACCTGACCTTCTTCCTGGGCCTTTGGAAGCTGAAACCTAGGACCGGGGTGCATTGTACAGGGGCCATGCCACACATGCTCAGTGTGAATGGGGAAAGGGAGGGACACAGCCATGCCACAGGATTGCAGGGCAAAGGAAGGGCAGTTCATGGGACCTCAAAGGCAAAGTGTCCTACAATCACAAACATGAATCTCATATGCTTGGGGAGGGGGCAGAATTTGGGCTTGAGCATTGTGTGAGGAAGTCAATCCTGGGGTGGATGATTGTAAAGGAATGATGAGAAATAAAGACAATTTCAAAGGCAACCTTCTGGTCCTCTTGCATGTATTCACCTGTCTCCCCCACTTGACACCTCAGGACCCTGCAGTTACTGATAAAAAATAAAATGAAAAATTTAAAAAAGTGGGAGGGCTCAGTATCAGAATCTGAAACTGCTGGGATGAGGTTAGGCTGCAGGGCTCAGCACCATTTTATCCCTCCCTCCTGGTCTTCTCTTCTCTCTGGGCATCTGTGACCTCATTGTGTTAGGAATGGGAGCAGACACACTGTGGATGCAATGGGACATATTAAGTGGTCCACACATCCTTGAACTGGGGGGGACCTGCCTGCTGGCTGTGACCCTGGACGTGAGTGTTCCTTACAGTCCTCCAGGTGGACCCACAAGTCTCAGGACTTGTGCCACGAGGGGTTTAGGAACTAAGCAGGTCCCCAGTTCCAGAAGGGTTCATCCACACTAAAGAGGAACCGAGCCCCTGGGCCACCAGCCCATGCAGATCCTAGTCCTGCTTCACCCAAACGGCTACAGCGATCAGCACGGAGGTGTGGACGTTGAGAGGGGTGGGCAGGGTGGTGTTATAGTGAAAAGATTGGATACATCTCTAGTGATTATCAGGAAAAATGTCCAGGCCTCGGGATTCATATGTCACCTACTGTCAGCCTGGTGCAGAGGAAGTAATCTGCTTGTGGCCAGGAATATCATCCAAATTCCTTTGAGCAAAATACTGAAATTATTCAGGGGCATAACACTTTTTCTTATTATTTCTACACCACATAAAATAGAACGCAGGGCGTAGGTTATATTCATGGGGGGTTGGCTTATACCCAATACACCTACCGTCTCTCTATGGAGCAAGACTAGAGAGCATGCTCTGAAATCAGCCTGTCAGGGAGGGGAGCAGACACACTGCACAAATGGGTGAGCTTCTTCTCTGTGATCAGTCACTGTGTTAGGCAGTGTTCCCCGGAATAGCCAACAGGGACACATGGATGCAGGTAGGAGATTTACAGGGATAGGCTTCTGCCTTTAGTTCCAATACCTGCCCTCTGCAAGCTGGAGAACCTACAAAGCCAATGTTATAACTGAGGCCAAGTCCAAAGGCCTGAGATCCGAGGGAGCCCATGGCGTAACCCTCAGATGTTACTTTTTAAGTGGATTAACATGGTCTTCAGAAAAACAATGTTCAGATGTAAACAATAATCCTGAGACACAGTTTACCATGAATGTTCCAGTGAAATTGTAGTCAGCTTTGTTTACGGTAAATAAAATTAACTTTCCATGAACTCTCTAGAACTTTCTATTTCCACCCAGTTTTTGTCCTGTAGTTTGCTTTGTTTCATTCTGGTAAAAATATTTTAATTTAAGTAAGACACACTACACTTCTTTTACCTTGACCAAAGCACATCTGAGGTAACTTGCATATAAAATTGAACCTCTGCCACTGTTGCTCTCAGTAGAATCTTATTTATTTATACTGATTTTAACTTTTTAAAAAATATATTTTTATTGATCTCAGAAAGGAAGGGAGAGGAAGAGAGAGTTAGAAACATCAATGATGAGAGAGAATCATTGATTGGCTGCTTCCAACATGACCCCTACTGGGGATCTGCCCACAACCCAGGCATGTGCCCTGTCTGACCAGAATCAAACCATGACCTCCTGGTTCATAGGTCAATGCTCAACCACTGAGCCACACCAACCAGCCCTGACTTTAACTTTTAAGTAAAAAATGCCTATTTTGTGGAGAAAACTAGGAGGTTGATAATTGTGAACCGTCACACATTAGCATTTTTTGCGGCAGACTAACAGAGCTCATGGATACATAAAACATAGCTTTATACAGCAACATATAACCTTTATACAACTTCTCAAAGAGGCTAAAATAAACACATTCATTAACAGACCCAAATATCTAGCTTCTCTATGGTATATAAAAATAAGAATCAAAGTATATAAACTGAACTTGTGCTTAGTAATCAATGTTTCAGTATTCTTCATATTTACAAATGATGTGACCATCCAATCGCTATATATTAATTAATTAAGTTAACATTAGTAAAGTTTTTAAGTTACCTAAAGATCTCAGAAATTATCTTTGCTAACACTATAAAACTTAATTAAGGTTGAAATAAAATTTGTCAGAATAATAATTCAACTAGCTTAAACATAAATTTAAATTTTCATACTCTTAAACATTTAGTAGACTTAATGTTAGCTTATTCAATGAACAAACCTGTATAAATATAAGAAAAATATAACTCAAGTAGAATAAAAATCTAAACATATATTATACTTAACACTGATTATCAGAGAAGACATAGCTATTTCCATTAAACCAAAAGTATCAAACTAATCTCATTTTCCAAAGATGTACCTAAATTATGTGAATCTTAATTCTAAAAACATTTCTGAATTTATTTCTGTAAGTTTACTTTTTATTTTTTAACACATTGAAAGTATTTTAAGTTCAATGTCCTTATTTTCTGGAAATTTTAGGGGTATTTATTTTATATAACCACTTATTTATCTCTAAGCCAATCAGAATAGATCTTCAAGATTGCTTACAACCCAATTTGGTAATAACATCTGGAGATAGGAAACTATTACAAACACAAAGAGGGTAAAAGCCTTTCCAAATTACAGACAGAAACAATCACACACACAGAAAAACCACACAGTTTCAATTCCATTTTAGCTCTGAGTCAAGAGTAAACACATCACAAAACTTATCTATCCTCATCTATTCTCTTCTCAATCGGTAAGAATCTGTAATTGATTAGAGCTCAAAATAAATAAATACCCCTGGCTCATGTAGGTCCTTTGGTTGAGTTCCTTCCCTGCACCAAAGGATCATGGTTTCTAATGCCAGTCTGGGCATTACCCAGTATGCAAGTTCCATCCCAGGTCAAGATGTGTGCAGGATGCAGTTGGATATTCTTCCCTCTCCTTCTCTTCCTCTCTTCCTCTCTCTCTCTCTCTCTCTCTCTCTCTCTCTCTCTCTCAAAAATCAATAAAAACACATTTTAAAAATAGATATACAATTCCCCCTTTTTTGATTGATGGAGGCTTTTGTAAATTTTATAATGCAGTCTTGATAACTTTAAATTTTAATTTTTTGCACAAAAATATGACTGCTTTAGGTTCATTGCATGTTCAGGAATTTTACCATGAGATGAACTATCAATAGAAATTTTAGTTACTACTTTAGGAACAGCTTTTTGTCCAGTACAATGAAATTTTCTTAAATATTCACTTATTTCAATTAGCCTATCTAAATCTGAAAACTTGATTACTGTTTTACTGTCAAATTTAATACTCTACCATCAATCTTAGTTTACCCTGTAAATATTAGTGGAAAGGATTATTTGCATTCTTGAGTAGGCCCTGAACATTCCTAGTGCTAGGCTGGATTTAGATATAGGGCAGGTACTGTCGGCCAAGTCTCTGTCTGTTACCTGGGTCCTGATCTGAGCTGGGCCAAGTTCTGTCTGTTGCCTGTGTCCCGATCTGAGCTGGGCGTAGTAGGGTAATGTCATGTAAGGGAAAATATCCTATAAGTAAATTACATTTAGAAAATTTTTACTTTACAAAATTAATTTTTATTTGCAATGCTAACAGCAAGACACCCATGGAAAACACACATGGTGTCTAAATAAGACAAAGGAAAATTATTTGGGCAAAAATAAAAAGGATCCCAAATCAATTATACAGAAAAGATTCCTTTATTAAATTTAGGTTGAGAATATGTTTGTATATTTTCAGAAAACAACTCAAATACTATGTGGATGCCTGCAACAGAGAGGAATTGACAAGTCTGCTCCCAACCACCAAGACAAGAGCAAAAACAGTCCAGAGATAGAAGATGCTGAAAACACCTTGCCATGCTAGCAGTCAGCAGCTGTGTGTTGCTGCAGGTTGCCTAGGACCAAACCAGAGAGGGTCGGACCAGAATTGCCACCATATGCCCACCATCTAGATATCATTGCTGACATGTACACACAAGGAACTGTTTGATATTGAAACGGACTCAGAACTGTTGGACATTGAATTTGGGATTCAAACATTTTTTGTTACTATATGATTATTTCTAGTCTGCAGAGGCAATATGTTTTAAAGGAAAAAAATGGGGAAAAATAGATACAGAGGCAAAGAAGCAATGAACATACTGTCAAACTATAGTGGGAAGGCAGGGGAGGTTAGGGGGGGCAGGGCTGTAAGAGATCAACTGAAGGATTTGTATGCATGCATATAAGTATAACCAATGGAACAAGACACTGGGGTGGGGGTAGGTGAGGGCATGTACTGGGGGGTAGGGGAGGCCAGGGGGAGGTCAGTGGGGGGGGGGAGGAGACATATGTACTACTATTTGTAATACTTCAAGCAATAATAGATAGATAGATAGATAGATAGATAGATAGATAGATAGATAGATATACAAACAGAAAAGACTAACACAACAGATCATCTGCCATCTTTCACTCAGCAGAAACAAAATCACCATGTAACATTAATCCATTTCCAGAGATCACTGAATGGTCAGACAAATAAAACCAAAATAGCTGGCATCAAAAATCAAGCAAGTATTGAGAAACAACCAAATTTTTTACTCAGTTATCAGTGGAGAAGAGTCTGGAACTCAGGACCAAGAACCAGCCTTACCATTTGATATCTCAATCACCAGTCAGGAACAGAGCACAAAAAGGGCTCTGAGATGCCTGGTTTCCAGGGTTGGAATAAATAGGGATCCCGTTTGAGTCATGGCACCAAACTGTCAAAGACACTATGCACTGAACAATTGAGCACATAATATTATTCAGGCTATTGCAATAGCGAGAACATCTCAAAGAAAAGAAAGAGCAGGCTGAGATTTACAGAGGCAGTTAGACAAAGGAGTCATGAAGAGAGTGGATAGTGAGCCTTATCTGAAGGATGGAGGCAGTTCTCAAAAAGTACCAGGGCAGAGTGGTCCTTTATGTTTAGTTGCTTAGAACACAAATGCGTGGGAATATTTTTCAACTGACCATACTTTCTGGAAGCACAGAGCTTAGATAACGTTCAACATTGCCACATGACATGTAATATTTTTCCTCTTTAAAGTGAGGAGGGAAGGGGAGCTCAATCTCACAATGAGAGAGAGAGAGAGAGAGAGAGAGAGAGAGAGAGAGAGAGAGAGATTAAAATGAAGCTATTTATTTATTTATCTCTCTCAATATATATATAGGTGAGAGAGAGTCATCCATCAGCTGCTTCTTGCACGCCCCCTACTGGAGATGTGCCAGCAACCAAGGTACATGCCCTTGACCAGAATCAAACCCAGGACCCTTCAGTCCACAGGCTGATGCTCTATCCACTGAGCCAAACCAGTTTTGGCAAAATGAAACTATTTACATATCCAGAAATGACAAACAGCCAGAACTCTTTTAATTTTTTTTCAAAATGTGTAATTAATATTTCTTTTCCAAGCAACTCCCAGAATTACCTCATAATCTGGAGTGAATGTAAATTTAATTGAAGAATGAAACTTGACAACCATTTTTTTTCACTCTTGCCTCCTCATTTTTCTAGGGAATTCACTAGTAAGTCCATATCATTTAACTAAACACACGAATTTCATTATATTCCCCTCAATTAAACCCAACAAACTATGTTCTCTCAAACAACCAATATGTCATACAACCTGAAAGAATGTGACTAGCCCCAAAGAAAAATGAAGTCTTCACTTGATGGAAAATTATCAATTACACCTCTCAGCTCTGTGCATATGTTCATGCTATCCTGCTATCAAATATTGTGATAACTGGTCACCTTACATTGTCCAAATATCTGTAGGCTAATTAAGTTTGTTGAGACAAAATATATAAGCATTTAAGCATTTTCACCTGGCAGGAAGAAATCCCATAGCATATGACAGGAGAATGTGGACATATAAGTAATTAAACATATAATCACTACTCTGGCTTTACATTACTTTTTTTTTTTTTTTTTTTTAATATATTTTATTGATATTTTACAGAGAGAAAGGGAGAGAGATAGAGAGCTAGAAATGTCGATGAGAGAGAAACATCGACCAGCTGCCTCCTGCACACCCCCCACCGGGGATGTGCCCGCAACCAATGTACATGCCCCTGACCGGAATCGAACCTGGGACCCCTCAGTCCGCAGACCGACGCTCCACCACTGAGCCAAACCGGTTCCGGCTACATTACTTTTAAAAGTTTTATTTTCATGTCAAATTTGAGATATCATAAAACAGCTCCTAAATGAGTGGGAAGCATTCACTCATATGGTTGTAGGTATTGAATTATTTTGTGTTTTTTTTTTTGGTAACAGCAGAAACAGAGAAAAGGAGCAGAGCGCTTTCATAAAGAATACCGTTCTATAAACAAAAGCCATATGTAGTCTTTGAGACATAGCAAACTCTGTTTATTAAAATGTCTGCCTTGAACAGTGGCTGGGACAATGTATATACTGTTCTCTAGCTCCCTTGCTTCGCCCCACTGGTGCCATTGCCCTCTACCGGAGTCACCTTTCCTAGATAAGGTCATTTTACAGAGACTTCAGAAGGAAACAAGAGCCCAGAATCTCACGTCCAGAAATCCTAACCCGGCTTTGATTAAAATTTGCCTGACCTTACCAGATCCTTTACATAGGTCTGAGCTGGGTTTAGAATGAAAGATCTTAGGTACAGGAAGTGCATCGTTTTTCTTAAGTGTATTTGTTGACAGAAGCCAAATGGTTATAGAAAATAAGTCTGTACTAAGCCTTGAAAAATCACTACATTTGGCTCAGAAAATGGTGGCTGAATAGGCAGACTTTTCTTGCACCTCCTCCCAGAGTCAGATTGTTCATATATATATATTTGATATTTTACAGAGAGGAAGAGATAGAGAGCTAGAAACATCAACCAGCTGCCTCCTGCACACCCCCCACTGGGGATGTGCCCGCAACCAAGGTACATGCCCTTGACCGGAATCGAACCCGGGACCCTTCAGTCCGCAGACCAACGCTCTACCACTGAGCCACACCGGTTTGGGCCCAGAGTCAGATTGGAAATAAAACTAGACTTCTTCAGCTGAAGTCCAGCTTTAGAGGAGGAACATCAAGGAAGGACAGAAAACATACGGAGTCTGGGAGGAAGGGTGAGGATGCAAAAGGGGCTGACCCATCCGTGAATGAGGAGGAATCACTATGGGAGGGCATTTTACTTAGGATCGAGGCCCAGAACCCAGGGTGGGCTCCACAGCTTGGAGCACCAGAGCCAAGACCAGTGACCTACTTAACGCACATCCATGAAAGGCTGCAGGGCTGCTGGCTGCTGTGGAGTCTGGAGCTGGTAGACCAGAAGGCAGTCAGAGAGCAAGCCTCAGTTGTTTATATATTGTGTGTGTGTGTGTGTGTGTGTGTGTGTGTGTGTGTGTGTGTGTGTTTTACTCCAGAACACAGATTTCATTTGCAGCTACTCACCAGAGGCTTTTGATGTAGAGAGGTTGGTGCGGACTCTAGGTACCTAAAGAAAGGCTAGGTTGGGGAAGATGGGGGTGGGGGATGGGGAGGAGCTAGCCACTCCTAGTAGCCTCAGCACAGCAAAAGAAACAAAAATATCCTAGGTGATGCAGCCTGCCCCACTATGAGGATCCCTGCCTGCCACACACTGCATCTTGACATTTGCAAAGGAGCTAGCGAAAGGGGCCAAGCCTACAAGTTTGAAAAGTTTCAGGGAGCATCTGTCTCTGGGTGGGTTGGGGGTGGGACCATCCAACCCACTATCCTGGGAACCGGTCTGGTGCTTTCCTCACAAGGGAGAGCTGATAGAAACTCCAGGGTTCTGGCTGAACCCACTGGATTGCATATGGGAATCTGTGCCCAGCTGTGGGCAGAGTAATATTCTGGGCTATTCCTTTGCCGGAATAGTTCTAGGAAAGGGAAACACCGATCACTTTCCCTGAAATCTGAACGACACCTCTCCCTCATGGGACTAGTCTGGACTCCTGATTTCTTTGTCTGAAACACCACCACCCGGCTTACAGTGGAGAGCTGCACGGGAGAACCCATTGCTCTGCCAGGCATCTGCTGACTTAGACACTGTTTGCTCCTTTGCTACTCGCCCTGCTGGACTGCCTTCCCCCTCAGCTCCTCCCCCTCCAGCAGCTCTATTCCTCCTGGCCCCGAGAAAGCGCCTCTGCTGCCAGGTTTCCCCACTCCCAGCCAGCCGGACTGCAAGCTCTGGGCTGC
Source organism: Vespertilio murinus (assembly GCA_963924515.1). Lineage (NCBI taxonomy): Eukaryota > Metazoa > Chordata > Mammalia > Chiroptera > Vespertilionidae > Vespertilio > Vespertilio murinus. The sequence goes on from OZ004710.1 coordinate 27,477,084, forward strand.
AGGATCTGCGCTTTTCTCCCTTCCTGTCTCCCTGTTCATTCCAGGTTGCCCACCTTTTTCAGTGTGTGAGTCTCTCGGGCCTCAATCTGTGTAGAGCAGGGATTTCTTTGTTGACTTATAGTCGGTTAACTTGTTGAAATGTCAGGGTGACAGGATAAGGAGCACTGTCGTCACTCCGCCATTCCTCTGACGTCCCCACTCCCCGACCCATTTAATATCACGTGGTAATGTCTCTCAGTGTTTGATTCCCGTGTCTTGAATTCCTAGAAAATTATAAGTTTCAACTAATTTTTTTCTATAACCTATTACCATTCTCATTTGTATCAGTTTTCAGCCACCCTTATTACCAGGAGAGGTGATATTCCTCCACTTTGTGTATCATTGTATGTGTGGATGTGGGGGAAAGGAGTCTCTAAAAGAGAGTTGAAAGAAATGTGGTACCCATCCAACAGAATGAATATATATTCTGCCAAAACCGGTTTGGCTCAGTGGTAGAGCGTCGGTCTGCGGACTGAAAGGTCCCGGGTTCGATTCCTGTCAAGGGCTTGTACATTGGTTGCGGGCACATCCCCAGTGGGGAGTGTGCAAGAGGCGGCTGGTCGATGTTTCTCTCTCATTGACGTTTCTAGCTCTCTATCTCTCTCCCTTCCTCTCTGTGAAATATTAATAAAATATATTTTTTAAAAAAGAATGAATATATATTCTAAAGGAGATCCAATTTTTTGTTAGAATTTTTATTCTTTAGTGTTTTAGTTATTTTTATTAAAATTATTGGGGTGACATTGGTTAATAAGATTATATAGGTTTCAAGTTTATATTTCTATGATATATGATCTGTATATTGCATTGTGTGCCCACTAACCAAAGTCAAATCATCTTCTGTCACCATATAGTTGACACCTTTTACCTTTTCTACCTCCCCCATCCTCCTCCCCTCTGGCAACCACCAAACTGTTTCCTGTGTCTATGAGTTTTTGTTTGTTTAATTTGCCTTTTTATCACACTATTCAAATTATAATTTTAATGTAATTCTTTCCATGGCAACTAATTGTGACTTTAGAAATGGAGATTATGGAACAATAAGGATATGAGATGAATATAAAGACAGCTGGGCCCTAGCTGGTTTGACTCAGTGGATAGAGCATTGGCCTATGGACCGAAGGGTCCTGGGTTCGATTCTGATCAAGAGCACGTGCCTTGGTTGCAGGCTCCTCCCAGGCCTGGGCCTGGTCCGGTATGTGCAGGAGACAACCAATCGATGTGTTTCTCTCACATCGACATTTCTCTCTGTCTTTCCTTCTCTCTTCTACTCTCTCTAAAATATCAATGGAAAAATAGCCTCATGTGAGGATTAAAAAAACAAAAAGAAGACAGCTGGGGAGGACAATATATAATGTAAGTAATGATCAGAAATAGAATACTACTCATCACCTTTTTGTGTTCACAAATTTATGTTTAAATGTGATAATATCATTAACATTTTAAGAATAAATAAAGTATATCTTTGAAGAAAACATGCAAGTAGGTAATTTTAGGTATTCTTTTTAAGAATATATATATTTTATTGATTTTTTACAGAGAGGAAGGGAGAGAGATAGTTAGAAACATCGATGAGAAAGAATCATCGATCAGCTGCCTCTTGCACACCCCCTTCTGGAGATGTGCCTGCAACCAAGGTACATGCCCTTGACCTGAATCGAACCCGGGACCTTTCAGTCCGTAAGCCAATGCTCTATCCATTGAGCTAAACCAGTTTCGGCCTAATTTTAGGTATTATTACCAGACCTGATTTAGACATGAATAAGAGCACATAGAACAATAATGTGTCTCCACTTTATTTTAACATTGGAAATAATATGTTGTGAGGAGAAGCACTTCAATCACTAAATCTAATCAAAATTTTTATAATATGCAGGTAACTTAATGGCATCATTTTCAGGGATCCCAAAGTAAATGAATCTCATTTTTATTAATACTCAATAATGAAATTATGTTAAATTGCTTGATAAAATATATTATATGAATATAATGGTGTCCTTTGGAAAATATCACCTGTGATTTAACTGGTACATTACAAGGAAAACATTGTGAAATGAAAACAGGAATATTTTTGTTTTAGTTTTTTAATTTACCATTTGTCAATTTTAAAATTGATTATTCTCCTTTTTAAATATATTTTTATTGATTTCAGAGAAGAAGGGAAAGAGAGAGAGAGATAGAAACATCAATGATGAGAGAGAAGCATTGATTGGTTGCCTACTACAACCCCTTACTGGGGATTAAGCCCACAACCCAGGCATGTGCCCTTGACTGGAATTGAACTCAGGACCCTTCAGTCTGCAGGCCAATGCTCTAACCACTGAGCAAATCCAGCTAGGACAAGTTATTTTTATACTAGAGGCCCAGTGCATGAATTCATGCATGGATGGGGTCCCTCTGAGCAACCTGCAAGGATCGGGCCAAAATCCGCAGTCCAATGTCACCTGCAGCTCCTACCTGCTTCTCCCGCTCATCCCAGCCCCACTGTGCCTGCTGTGGGCTCATGCCCAGTCCAATCAGGAGAGGCTCATGTTGCTGCAGCAGTGCTTGCCAGCCATGAGCCATGCATCTGGTGCCCTCCCAAGGGGAGTGGCCTGTGGGATTGGGCCATAGGGGACTGAAGGAGGGCTCCAGGACATGTTTGGCCCATCTTGCTCAGTCCTGATGGTAGGACCCCAGCAGCAAGCTAACCTACCAGTCGCAGCATCTGCCCCCTTGTGGTCAGTGCATGTCATAGAAACTGGTTGAACAGTTGACTATCTGCCCACTGGTGGTCAGTGCATGTCATAGTGAGCTGTTGAACAGCCTTAGCATATCATTAGCATATTATGCTTTGATTGGTTGTTTGGTTTGTCCTGCCATTTGGTCTATTTGCATATTACCCTTTTATTACATAGGATCAATGGATATCTATGTTTTCTGTTCAAGTTTAAACTACCAGACATGGCACAATTTATTCTTGCATATTATAGGATTAAAAAAACTGTCTTAGTTGCATTGGTGGTTCATTTTTTTAAAAATTGTAATAATCTATTCTACTTTAAGCTTTTGTAATGTGATAATTTATATTATGTAGAGAAAATATGCCATCTTTAACATAGGGTATTTACTGATATATTCTATGTATTGCACATAAAATACTTAATCCTCTGCAGAGTTGCTAGGGGGTTGTTAAAGCTATAGAAACTTCAAGCAAAAAATACCTTTTGATGTTTTACTATCCTGATCACTTTTGCCAAGGTTCTTTGTTCTTATATTAAACTAGTGGCCCAGTGCATGAAATTTGTGCACAGAGGGGGGTGGTCCCCTCAGCCCAGCCTGCACCGTCTCCAATCGGAGACCCCCTAGGGGATATCATTCTCACAATCTGATGGCTCCTAACCGCTCACCTGCCTGCCTACCTGATCACCCCTAACTGCTTCTGCTTGTCTACTGATCACCCCTAACTGCCCTCCCATGCCAGCCCGATCTTGATCCCAACTGCCTTCCCCTGCATGGCTGGTTGCCCCCAACTGCCCTCCCACAAGATGGCCAGCAGGGGAAGGCAGTTGGGAGGGACCAGGCCTGCAAGGGAGGACAGTTGCGGGTGATCAAGCCTGCAGGGGAAGGCAGTTAGGGGTGACCAGGCAGGCAAAGGAGGGAAGTTGGGGGCGACTGGGCCTGCAGGGAAGGGCAGTTGGGAGGGACCAGGCCTGAAAGGGAGGGCAGTTGGCAATCAGGCCAGAAGAGAGGACAGTTGGGAGGGACAAGGCCTGCAAGGGAGGGCAGTTGGGGGCAATCAAGCCTGCAGGGGAGGGAAGTTAGGGGTGACCAGGCTGGCAAAGGAGGGAAGTTGGGGTTGACCGGACCTGCAGGAAAGGGCAGTTGGGGGGGGGGCTCAGGCCTGCAGGGGAGAGCAGTTGGAGGGGACCAGGCCTGCAGGGGAGGGCAGTTAAGAATGACCAGGCCTGCAGGGGCAAACAGGCTGGCAGGGGAGCAGTTAGGCATCAATTAGGCTGGCAGAGGAGTGGTTAGGCATGATCAGGCTGGTAGGAAGAAGTGGTTAGGGGTAATCAGGAAGGCAGGCAGGCGAGCAGTTGGGAGCCAGCAGTCCTGGATTGTAAGAGGGATGTCTGACTGCCCGTTTAGGCCGGATCCTACTGGGATTGGGCCTAAATAGGCAGTTGGACATCCCTTGAGGGATCCCAGATTGGAGAGGGTGCAGGCAGGGTCTCTTATAAAGTCAATTATATAAAGCCATATTACATAGAAGGTCAGTCCCTTCAATGTAATGGGGGTCTGTACAAATCCCAGGGTAAAGTTTCTTCATAAGTATTTTTGAACACATTGCAAACAATGAATTTGATAGTATTTGAAATATTAGGTATTTACCCATTTTTCAGTTGACACAATGCTGTATGTTTCAGTCATTTTATTTCAAAAATGTATTTAATAACAGAATGTCTGTAATGCTTTTTCCACACAGTGTACAACAGTATGAGATAAAACAAATGAAACAGATATAAGAGCTATTGGACAAACTCTAAGAGTATAATTATTTTCCATTTAAAAATAGTTTATACCAAAAGACCTTGTACTATTTATATAACATTTTTGTCAACAATAAAATATATTTTCCAAAATAGTACATACATGTCTCAGAATTATATAATGAGCAATGACATGGGTAAAATTAAACTGGTTTCTCATATAGTCAACATTAAGGCAAAGATACACATTTCATTCAACTCTGGAGATTTTAGTCATCTCTTAGATACTCCATTAATACTCTCCATTTACAGACACACAATAAATTAAGAATATTTCAAAAATTTTCTGTAAGAGATTTAAAACTGGTGATGTGAACTATAAGGCTAATAGTGCAACTAAAACATATATGAAGCTATATTTATATTCACATATTTCCCAAAGTGCTTAATTGTTTAATGTTAACATGTAGATCTGTCTACCTAACTTAGTGTAGGAAATCATATCAGAACTTTTACTGGATGCTGGGCAACTATTTTAGATGTTTCTATTTCATTTCCCACTCAGTGACTATAACTTTTTACTGATATTTTCTTTAATGCTAACCAACTGGATTTTAATTAACTAAAACTTGAAACAAATATTTAAGATAAAAAACTTTTGGTTTTAATTTATTTGCTAAGCACTGAATTCAGGTTGTCAAACTAAATTTATTTTTATTGAACTGTTTCACATCTAGTGAAATGGTATTGTAGGACATTTCTCATATCCAATAGTTATATTTTATCTGGTCAGTGACTTGGACTATAAATAATTTAGGTTTACTTTTCCTTGTTCATTACTTAGTAACATGTTTCTGGCTGGAAGTATTAGAAGAATTGCCTTAGTTCTTTGCTTCACAGGTTGAGACTTTCACTTAACATATAGAAAAACTTTAAATTAAGAACTTTGTAGAATGCTTTTTAAACTAGAAGGGAAGTTACAAATAGTAATTTCATTCAATATAAACAGAGACTATGTGAGATGAAATAATTAACCACAGCTGTCAAAGTGAATTTTATTTTCCAATTAAATTTAGTAACAGCATTTGGATATAAAGTAGATGTATTGTTCAGATATATGGTATTTGTTTTAAAATATCTTTACTTAAAGATTAAGAGTTTGCTATGTCATATCATGTTTCATCATTAGTCATCTGTAAATAGGGAACTTAAAGACAAATTGAAAAAATAGCCATAGGACAATATCATGTAATCAGAATGGATTGAGATATAAAAAATTCAGATAATCCATCAGGTTATTTAAAGTGAAATACATGAAATATCCTGAAATTTTTCAATAAATGTGATACTGCATTATAACTAATGAAGGTAAATCATCTATTAGTAGTTTTTTATTGTAATATTAATGTAATATAATTTATATTGCAAATATAATGTAATATTAATTCTATAGAAATTAAAATATGTGTTAGTTTGTATACTTTGACATATAATTTTATGTATTAAATATAAAATAATATGTAGCTCTTATTTATTAAAACAGTTCTATTGGTTTGACTAATTGAAATTTAAATGAAACTTGTCTGAGTTTTAAACTTTTCCAATAATTATACAAAAGCACATAACAATGCTTAAAAATTATTCTGACTATTTCTTACTAAAACAAGTTAGCTTATAGTTTACACTAGTTTGAATTCTGAATGATACAGTAAGCCATGTAAGTAATTTCACATTTAGTTGACTAGAATTTCAGGGTTCATTTTTTTGTTTTGTTCTGTTAACATAGCATATACTCCTTCAGTTTTAGGTACATGTACTCTCACAAAATGAACACTTAAGGCAGGAAGATGACTCTTTTAGCTAATATATTTTGTCAATAAATTACAGAATTTTCTCTTTAATAAAGCATTTATTAATTCTTTATTTGTCCCAAGCAAGGAGATGAACCCATGTTATACAGCCTCAGCATTGTGTGACTAATATATGTATATATTTTTATGTGTGTATATATATATACATATATTTTACAATATGACACTCTAAAAATATATTGATATCCAGTGGTGCTGTGGTACAAAACACCTGAAAAACATCAGTTATTTGAAAATGCCATATTTGGTGTACTTCTTGTGTCCAATACAATAATAGAGAAGACAGATTAAGCACAGTCTGTAAGTGGCAAACTCAGAATATGCCTGCTGCATCATGCTGTGATGGAAAAACTTGGAATGATTAATGAAAAGTGACATGGAAATTCATAAAAAATCAGAGGTAAAAATATTGAAGTTTTCTGACGGCCTTATTTATATTCATTCAGGACAGCTCCCAATATGTCCTAGTAAATAATATTTGTCATTTTCTTCCTTATACAAAGAAAATACTGTTTTACTACCATTGGTAGATTTGATAGCAGTATAGTTGATGTATTGAGCTGATATTTAGATACTGGATAAATATATACAATTGTTGAGTAAATTAGTGTTATGGAAAAATTCACAGAGGAGGCACTTGACTGGCATGTTAGTAACTGATCTTTGGTAAAGGCAACATAAAAATAAAATGCTTCATTTAGTTATATTTAAAAATATTTTCACTTATTAACACTGAATGTCTCCAATATATTAACATATTCCTCAGGTAGATAATAAAAATAATAAATATCATAACTAAACACCTCTGCTTATTATTTTTGCTGTTAGCTATTTAAAATGTCTTGTTAATAGATGATGACAAACTTTCATGTTCAGAGTTGGTAATTCAAATTCTTTTCAATTTATTTTGGAGAAAAATGAAGAAATCTATATATCTGGTCACATTATTGATGGTACAGCCAGATGATATTATTCTGCAAATCTACAAATTAAGTTAACCTAGTTGATATATTAATCATGCCCAGTATTTTCCAGTATCATATTTTTCAGTGTTCCTTCAAACTATAGTAGGAATTTGTATCTAATCCAATTTAATTGAAAAATAAAATAACTTTGTCAAGTCTAGGGTTTTAATGTCTTCTATGTCCATTGTCTTTGAACTGAGTCATTTGTTAAGTATTGAAAAATTCATTGACAGTATTCAACTAGAAAAAATGAAGCAAAAATAAAGGAATTGACTGAATGTTGGCATTTGTCTTATCTCTGGATTGAAATCATGAGTCTGTTCTTTTATACTTTAATCAGAATGTAGGCATCTCTAATGTATTCCTCACAGCAAATCTGAAAGTCATAAGTGGTAAGATTTGAAAATCATTTAAAATGGTCCACAACATTTGAAAGGTATGCTAGTTAATAATCTCTGAAAATAGTTTGAAATAGTCAGTTCACAGATGATATTTTATTTACTCTAATGTTATAATCAATGAAAATAGTTGGTAACTCCATACAAACAATAATAGATCTTAAAATTTATGGAATTTGTAAACTTGCTTTTAAGAAGTGTTTAATTAAAGCAAGTTTCTGTTGTATGGACTTTTTTTGTAAATCATACCATTTGGTATACTAGGGTACCCTGGAAGGAATGGCCGAAAGAAAATAGGTGCTGGTGGTCCAGATACTATGTAAAAAGAAGGATACCCTCTCTCGGGAACAAAGTATGGAGCAGGTTGATAAAAGCATGTTATATTATTTGTATTGGGTAGAATATTATGTTCTCCTAGTACTTTTAAAGCCATAGTGGTGATCATATTGATTGCCTGTCTTCTTTCATGACGCATGAGGCAAATGGTGCTTTCATCTACAACTCCACGCAAAATCATAAGATAGTCATACTTGTTTCTTTCTTCACCTATGAAATGGTTGCGGAGGTACGATTCAATCTGCCTCTGCTGTTCTATTACATCAGGAAAATCAATGAAAAATCTAGAGCACATGTAACGTTCAAGGGTCTTAATTTCTGCTTCACAGACTGGCCTAAAATCTCGAACCAGCAAGTTGCTGTACTTCAGAAGGCCACCACCTCTAATCTCCTCAGGTTTTCTGGTAGATATAAGCTTGTGTTTCAAATGCATCATCGCTTCTTCAAAGTTTCCATATAGGCTTTCAGCTACCACAACAGGATATGACTCTTGGGTGAACTTAGCATTTTTGTCGTTGTAGAAATCTAACACGTCATCCAAAAGGATTTGAAAAGAATCTACACTAAATTCAAACTGCCGTTTGAGTGAATTCACAAATTTTAGCTCTACATTCTTCCCAGTGTTGTTTGAAAGAGAAATGAGACTCCACTGATCGTTCTTATTGCAAACTTTGACCATCTTCTGCACATATGCCTCCTTCATAATCTTTAGGGTAATCTTTTCCTTTTTCACACCTTTTGGTAAAAAATCAAGTAGACAACCTAGAACTACATCCTTAACAATCTGAAATTCTTGATCAGTTGGTAGTTCAACACGAAAAGTAACATCCAGATCCTTATAGCTGATTCCATTGTGGCTTGCAAGTATGTAACTTGCAATGGAACCATTTAGTCGGGTATCTTTAACTATAATTCCTTTCTCTATCAGCTGATCTTTAACAACATTTATGATATGTTTTGGTTTTACCTCCAATGTGGGGAAATTTCCCCTTCCATGAATTGGAATTACTTCATCTAACACTTGATCCAGTATTATAACTTGATCCCAAGTCAGATTACTGAATCCAACTTCAGACATTTTGAAGTCAGTAGGTCAACTAGAAAGCAAGCAAAATATTGAGAAGAAATGTTAGCATTTTGATAGCAGTGTTATACCCAAAGTATATGAAAAAGTCAAGAGTAGACTTGTCCTCAAAATAAATAACATTAAAGCTAGGAAGTAAATGATCAATGTATCTAATTTATAATAGAAATAAACCTATTTTGACTATGCCAAGATTGTTAGAACCATTACTGCTTGCAAACAGGCACTCTCAGGGATTTGTTAGAATTATAATTATTTTTATGTAAAATGATGGCCTTCCTCATTATTTATTTATGTAAATATTATGATTGTGTTTGTTTGGTGTTATAAATTTTGTTAATCAGATAATCAATACATCACTGAGGTAAACTGTCATGAATTTAAAGTGAGATCAAGATAGCATATCTGATGGAATAGCATAATGATGACATATTCAAAAGCAATATATAACATCTTTACGCCAAAAGCATTGGAGAATTCATCATATATATTGCAAAGAAAATGCAAATTAGAATTTAAAAAAAACTTAGAAAAAGTGATTATGAAAATAAGTGGGATACACACATTATTACCTACTTGAGGCCCAGTGCATGAAATTTGTGCATGGGGGAGGGTATGTCCCTTAGCCTAGCCTGCACCCTTTCCAAACTGGGACCCCTTGAGGGAGGTCTGACTGCCCATTTAGGCCCGATCCCACTGGGGGGGAGGACTTGAGTTGGGAGGGACCAGTTGCGGGTGTGCAGGAGGTAGCTGATCAATGGATTAACCAACTCACAATCCAGGACTGCTGGCTCCCAACCATTCGCCTGCCTGCCTGATTGTCTCTAACCACTTCTGTCTGCCAGCCTGATCACTCCCTAACCACTCTTCTGCCAACCAAATCGATGCCTACCTGCTCCCCTGCCAGCCCAATTGCCACTAACTGCCCTCCCCTGCAGGCCCGGTCACCCCCAACTGCCCACCCCTGCAGGCATGGTCCCCCCCCCAACTGCCTTCCCTACAGGCCAGGGTCCCCCCCCCCGTCCCAACTGTCCTCTCCTGTAGGCTCAGTCACCCACAACTACCCTCCCCTGCAGGCCCGGTCACCCCCAACTGCCCACCCCTACAGGCATGGTCCCCTCCCAACTGCCTCCCCTACAGGCCAGGGTCCCCCACTCCCAACTGACCTCTCCTGTAGGCTCAGTCACCCCCAATTGCCCTCTCCTGTGGGCCTGGTCTCCCACAACTGCCCTCCCCTGCAAGTCATCTTGTGGTGGCCATCTTGTGTCCACATGGGGGCAGGATCTTTGACCACATCAAGGCAGCTATCTTGTGTGTTGGAATGATGGTCAATTTGCATATTACTCTTTTATTATATAGGATGATAGAATGGAGCTATGAATTTTGGCCCTCACTTTGCTGAGACTAGCTATGCAAAGAAATCTGAGTCCTGCATGGGACTGATTTTGTAACACCTGCTGCTTGGACCTGTGGCATGAGAGTTCTGGTTCCATGCAGAGCTGTGATTTTTTTTGGACTGCATTCCCCAGGAAGGATCCCATCAGGGAGACAGATTAGTGAGTGCTGGGCTTTGTGACTGCATGGTGGGGAGGTTGACCCAAATACCCTGTGACTTCAACCAGGCAACAAAGGAGAGGTAGAACCAGCTGGGCCAGTGTATCTCAGTAGTTGAGTATGACCTATGAACCAGGAGGTCATGATTTGATTCCCAGGGCACATGTTTGAGTTGTGGACTCAATTCCTAGTGGGGGTTGAGCAGGAGTCAATTGATCAATAATTCTCTCCCATTGCTGATGTTTCTCTCTCTTTCTCTCTCTCTCTCTCTCTCTCTCTCCTCTTCCTTCCTCTATGAAATCAATAAAAGTATTTTTTAAAAGGAGAGGTAAAACCAGCCTCCTCTTTCTGCAGGCTGGGAACACCCCCCCCAACAGGAGACTCTTTAGTTCAGCTTTGTGAAGTCCTGGATACCCCTGCTGGTTGCAGTTCTGTGAGAGATGGGAGAGTAGCTTAGAGAAGACATCCCAAGTGTAAGACCATCAGAGGCTACTATCTGGGACAAGGAGGAAGTGATTAGCTCCATCTTGTAGGCTGGAGACTTTTTTAAAGGCTGCCAGAGAGAGACAGAAAGTTACCAACAAGGGATCTCCTATTAGAATTTCAACTGATTTCTCAACAGAAACACACCAGGCCAGAAGGGAATGGAATGAAATATACAAAGTGATGCAAAGCACAGGACTGAATTCAAGAATACTATACTGAGCAAGGCTATCATTCAAAATTAAAGGTGAAATCAGGAGATTTACAGACAAAAAAACGGCTAAGAGAGTTTATTATTACCAAGGCAACAATGCAAAAGTGCTAAAGGGGCTTCTGTAAAAAAAAAAAAAAAGAAAAAGAAACAGAAAGGCAAGAAGAAACACAAACATTAAGAATAAAAATGAGAACAAAGAATTAGTTATCAATAATAAAATTAAAGGTAAATAGATTAAATGCACCAATCAAAAGACATAGGGTAGCTGAATGGTTAAGAAAATATGGCCCATATATTTTCTGACTGCAAGAGATCCACCTCAGAACAAAGGATTTACACAGAATGAGAGTGAAGGGATGGGAAAACATTTTTTAGGCAAATGGAAATGAGAAAAAAGCTGGGATTGAAATACTTATATCTGACAAAATAGACCTCAAAGTAAAGGCCATAACAAGAGATAAGGATGGTCACGACATACTACTAAAAGGAGCAATTCAACAAGAAGATATAACTCTGGTAAACATATATGCACCCAATACAGGAGCACCCAAATACATAAAACAATTTCTGGAAGATATCAAGAGAGATATCAATAGCAATACAGTCATAGTAGGAGACTTTAGTACCCCACTGACACCACTGGATAAATTCTCTAAACAAAAAATCAGCTAAGAAACAGCAATCATAAACGACTACTAGATCAGATGGACTTAATTGACATCTTCAGAATGTTTCACCCCAAAGCTACAGAATATATATTCTTCTCTAGTGCACACATGACATTTTCAAAGATAGATTACATATTAGGACACAGGCAAAGTCTCTTCAAATTCAAGAGGATAGAAATAATAAAAAGCAGCTTCTCAGATTATAATGGCATAAAACTAGAAATCAACTACAATAAAAACAATGGGAAAAAATCAAACACTTGGAGGCTAAATAGCATGCTATTAAACAATGATTGGGTTACTACAGAGATCAAAGAAGAAATTAAAAGTATCCTGGAAACAAATGACAATGAAAACACAACAATCCAAAATTTATGGAACACAATGAAAGCAGTCCTAAGAGGGAAATTCATAGCTCTACAGGCCTATCTCAAAAAACAAGAGAATCTGGTAATAAATTATATAACCTTGCAACTTAAACAATTATAAAGAGAGCAAGAAAAGCTCACAGTATCCAGAAGGAAGGAAATAATAAATATCAGATGATTAAATAAATGACATAGATACCAAACAAACAAACAAACAAAAACAATACAAAAGATCAATGAAACCAAGAGCTGGTTCTTTGAAAGGACAGACAATATTGATGAACATCTCAACAGGCTCACAAAGAAACAGAGAGAGGACACAAATAAACAAAATCAGAAATGAAAGAGTTGAAGTAACAACTGACCCTATTGATATACAAAGGATTGTAAAAAAATACTACAAACAACTCTACTAAAAAAAACCCAAAAAACCCAATAGGACAACCTCAACAAAATGGACACATTCTTAGCAACATGCCAGCTTCCAAAACTTAATCAGGAAAAAAAACCCTGAATAGGCTGATAACTCTGATGAAATTTAAACAGTAATCAAAAACTTCCAGCAAACAAAAGCTCTGGACCAGATGCCAGTCAGAAACACAAAGGAAATGAACAAATGGAGGCACAGAACTACCAGAAAATAAAGGATAAAACAGCTTTAAAAACTCCTCAGACATCAATAATTACCCTAAATGTAAATGGACTGAACTCATTAGTAAAGAGGCACAGAGCCCAGCTGGCATGACTCAGTGGTTGAGCGTTGACCAATGAATCAGGAAGTCAAGGTTCAATTCCTGGTCAGGGCATATAGACGGGTTGTGGGCTCGACTCCCAGTGTAGGGCATGCAGGAGACAGCTGATCAATGATTCTCTCTAATCACTGATGCTTTTATCTTTCTCTCCTTCTATCCTTTTTCTGAAATCACTAAAAATATATATTTTTAAAAAGAGGCACAGAGTAGCAGAGTCAATGAAAATAAAAAACTCAACCATATGTTGCCTTCAAGAGACACATCTAAGCTGCAAAACAAGGCAGATTCAAAGTGAAAGGGTGGAAAATGATTCTCTAAGCAAATAATATTTAGAGAAAGCAGGTGTAGCCATACTTATATCTGACAAAATAGATTTCAAGAAAATAAAAGTAACAAGAGACAAAGAGGAACATTTTATAATAATAAATGGGACACTACATCAAGAAAACATAAAACTTCTTTATATATATATATAATCTTCGATCAGGAAGCACTGAAACATATAAAAATAGGTTTTTAAATTGATTTTTAGAAAGAGAGGAAGGGGAAGGGATAGAGAGAAACATCAATGAAAGAAAAACATGATTTATCAGCTGCCTTCTGCATGCCTCCCACTAAGGATTGAGCCTGCAACCTGGGAATGTGCCCTGACAGCGAATCAAACCAGTGACCTCTTGGTTTATGGGTCTAAGCCCAACCGCTGAATTACAATGGCTTGGCAAAATATATAAAACAACTCCTTACAGAACCAAAGGGAGAAACAAAACAAAACATAATCATAGTTGGTAACCTTAATACTCCATTGACAGCTCTGGCTAGATAATCCAAACATAAAACAAATAAAAAACACCAGTCTTAAATGGCATACTAGACCAAATGGACATAATTGAAATTGACAGAACCTTTCATTTCAGAACATTAGGTTATACATTCTTCTGCAGTGCACATGGAACATGCTCAAGGATAGATGCTATGTTGGGTTACAAAACTAGCATCAACAAATTCAAGAAGATTGAAAATATACCAAGCATATTCTCTCACCACAATGTCTTGAAATTACTATTCATCTGAAAAAAGAGAGTAAAGAGACACACAAATATGTGGATATTAAACAACATATCACACCAAAAAAAAAAATGACTGGGTCAAAGAAGAAATGGAAGGTGAGATCAATAGACATACCAGTATAGAGGCCAATGAGAATGACCATATAGTACATCAAAACTTCTGGGATGCAGTGAAAGCAGTAATAAGGGGATGCTTATGTCACTACAAGCCTATCTCAAGAAATAAGAGAATATGCCGAAACCGGTTTGGCTCAGTGGATAGAGCATCGGCCTGTGGACTGAAAGGTCCCGGGTTCAATTCTGGTCAAGGGCAGCTGGTCGATGTTTCTCTCTCATTGATGTTTCCAACTCTCTATCCCTCTTAATTCCTCTCTGTGTAAAAAAATCAATAAAAATGTATTAAAAAAAAGAAATAAGAGAATAAGTACAACCAATGAACACAGAACTCTGGGGAGGGAGGGCATGAATGGGAGGTGGGGGGGCAATGGTAAGCTATGTACACATATAATACCTTAATAAATAAAATAAAATAAAATAAAATAAATAAAAAATAAAAAACAGTAAAAAAAGAGAAAAAGAAATAAGAGAAATTCCAAGTACACAACTTAGCATTGAATCTTAAAGTACTAGAAAAATAAGAACAAAAGCAAGCTAAAGTCAGCAGAAGGAAGGAAACAATTAGAGCAGAATTAAATGAAATATAAAATAAAAAGACTATACAAAAATTAATACAACAGCTGAAACTGGTTAGGCTCAGTGGATAGAGTGTCGGCCTGTGGACTGAAAGGTCCCAGGTTCGATTCCAGCCAAGGGCATGTACATTGGTTGCGGGCACATCCCTGGTGTGGGGTGTGCAGGAGGCAGCTGATCTATCTCTCTCTCTCGTCGATGTTCTAGCTCTCTATCTCTCTCTCTCCCTTCCTCTCAGTAAAAATCAATAAAATATATTTTTAAAATTAATACAACAAAGAGCTGGTTCTTTGAAAAGATTAATAAATTTGACAAACCCTTGACTAGACTCACTAAGAAAAAATAAAAAAGTCCCATATAAACAAAATCAGAAATGAAAAAAAATGCCAAGGGCAAAGGACAAAGAGAGAATATTACAAGCAGCAAGAGAAAAACAGCTAGTTACTTATAAGAGAGTACCCATATGACTGTAAGATGATTTCAATACAGAAACTATGCAGGCCAGATGGGAGTAGCAAGAAATATTTAAAATGATGAACAACAAGAACCTACAACCAAGATTATCCAGCAAAGCTATCATTCAGTATTGAAGGTCAGATAAAGAGCTTCACAAACAAGAAAAAGCTGAAGGAATTTATCACCACCAAACCAGGATTACATGAAATACTGAAAGTTATTCTTTAAGAAGAGGAAGAAGAAAAAGGTAAAGATAAAAATTATGAACAACAAAAAGTCATCAAACACATACCTACCAACAAGTAAATCTAAAAATCAAGTGAATAAAAAATCTGATGAACAAAATGGACTGGTAAATATACTAGAATCAGGGACATACAAAGTGATTGGACTAACAATTCTCAGGGGGAAGGTCTGAGGGGTGCAGGAAGAGATTGGACAAAAATCTTACACCTATGGATGAAGACAGTGGCAGGGTAAGGGCACAAGGTGGAGTTGAGAATCAGGTGAAGGGGAGCTATGGGGGAGGAGGGGGGAAAGAGGAACACCTGTAATAATCTGAACAATGAAGATTTTTTATAAAAAAAGAATAAAGATAGATAGATTGATAGACATTATTTAAAAAAAAAAATCAAAGCAAGGCCTGCTTAAAAATCAGGACCGGATTACAACACTGAGGAGCAGTGAAAAGCAGGGAACTCCAATACTGTCTGGACTGGGAAAGAGGCATGCCAAACAGAATGATACAGGAAGTGAATTACTTTCACTACCACACATTTTAATTTTTTAATTTTAATTTTTTAATTTTTGTTTTTTATTTTCATTATTTGCAACATTTACTCAAGAAACTATTTTTTCTTTTTTCCTCAATTGAATTTACCTTTTTAATTAATACATTTTTATTTGTAATCAGCATTATTACTACTACTATTTTACCTTTTTATCTTATTTTGTTTATTTTTATTATTTTTATTATTTTTTAAGTGTCATATTATTTGCTCTTTATTTTACTTTGGGATTAGTGTTCTACAGTCTATTTTTACCTTTCCTTCATCAACGCTTTATTCTATCTCAACCCTACTTTTATGCCATCACTCTCTTCCTAATATTTCCTTCTTTGGTGTCCTGTTTATCTTAACACTTTCCTGCTCTAGATTTTCCCTATTCTTTGATTACCACCTCCTAAAATTTCAATCTACTTTTGTATATCTAATTTCCAACCCCCTTCTCCAAGCCCATACACACCTCCCTTTCCGCTGTCATAAAAAATAAACAAACAAACAAACAAACAAACAAAAAGTCTTTCTCTCTATCCCATTGAAGTTGTATGTTGAATGTTAAATATATCGAAGTTTTATGCTTTTTTGTGAGATTGTTTTGCTTATTCTTTTTGTTTGATTGTATGTTTTTATTAGCTACATTTTAGTTAGTTATTACTTCTGCTTTCCCTTTCCTAGCTTGATATTAGTTGGTGTTGTAAGCTGCATTTATTTCTAGATACTTGTTGATGGCATTCTCTGTGATTAAGGGTTGTTCTATTGGAGTTTCCTTCCCATATATAGTTAGTTCCTCATTTCTCTCTTAGTATCATTCTAGTTTCTCTGTTCTTTTTTTTCCCTCCTCCCAATTTCATTTTGCCACTCCCTTTTTCCTCTTCTATCTCTCCTACCCCCTAATTTGCCATTCTCTAATGGTCAGCTTTATTGGAGGTTATTAATATCACAAACACATTTCTGTTCAGTGCCTTGTGTTTTGCACCCGGTTGTGTTGTATTTTGTGCCTTTAAATCAATGCAGGAGAGAGAGAACTACATAATCAGACATACTAAAAAGAGAGACCATTGGGAGACAAAGAAATAGCCCGCATATGAAAGAAAAGCAGGCATCACCAGAAAAGGAAATAAACGATTAGAGGCAAGAAACTTACCAGAGCAAGAATTCAGAGTAATGATCATAAGATGGTTAAAAAGAATGGAAGACACATTTGACAACATGAGTAAGAACCAAGAGGAGATGAAGAAGAACCAAGAAGAAATGAAAAATGACATCGCTACTGTAAAGAACTCAATAGAAAGCATCAAGAGTAGACTAGAAGAAGCAGAAGACTGCATCAGTGAGCTACAAGAGGGAAAAAAATACCCAATTAGAACAGCTTCTGGGGAAAAAATTAAAAAGCAGGAGGAGAGCCTACAGGAACTTTGGGACAATACAAAACAACACAATATTAGAATAATAGGGTTTCCATAAGGAAAGGAAACTGAGTAAGGCATGGAAAAAAATGTTAGAAGAAATAATGACAGAAAACTTTCCTGACATAGGGAAGAAGAAAACCCACACAAATATAAGAAGCTCGCAGAGTGCCAAGCAAAATGAATCCCCAAAGACACATTATAATTACATTGTCAAACACCAACAACAAAGTAAAAATCTTAAAAGCAGCCAGAGAGAGACAGAAAGTTACATATAAAGGAACCCCCATTAGACTAGCAAATGATTTCTCAACAGGAACTCATCAGGCCAGAAGGGAATGGGATGAAATATACAAAGTCATGCAAAGGAAGGGTATGAATCTAACAATACTGTACCCTGCAAGGCTATCAATCAAAATTGAAGGTGAAATCAGGAGCTTCACAGACAAAAAAAACTAAAGAAATTTATCACCACCAAGCCAGCAATGCAAGAAATGCTAAAGGGTCTACTGTAAAAATAAAGAAATAGGAAACAAAGAATGAACACAGGGGTATAGAATAAAAATAGCGTCAAATAAGCACCTGTCAATAATAACTTTAAATGTAAATGGTTTAAATGCTCCAATCAGAAGACATAGGGTAACGGATTGGATAAGAAAACAAGACCCATATATGTGTTGTCTACAAGAAACCCACTTCAGAAAAAAAGACGCACACAGAATGAGGATGAAGGGAAGGGAAAAGGTTGTCCAGGCGAACGGAGGTGAAAAAAAGCGGGGGTAGCAATACTTATATCTGACAAATTAGAACTCAAAGTGGAGGACATAACAAGAGATAACGAAGGCCACTTCATAATACTAAAGGGAGCAATCCAACAAGAAGAAATAACCCTGGTAAACATACATGCACCCAATACAGGAGAACCCAAAATACATTTAAAAAAACTGCTGGAGGACATTAAGGGAGAGATTAATAGCAATACAATCATAATAGGAGATTGTATTACCCTACCATCACCTTTGGACAAATTATCTAAACAAAAAAAAATCAGTAAAGAAATATCAATCCTAAATGACTCACTGGACCAGATGGAATTAATCAACATCTTCAGAACATTCCACCCCAAAGCCATAGAATATACATCCTTCTCAAGTGCACATGGATCATTTTCAAAGATAGATCACATGTTGGGATATAGACAAAGTCTCTTCAAATTAAAGAAGATAGAAATCATATCAAGCATCTTCTCAGATCATAGTGGCATAAAAATAGAAATTAACTACAATAAAAATAATCCAAAGAAATCAAACACATAGAGACTAAACAGTATGCTATTAAAAAGGACTGGGTGCCAAAACCGGTTTGGCTCATGTCGGTCTTCGGACTGAAAGGTCCCAGGTTCGATTCTGGTCAAGGGCATGTACTTTGGTTGCGGGCACATCCCCAGTAGGGGGTGTGCAAGAGGCAGCTGGTCGATATTTCTCTCTCATCGACGTTTCTAGCTCTCTATCTCTCTCCCTTCCTCTCTGTGAAATATCAATAAAATATATTTTAAAAAAAGGACTGGGTGACCAGAAAAATCAAGGAAGAAGTTTAAAATATCCTGGCAACAAATGACAATGAAAACAAAACAATCCAAAATCTATGGGACACAGCAAAAGCAGTTTTGAGAGGGAAGTTCATATCTGTACAAGCCTATTGCAATAAACAAGAAAAAATGGTAACAAATTATCTAACTCTACAACTCAAAGAGTTAGAAAAAGAGCAACAATGAAAGCCCAGTGTAAGCAGAAGGAAGGAAATAATAAAAGTCAGAGCGGAGATAAATGACATAGAGACCAAAGAAACAACACATAAGATCAACAAAACCAAGAGCTGGTTCTTCGAAAGGACAAACAAGATTGATGAACCTCTAGCCAGGCTAACCAAGAAACAAAGAGAGAGGACCCAAATAAACAAAATCAGAAACAAAAGAGGTGAAATAACAACAGACTATGCTGAAATACAAAGGACTGCTTCAAAATACTACTAACAACTCTGTTCCAACAAACTGGACAACCTGCAGGAAATGGACATATTCCTAGAAAAATACAGCTTCCAAAACTCAATCAAGAAGAATCTAAAAATCTCAATAGATGAGTGACTTGGGAAGAAATTGAAGCAGTCATCAAAAAGCTTCCAGCAAACAAAAGCCCAGGGCCAGATGGCTTCACAGGAGAGTTTTACCAAACATTCAAGGAAGAAATAAAACCTATCCTCCTCAGACTACTCCAAAAAATTCAAGAGGAAGGAGCACTTCCAAACTCCTTCTATGAAGCCAGCATCACCCTAATACCAAAACCAGATAAAGACAACTCAATGAAAGAGAATTACAGGCCAATATCCCTCATGAACATAGATGCCAAATCCTCAACAAAATTCTAGCAAATCGGCTCCAGCAGCTCATCAGAAAGATCATACACCATGACCAAGTAGAATTTTGTATGGGAATGCAAGGATGGTACAATATCTGCAAATCAATAAACGTGATACATCACATAAACAATTGAAAGATAAAAATCATATAGTCAAATCAATTGATTCTGAAAAAGCATTTGATAAAATCCAACATCCTGATAAAAACTCTCAACAAGGTTGGAGTACAAGGATCATACCTCAACATAATAAAAGATATATATGGCTGAAACTGGTTTGGCTCAGTGGTAGAGCATCAGTCTGCGGACTGAAAGGTCCCGGGTTTGATTCTGGTCAATAAAATATATATATATATATATATATATATATATATATATATATATATATATATATTTAAAAAGCTATATATGATAAACCCACAGCCAACATTATACTCAATGGGCAAAAACTAAAACCATTTCCTCTAAGAACAGGAACAAGATAGGATTGCCCACTTTCAATACTCCTGTTTGACACAGTACTGGAAGAACTAGCCATTGCAATTAGACAAGAAGAGGAAATAAAAGGCATCCAAATTGGAAAAGAAGAAATAAAGTTGTCCTTATTTGCAGTTGACATGATATTGTACATAAAAAACCCAAAAGACTCCATCAAAAAACTAATTGACTTAATAAATGAATTTGACAATGTAGCAAGATACAAAATTAACGCCAAGAAATCTATGGCGGTTCTATACAGCAATAGTGAACTTACAGAAACAGAGACTAAAAAAGCAATCCCATTTACCATCGCAGTAAAAAATTAAGATACCTAGGAATAAACTTAACTAATAAGGTAAAAGACCTATACACAGAAAACTACACGACACTGAAAAAAGAGATAGAGAAATATGTAAACAGATGGAAGAACATATCATGTTCATGGATCGGTAGAATCAACATCATCAAAATGTCCATACTTCCCAAAGCAATTTATAGGTTCAATTGCACTCCCAATTTAAATACCAACAGCATACTTCACAGACCTAGAAAGAACTCTCCAAAAATTCATTTGGAACAATAAAAGACCACAAATAGCCACAGCAATCCTGAGAAAGAAGAGTAAAGTAGGAGGGATCTCAATACCAGATTTCAAGCTCTATTACAAAGCAACTGTTCTCAAAACAGCCTTGTACTGGCACAAGAACAGACATATAGATCAATGGAATAGAATAGAGAATCCAAATATCAACCCAAATCACTATGCTCAATTAATATTTGTCAAAGGAGGCATGAGCATACAATGAAGTCAAGACTGTCTCTTCAATAAATGGTGTTGGGAAAATTGGACAGATAGATGCAAAAGAATGAAACTAGATCACCAACTTACACCATACACAAAATAAACTCAAAATGGATACAGGACTTAAACATAAGATGATAGGAAACCATAAAAATACTATAGGCATCCACAGTCAGCAAAATCTCTGACATATACCAAAAGAACTTCTTCACTGATACTGCCCCTAGGGCAATGGAAGCTAAAGAGAAAATAAACAAATGGGACTACATCAAAATAAAGTTTTTTTTTTGTTTGTTTGTTTTTTTTTACAGCAAAAGAAACCATCAACAAAACAACAAGAAATCCCATGGTATGGGAGAACATATTTGCAAATGATATCACTGATAAAGGTTTAATCTCCAACATCTACAGACAGTTTATACAACTTAATAAAAGGAAAATAAATGAGCCAATTAAAAAATGGGCAATGGACCTAAGTAGAATCTTCTCAAAAGAAGACAGAAGGAAGGCCAAGAGGCCCATGAAAATATGCTCAAAGTCACTAATTATCCAAGAGATGCAAATCAAAACAGCAATGCTGTACCATCTCACACTTGTCAGAATGGCCAACATCAACAAATCAACCAACGACAAGTGTTGGCGAGGTTGAGGAGAAAAAGGAACCCTCGTGCACTGCTGGTGGCAATGCAGGTTGGTGCAACCACTGTGGAGAACAGTTTGGAGCTTCCTCAAAAAACTGAAAATGGAACTCCCATTTGGCCCAGTAATCCCCCTACTAGGAATATACCCCAAGAAACGAAAAACACCAATCAGAAAGGATATATGCACCCCTATGTTCATAGCAGCACAATTTACAATAGCTAGGATTTGGAAACAGCCTAGGTGCCCGTCAGCAGATGATTGGATCAGAAAACTATGGTACATCTACACAATGGTATACTATGCTGCTATAATGAATGAATTAAGCCAGTCAATGAAACTAAAACACCATATGACCTCACTCATTTATGGGTAATAAAGAACATTATAAACTGATGTACTAAAATATAGATATAGAGATAGTAAAGCAACAAGCAGACTGTCAAATTATAGCGGGGAGGGTGGGGAGATCTGTGTGGAGATAAGAGATCAACCGAAGGACTTGTATACATGCATATAAGTACAACCAATGGACACAAAACTCTAGGGAGGGAGGGCATGTGTGGGAGGTGGGGGGGCATTGGTAAGATATGTACACGGATAATAATTTAATTAAAAAAAAATAAAAAATAAAAACTGAAAGCTCTTTCTTTAAGATCAGGAAATAGACAAGAATATCTATTCTCACCACTTTTTTACCCAACCTAGTCATAGTGATCATGCCAGAGAAAAAAATAAAAGGCAGCCAAATTGGTAATGAAGAAATAAAAGTGTCACTTTTTGCATATGACATGTTTCTATTTATAGAAAAGCCTAAGAGATCCACTAAAAAACTATTAGAAACAATAAACAAATATAGTGAAGTTGTAGGATATAAATTCAATGTACAAAAACCCATTGTCATCCTGTATACTAACAATAAAACTTCAGAAAAAGAAATTACAAAGATAATTCCTTTCATAAATGCAAACAAAATAATAGAATACTTAGAAAGAATCTTAACAAAAGATGTGAAAGACCTATATATTGCAAAGCATTATTAAAAGGGATTGAAAAAGACACAACAAAATGGAAAAAATGTCCCATGTTCATGGTTTGAAAGAATCAGCATAGTTAAAATGGTCATATTACCCAAAGCAATATACAGATTTAATATATAATCTCCATAAAAATCCTAATGTAGTTTTTAAAAGAAATAGAGTGAGAAATCATCTGATTTTTATGGAATCACAACAAACTCCGAATAGCCACAGCGATCCTGAGAAAAAAGAACAAAGCTGGAGGTATCATGCTATCTGACTTCAAATTATACTACAGGGCTACAATGATTGAAACAGCATGGTATTGGTGGAATAACAGGCACACAGATCAATGGAAGAGAATATAGAGCCCAGCTCAGACAGATAATTTTCGACAAAGGAGTCAGAAATATATAATGGAGTAAAGATAAGTCTCTTCAGTAAGTGGTCCTGGGAAAACTGGAAAGCCACATGCAAAAGAACAAAACTGGAATAAAGTTTGTCCCTATGTGCCAAAATTAATTCAAAATATATAAAAAATCTAACCAGAAATAGTAAGTTATATAGAAGAAAACATAGGTACCAAATGTATGGACCTTGGTCATAAAAAATATATTTTGAACTTTACTCCAAAGGCAAGAGAAGTGAAGGCAAAAATAAATGAATGGGACTATATTAAACTTAGACTGGTATAGCCCTATAGAAAACAATCTGAGAGACCACAAAAATATTAATAGCCTGGCTGGTGTTGCTCAGTGGTTGAGCATTGACCCATGAACACATATACCTATATATAGAAAAATAGACAAAAATATTTTGATCACAATGTATTTTTTCTAGTCCAAAAAATTATAAATGCTATTTACCTACTGGAAAGAGGTACTGGATATACTTTTAAAATATATTTTATTGATTTTTTACAGAGAAGAAGGGAGAGGGATAGAGAGCCAGAAACATTGATGAGATAGAATCATCAATCAGCTGCCTCCTGTACACGTCCCACTGGGGATGTGGCCACAACCAAGGTACATGCCCTTGACCAGAATCAAACCTGGGACCCTTCAGCCTGCAAGCTGATGTTCTATCCACTGAGCCAGACCAGTTAGGGTGGTACTGGATATTTTATTTGGTATAATGCATTTCTTTCCAATAGAATGTTAATGTCTATGAGATGTGGTTTACGCACATAAACAATTATTCCTTTGAAAATACAGATAATCACTTCAGAAAATAATTAGTATTTTTACATCAAGAAAAAAATATGATGACCAAATTATATTTATTTGATGTTTTCATGCTATATTCAATAAGACACTATAATATTATTATGAACATTGATATTATAAAGCACAAAAGAAAAATATTATCTATAAAACAAAAATTATAATCTTACAGAAATATCTTGCATTGTTTTTTACCTTGTCAAAAGCAAAGAGTGATTACATTAACCTAATAGTTCATTCTACATTACCCTAAGAAAAACCTTCTACTGATATGTGACTCATTCAAATTTGAGAGAACAGTTCATAAAATTAGTGATAATTATTGCCCAGCTGGTGTGGCTCAGTGGTTGAATGTTGACCTATGAACCAGGAGGTCATGGTTCAATTCATGGTCAGGGAACATGCCTGAGTTGCAGGCTTGATCTCCTGTAGGGTGGAAGGGGGGCGGTGGTGCAGGAGGCAGCAGATCAATGATTCTTTCTCATCATTAATGTTTCTATCTCTCTCCCTCTCCCCTTTTCTCTGAAAAAACAAAAAAGGATAATTACTGAACTCATAAGCCAGGCCAGGGTCAGAAAAACCCTCTGCCCATGATAGTCACTTCTTCGTGTCTGGCTCTGTGATGAAAAACGTTAAGGTGTCTACTACTTAGTTTTCAATAAAAAATGAAGTTGTGATGTCAATTAAGTTGTTGGTTACACAAAGCATATTCTTTTAATTTAATAATTGTTGGGGAGCAGAGGGGTAGCTGCACAAGGAATAAAGTATTGTAATAGCAATGTAAAAATAAATAAGATTTTTAACCAAATTATCTTAATAGCCAGGTTTGATTTTTTTAAAAACATTCTCAACACTGTAGAAAGCTTTTTTCTTGTGCTAACCCAAAGGACAAGAATATTATTCCGAGATAGTAAAAGCAGTGAAAGGCAAAGCACGTGAGTTGCTTTAAATGAGATAAAAGTAATCTCTGTACCACTGGTTTAGTTGCCTGATTACAGAGAAAGCAAAAATAAAGTTAAACTCTGTTTCTCATAGTCATTATATCAATAGGACCAGGACTGAATATGAATGCACTTTTAATTTACTTTAACTTGAAAGTCACGGGTATATTGCAGTTATCACTACACATAAAAAATTTGCCTGTATCTTGGGTCCACAGTAAGTATGCATTTTTTTCTGAATGTCTACACTTCTATCTATGTAACCCTAAAGAAATGCTTAGAATGTCATTAAATCAGAATATATATTCCTTCAAAGGGACAGAGATAACTCTATAGATTAGTTCAGCTAATATGACAAGTGAAACTAGTAGCAGGATGAAAGATGATAGATAGATTATAGATAGATAGATTATAGATAGATAGATAGATAGATAGATAATGTAGTCTAATCCATCTTTGAATGAAGATTCTCAGTTGTCCCATCTTGAGACAGACTCTCTGTATCTGTCATACTAATTTATGCCTGTTATAGCTAAAGATTTAAAAATGAGATGGCTGAAGTGTTAACAATGTATATAAATTAAAATGGAAGTTAAAAATATCTAAAGACCATTTTTTCCTTTCAATGAAATTCATTGAAAAAAAAAGCAAGGAAACATAAATAAGCCTGTGTTTAGAGTCTAATTGTAATTGCAAAATATTTTATAGAAAATTCCTTCTCTATAAGAACTAGTATTAACATTAAACTCTGTGGACAATCTATAGTAACACATTTATTATGAACACAATAATCACATTGTATTTATCAGTTGTTCTAAATAGGCAGCTATTTTATAATTTGTTCAAAAAAATATCTTGCCTAAAATTTGTTGACTATAATTAACGTATTTGTCTATTCTTGTGAGCTATTATTAGCCCATTACATTAAAAATATTTAATTACAAAGTAATTTCAGGTTAAAATATGGTAAAGGATGAATGTTTTAAATAAAAAGCTGTACATTTATAAAGTTTTTAATTAGATAAAAAAATCCAGTATTAATTTTGAATTTAGAATAATATTAATGTGTACTATTTTGACAGATTTGAAAAAGCATGAGGTCATCATAAAAAGATTAAGCTATTTGAATGCTTATGTGAAACTTTCATTATTGTTTGCTTAGAATCCTATATAACAAAGGCTAATGTGCAAATAGACTGAATGGCTGAACAACTGAACAACTGGTCACTATGACATGTGCTGGCCACCAGGGGGTGTGCACAGAACGTGGTGTACATTGGCAGCAGTCAGCAGTGTGTGGAACATGGAGGGCATTGGCTATGGCAAGATGGTGGAGCAGGTGAGCGGGGGTGCCAGACCAAGGCAGGGCACTGGTTGCTGTCATCAGGTAATCCTCTGGTGGTTACTAAAAATTCTTTGCCACAATCCCACTCAACACTCACACCTGCTGCTGGCACTGGCCCCACTTGCACCCGCTTCCTGTGCCCAGAGCCACTAGCTCCTACCAGTTGTTGGTTCCCAACACTGGCCCTAATGGCCCCTCAGGGCTTCTCTACATCCCGCTGCTCCTGAGGGGTGATTGGAGCAGCAGCCTCCACTTGCACCCACTGCCAGGGCTGGTCCTGCTCACACCCAGTATTGGCTCTGCTCCCAACCCCAGCCAGTGCCAGAACGGCACTCACACCTGGTATCAGTGCTTGGTACTGGGGCCGGGCAGGAGCACGGAGGATGGGCTGAGATTCACCCCTATGCCCATTGCAGCCTTTCAGCCCTTTTAAGGAGCACGAATTCGTGCATTGGGCCTCTAGTTTTTATATAACTGATGATAGTGCTTATTTCCTAGAACAATACTTACATCACAAAACACTGTAGCATTTGTGCCATATTTACTGATATTATGAATCGATAGCATTACATTTTTGTATTACCAGTTCACTTTTAGCATTAGTCATTTTCAAATTTGATTTTGAAGACCTTTCTTCAAATCATTACTATTGATACTTAAACAGTTCTAATTTAGGTCAATTTACAAAACTTTTTAACTTGCAAAGATTTACTTGTCCAGGATTCTATTAATGAAATGAAGGGGTTTGTTTTCCAAATTTATAGCCTCTTACAAATGTACATCAGATAATTGTGAAGCTTAAGAAAACATTGTTTAGCTGAAACTGGTATGGCTCAGTAGATAGAGCATCAGTCTGCGGACTGAAAGGTCCCAGGTTTGATTCCAGTCGAGGGCATGTGCCTTGGTTGCAGGCACATCCCCAGTAGGGGGTGTATAGGAGGCAACTGATCGATGTCTCTCTATTATCTATGTTTCTACCTCTCTGTCCCTCTCCCTTCCTTTCTGTAAAAAATCAATAAAATATATTTGATAGATCCTCCCTTCCTTTAATTGATGGACAGACATAAACCCCACCTGCAGCCAGACATTTCTGAGCTCTGAACCACCAATCAGCACCTGCCAAATACCCTAAGTCCCGCCCCCTATCCTTAAAGATGCTTGTACGCCCAGCGCTCTTCCTCTCTTTCTCTCTGGAAGCAGCTGGTGGAGGTACCCTCTCTCCAATAAAAGCCTGTATCCTGGCATCCCTGCCTCTGCTACCTTCTTTAATTAATCTATCATATGGTGCCAACCTGGAAGGGCCTCAGAGTTTTCTCGTCTTTTCGGCTACACATTTTACGTTCTACGTTCACGTTCTATGTTCTATGAAAGCCCAGGCGCCTGGCCGAGAAAACTCTATTCTACTCCACAGGAAAGGTTTTGGGGTAACGACCTTGGGACCTTCTCTCATATCATTCTTTACAGGTTGGCTAGGGGGAAAAGAAGGACACTCCTTTTCCTCTCCCCCCTCCCCCCCCCCCCCCCCCGCAACTTCTCTCTCCTTGGCCCTTCCCTCTCCGGTCATGGGAACCTCTCAATCCAGACATCCCTAAGGTGTTTTCTCGCCAGTCTCTCGACCCTTGGTCTTTCTGGCTACTTCAAACCAAAAAAGCTCATTTAAAACGGCATTTTTGATTACAATATTCTCTGCCAAACCACCTCGTAAAACGGCATTCCGATGTACTCTGAGATCTAGATAATTTTGCCACTGGACAAGGAAGCCTCAGAGATTCCTACACAGGCTTCCCCCTTCCCCTCTCACCCCTGCTCTCCCACCTCGCTTTATTCCTCATGCTTTACTCAGCTGGAAATCCTCTCTATACTCTCAAATCTGTTCTAAAACCTCTTTCTCTACAACCTTAAACATGTCCCTTTCTAAGCACTTTTTCCCAGGCCACGCGCCTGAGTGCGGAAGTCCTTGGCAAGGTCTCCGTGATTAATTTTAACTTTTTTTTTTCTCCTTCAGCCACGGTGGCCGAGGAGCCAGAAAGCTCGTGTTTGTAGGCCCCTCCCTATGCAGTCCCTCCTAGTCCCACCTTGTAGGGTGGGGTATTCCTACCTGAGAATTCTAACTGTGCCTGTTCCCCCTTTCCCCACCAGTGCATTCCGCCCCTCTCCTCCGGTTCCCACAGGGCCACCGCCATCTTGTTCCGCCCCTCTCCTCCAGTTCCCACAGGGCCACCGCCATCTTGTTCCGCCCCTCTCCTCTGGTTCCCACAGGGCCACCGCCATCTTGTTCCGCCCCTCTCCTCCAGTTCCCACAGGGCCACCGCCATCTTGGCACAAAAAACTCCACCATTTCCTTCTCCTGAATCTACATTCATTCTCTGTCCAGCCTCACAGATTAAGAGGCATATCAGGTTTCTTTTTCTACTGACTGACCACCTTTACTCCCACAACATACTCTGCGACTTCAGGTCCTCAAACCCCTCAAAAAGACCTTGTTAACCTGGCCTTTAAGGTTTTTAATAATAGAGACAAGGAGACCCAAATCCAACAACAAGGCGAGATCAGGCCAAGGCTGAGGCCCATTAGGAGGCCTTCCAGCTCCTAGCCACCACTCTCATGAACCCCGAACCAAGTGCCAGTCCTCCTGCGGGTAAGTCAGGGGTTAAGCCTCCTCTGGGCCCATGCTTCAAATACACTGAGCCAAGTCCTGCTCAAACCCGAGATCCCCGCCTGGGCCCTGCCCAAGGTGCGGCGGGAAGGCCACTGGAAACCAGACTGTCCTCTGGCCCCTCCGGTCTGGCCTCAGCCAGTCCAGCATGGCCGCCCTCTGGATCCAGTTTGGAGCTCCCAGACCTCATGGGACTGGCCACCGAAGAAGCTGCCCAGGCCCTGACAGGGCCCCACAGACTTATATCATCACCAGATGGAGCCTCGGGTAACGACTGTGGTGGCGGGTAAGCCGATCTCCTTCTTCATTGACACTGTGGCCACTCATTCTGCCCTCTCTGAATTCGCTGGGACCCTTGTCCCTCCTCAGTCTCTATTATGGGGGTTGGCAGATCAGTCTCACAGCCATTAGCCACCTCAAATTTCCCCATTCACTCTTTTCTCATTCTACCTCGGTACCCCGCCAGGGCTACTGTGCATCCCCTCATAACACTCAGTTTTCCCAAACCTCAGTCACCTACCTCAGTTTCAATCTCTCAACCCAAAAAGCCAAGCCATTCCTGGGACTGTAAGCGCCTTATCTCCTTATCTCCTCTATCTTTAGGAAGAATGCAGGCAGTTTAAAAACTCAAGCGGTGCCGAGGTCAGTTTGGCTCAGTGGTAGAGCATCTGTCTGCGGGCTGAAAGGTCCCGGGTTCGATTCCGGCCAAGGGCATGTACATTGGTTGCGGGCACATCCCCAGAAGGGGGCGTGCAAGAGGCAGCTGGTCGATGTTTCTCTCTCATCGATGTTTCTAGCTCTCTATCTCTTTCCCTTCCTCTCTGTAAAATATCAATAAAATATATTAAAAAAAAAAAAAAACCTCAAGCGGTGCCAAAACCGGTTTGGCTCAGTGGTAGAACATGGGTCTGTGGACTGAAAGGTCCCAGGTTCGATTCCGGTCAAGGGCATGTACATTGGTTGCGGCACATCCTTGGTAGGAGGAGTGCAAGAGGCAGCTGGTCGATGTTTCTCTCTCATCGACATTTCTAGCTCTCTATCTCTCTCCCTTCCTCTCTGTAAAATATCAATAAAATATATTTAAAAAAAAAAAAAAAAACTCAAGTGGCTAGAGACCTGCCTATTTTGGAAACGGCTGTGGAGCCTGTTTCCTCCCTCCCCCAAACCCCTGCTTTTTAGAAATACTCAATGGAAGGTCTAAGGCATGGTTATGCATTTTTTGAAGGACATACAAGGAAGGTTTCAAGGCTAATTGAAATTGTGAAAGTTTGAAGGTTAATTTGAAAGTGCAATTTGTGAAGGTTTGTGCATGTGATGAGATGGAGAAGAGGAAAAAAAGGAAAGAAAGAAAGAAAGAAAGAAAGAAAGAAAGAAAGAAAGAAAGAAAGTGGCTTCACTCTCCAAGCCTGGCAGGACAAGGTTGCTGGGCACTTCTTAAGCTAAAGCAGACTATTCACAGTCTCTAGCCTCTTATCCAACCATCCAGACCCCTGGCTTTTACTACTCCTTTCCTTCCCCTTTCCCTCCCACGTTCACTGCAACACAGTCTCAGTCACTCATCTACTCTCTCAGCTCGGAGTGCGGAACTAAAAAAAGGAATCTCATACCCTTTAGTGCACCTCTTCTCCCTACACCTTTCAGCTTGTCTCCAGCATCAGGGATTTTTCTTCCTCTGTGGGGAAAACTCATACACCTGTCTCCCCATCAGCTGGACAGGAACCTGTGCTCTTATCTATCTCTCACCCATTGTAGATGCAGCCTCAATAATTAGTCTTTACCTGTCCCCGTAACCACTGCTCTACCTACTTTGAAACCCTGTCTCAGGAACTACGAGAAACATGTAGATTCCCAGCAAGGGGCAAAACTGGAAAAACAAGAACCTACTTCCAATGGTAACCCATCCTCCCCTTTCATGTCACTAGTGAGGCAATTAAGACCCCTACTCTGTTGAAAACCGGTTTGGCTCAGTGGATAGAGCGTCGGTCTGTGGACTGAAAGGTCTCAGGTTCGATTCCGGTCAAGGGCATGTACGTTGGTTGTGGGCACCTCCCCAGTAGGGGGTGTGCAAGAGGCAGCTGATCGATGTTTCTCTCTCATAGACGTTTCTAGCTCTCTGTCCCTCTCCCTTCCTCTCTGTGGAAAATCAATAATAAAATATATATATATACATATATATATATATATATATATATATATATATATATATATATTTTTTTTTTAAAGACCCCTACTCTTTTCCTCCTAAAAATAACATCTAGGTCTCAGTTATCTTTCAGCTCCAGATCTGTCTCCCACTCACCTGGACATGTCTCAGAGGCATACAGCTGTTTGTGGATGGAAGCTTGTGTCTAGAGCCCTGGGAACGTCAAAAAGCCTCCTACGTGATTGCAACACTCGAGCAGACCCTGGAGATGGCCTTCATCCCTCTTCTCCTCACCCACACTGCGAGAGGCAGTCACGAGTGCCTGCTCTTCCCGCTCCATGTGTGCAGCTACCGCACCCCAGGGAGGAATGCACCTCAACTTTCCTACCCATCAAATGAAGGGGACACCTCCCAGGGCAGGAATGGTAGGTAGACTTCACCCATATGCCTCCCCATAAGAAGATCAAACACCTTCTCACCATGGTAGACACCCTGACAGGGTAGACAGAGGCCTTCCCTGTCTGCAAGGAAACTGCTGAGGTTGTGGCTGGGATCTTGATAACACACATAATCTCTGGCATCTCCTGGAAACTGCACATACTCTATCACCTACATTCATTGGGTAAGAGCCAGAGGAGCAACGGCTTCCTTAAAGACCATCTAACTAAACTCTCTCTCTAGAAATTCACAGCTCCTAGCCGGACCTTCTGCCCGTGGTCCTGACTGGAATCCGGGCTACACCAAGGAGCCCCACTTTTTCCCTCTCCAAGAATCTTACCCCCCAGGTTGTCTTTCAGCTCGAGGCCCAGAAAAGCAGAAAAACCAGACAAGTGATGCCACGGCAGCCTCAGGACCAGCTTTTACCTCCCAAATGACTCAACAGGATCACTCTCAATAGGATCGCTCACTGCACTGACCAGTCTCTTGGAGAAATCATGCTGCTGCAACTCTCATCCAGCACGGAAAACCGCTACCTGCTTTTTGCTCACGTACCCCATGGTTCCTCCCACTATTAGACCCACTGGTATCTATACTCTTAATATTGCTCTTTGGCCCATGTCTCATGCATTGTTTCACTAGTTTCTTGCAGAACAGAATGCAGGCGTTCACCAACCAGAAGGTGGGAGAGATCTATCTGGCACTGAATTCAGAACCGAATACCATAATCTTTGAGACCCCGGTTAGATGCCCCCTCTCAGGTGTAAGTAGCTACGGAAGACTGTCCTTCGCCCCCTGACCTTGCCCAAACTCTCAATTAAAAAAAAAATATTACCAGAAGCCTGGAATGATAGGTCCTCCCTTCCTTCAATTGATGGACAGACATAAACCCCACCTTTGGCCAGACATTCCTGAGCTCTGAACCACCAATCAGCATCTGCCAAATACCCTAAGCCCCGCCCCTATCCTTAAAGGTGTTTGTAGGCCTGGTGCTCTTCCTCTCTTCCTCTCTTTCTCTCTGGAAGCAGCTGGTGGAGGTACCCTCTCTCCAATAAAAGCCTGTGTCCTGGCATCCCTGCCTCAGCTACCTTCTTTAATCTATCAATATTAAAAAAAGAAAATGTTGTTTAATTTTAAATTTTCCTAATGTGATTGCATTATTCAAAGACCTCAAACTTGTATTGGATTCATATGTTTTTAATGATGGCAATTCTATGGAACCAATGGGCCTCACTGCAACTCTGGTTTTAAAAGTGTGATGCTTAGAAGTTTACAGGAACTGCCTTCCCCCAGATTAAACCTAAAGCCCTAATTTCAGAGAAATCTTATAACTTTCTTCCCCAACCTACATGCATATACTGTCTTGTGTCTATTTTTTCTCTGTGTTGCTGGGGATGCTACTTATTGATTTTAAGTGTTAAAAGGGTACATGGTTATGAAGAAATAATCTTCCAATTCCTTTCAGAATTAGTGCCAATCCCTTACAGTGTGAAATGTGAGAGCTTCAGTTATCACTGCCTCCTTCCCTTTCCCCTCTGCTCCTTAAAGTGGCTGGTAGAGGTTGATAGATATTGGAATTCAAAAGAAATCAATCCTGGCTTCTTTTGCTTTTCATATCCCTAATGCAAAGAGTTGCTGCCTCTACAAACTGCCACCAACCTCAGAGAGAGAGAGAGAAGCTGGCCAGAGAGAGTTCCATTTCCCTTTTTTATTTATTTATTTATTTATTTATTTATTTATTTATTTATTTATTTTTAAGGTATTATATGTGTACATATCTTACCATTGCCCCCCCACCTCCCATTCCTGCTCTCCCTCTCCAGAGTTCTGTGTTCGTTGGTTGTACTTATATGCTTGCATCCCAGTCCTTCAGTTGTTCTCTTATCTCCCCCTAGGTCTCCTTCCCCTCCCCGCTGTCATTTGACAATCTGCTTGTTTTATGGTGACTATCTCAGAATCACATGAATAGAATCTGCTCCTCATTTGGGAGTCTGCTTGTTTTATGGTGACTACCTCAGGACCACACGAATAGAGTCCGCTCCTCCTCTGGTTCTCACCACCCCTCCCCCTGGGTACCACTGCTTCCCCTGGGACACACGGCTCTCCCAGTACACACGTCTCCCTGGGACACACGGCTCACCCAGGGCACACGGCCCCTTTGGGGGACACGGCTCACCCGGGGCACACGGCCCCCTGGGTCCATTTCCCTTTAGATGAAGTGACTCAGTGGAGACATTATTGAGAAAGCTATGAAGTGCAAATAAGCTTCTGGGCAAGTTGGGAACTAAAGCTACCCATTGAGACCAAAGGCCCATCCCCACTGCACTGGACCCTGTTGAGCTCACCATGGCTCACAATAAACTCAGTAACCAGGTGTGCATTCCCCAAGCCATTCCAGATCTCTTATCCCTTGGTGGATAACCCTGTCAAAATTCAAGGGATCAAGGATTGTGTGGAGAACAAAGAGGACTCCAGAATGAAAGCTAACAGCATATACAACTTCTATATGATTCATGAAAAATATCTGAAGAAGCAGGAAAGGAGAAACCCACTAGAATGCTTCAAGAAAAAGCCTTGACTTTTAACAAATGTATTTTGATCAAGTTCAGAGAGTAAGGGAAAGGGAGAAAGAGATAGAAAAATCAATGATGAGAGAGAATCATTAATCAGCTGCCCCCTGCATATCCAACACTGGAAATACAGCCTGAAACTCAGGCATGTACCTTGACCAAGAATCAAACCATGACCTGCTGGTTCATAGGTAAACACTCAACCACTTTGCCACACAGATTAGGCAAGCCTCAGCATATATATATATATATATATATATATATATATATATATATATATATTTTCCCTCTCCCTTCACTGAATCCCCTCAGCCATAGGAACTCACTTTACCAACTGCTGCTTTCTTTGAATCCCTCCAGGCAAGTAATAGCCTGGAAGGGAGTGGGATGTGTTGCTAGAGTGAGGCTCTGGAGGGAGCCTGCTGGTATGCACACAGAAAAAGAAGAGGGTAGTCAAAGAGAAAAAGAAACATGCATACATTAAAATAAAAAGAAATTACTAAGGGCAGAAGAAAGGAAGGAGAGTAAAAAAGGAAAAGAGAAAGCAAAGAGCAATCAATTCCAACAGTGGCAGCCAAATTTGCTAAGCCTCTGATGTCCAAAGGCAACTTGGTGCTGAAATGACTCCCCCCAACACATCATTTTAGTCCCATTCACCCATTCCACAGATTTCTCTTCTTCCCAGGTTCATTCCCTTTGTAACATAAACAATGTCCATGGCTACCTGACCTCACATAACTTAAATTGGTCTTAAGTCTTATGGGCTCCACCTACCCCAGGTGAGCAATCTCTCCACCATTTCCCATTCTATTTAGTGTGAAACTTTCTCCAGTAGAATAATACTACCTTCTCTCCCTTTGCACAAAGAAAACAGATTTCCTTTTATCCCCAGAAATGCTGTCTTGCCTGTGTTTTTCCTAATCTCTCTCTCTCTCTCTCTCTCTCTCTCTCTCTCTCTCTCTCTCTCACACACACACACACACACACACACACACACACACACACACACACACTTCTCCCCAAACTACTTAAATCATTGTTAACATAAACACAACTTATATTCATTCCAGGAGTCCCAGTTTTTTTCTTAAAATGAAACAAGGAGCTTCTTTTCCTACTTTTTTTCCTTAACTCTATCATGAGAGGTTCCCTCCCTGAGCTCAATAACTTCTGATCTTAATTTGGCTAGAAATATTAAGTTTCTTATGTTTTTTTCCTCATATCTCTATCTCCCATATCTACTACTCACAAGAGAAAATAGCTGAATAGTATTCTTTAAAAACTATTTAAAAAATCAGGCCTTGATTAAAATAGTATTGTCGTAATAAAATCCATCAAATTTATTATTAGTAATATTAAATGTATTTATCCAATCATTGTTTCTAATCTTTACTTATAGTAAATTGTTTTATTAGCATAAAATATAATTCACTTTTAAGGTACCTAGAGACTATACAAATAAGTGTACGGATGTCTGCTTTATTGGAAGAGGGGAAAAAAATCCTGAAAAGAAGCTCTGAATTATAGAAAAAATATACATGTAAACATACTACATTACCTGGATATAACTTTCTTTCACCGATATGCTGTAGTTAAGCACACTTGGCACCTTAGAAAAAAGTCAGGTACAGAATTTTACTTTAGTACTATACTTTAGAAATGTCTGAAGTTAAAATTTTAAAAATCATTTATTATCAGGCTATTTATTGAGATGTCAACTTGTTAGTTAGTTAATCTGGGAGATTTTGTAATCCCCTTATCCTGGAGTTGTGAGTAAACATAATTCTTGATACTACATGAACACTCAGTTATATTATGTTTCTCACCTATTACTATTGACTTAATACATAAACTAAAATATTAAAATTATACATTTTCAGCACATTAACTGAGTTCAATTTTACCATAACCATAACTATAGACACAGCTATTACTGAAATAACAAATTTTCTATGAAATTCATTATATACTTTATAGTTAAAGTAAGTTTCCACTAAAATACACTTTCCATGTCAATTTTGATGTCTACTCATGGTTGAAACTAAAGTATCAAAACTCCCTTCCTATGGGATTTCTCACCATGTCATTTGGTAGCACACTTTGTTAAATTTAACACTTCTACTCTGAAGACCAACTTCCTTCTTCAGAGCTCTCCACTAACTGATCTTCCCACCTCCTCTGCACTTCACTTGCCACAGTACAATGGGTACTGTTGCCAGGAAACCAAGAACCTTACTGTTGCATCATTAATGCTCTTAAAGTTAAGAGTATTTTCATTGTATGTTTCTGGCTCTGTTGTGGAAATTATTATTTACCCATATACATGTGAGTTTATTTCTGGACTCTCAATTCTGTTCCATTGGTCAGTATGTCTATTTTTCTGCCAATATCGTACTGTTTTTTGTTGTTTTTAAATATATATATTTTATTGATATTTTACAGAGAGGAAGGGAGAGAGATAGAGAGCTAGAAACGTCGATGAGAGAGAAACATCAACCAGCTGCCGCCTGCACTCCCCCTACTGGGGATGTGCCCACAACCAATGTACATGCCCTTAACCGGAATCGAACCCGGGACCTTCCAGTCCGCAGGCCGACGCTCTATCCACTGAGTCACACCGATTCTGACCTTACTATTTTGATTATCACCACTGTTTTGTGAAATTGGAAGTCAGGGAGTGTGATACTCCCACTTTGGTTTTTCCCCTCAAGATTGCTTTGGCTATTTGGGGTCTTCTGTGGTTCCATGCAAATATGATTATTTTTTGTTCTATTTATTTAAAATTTTTCATTGTATATTGCTTTGAATACTCGGAACATTTTATTTTTTTATTTTTTTAAAAATATATATTTTATTGATATTTTACAGAGAGGAAGGGAAAGAGATAGAGAGCTAGAAATGTCGATGAGAGAGAAACATCGACCAGCTGCCTCTTGCACACCCCTTTCGGGGATGTGCCTGCAACCAATGTACTTGCACTTGACCGGAATTGAACCTGGGACCTTTCAGTCCGCAGACCGACACTCTATCACTGAGCCAAACCGGTTTCGGCTATACTTGGAACATTTT
Source organism: Vespertilio murinus (assembly GCA_963924515.1). NCBI lineage: Eukaryota > Metazoa > Chordata > Mammalia > Chiroptera > Vespertilionidae > Vespertilio > Vespertilio murinus. The sequence continues at coordinate 27,514,425 of OZ004710.1, forward strand.
AATTATTTTGATTAGTCCAATGTATGAACACAAAATATTGTTTTATTTTATTGAGTCTTTTCCAATCTCTTTTAATAATGCTTTGTAATTTTTAGTATACAAGTTCTTCACATCCATTGTTAAGTTTAGTCCTATGTACTTCAATATTTTTGATGCCATTAAAATTGTTTATTTCACTTATTTTTATGAAATTTTATTGTTAGTATATAGGAATGCAGTGGAATTTTTTTGTATATTGATTTACAATCATATACAGGAATTTTTTCATATGCAGGATGCCACCACTTGCCAATACTATCATGAGAGTGCACCAAAGTACACAGAAGGCCAATGGACCTTGAGCATTAGCAGGGCTGACACTAAGCACTGATTGCTCATGTTGAGTTAGTGGTGGCTTGGAGCAATTTTCTGACCTCTAAGTAAATGTTTATTGGACCTTACTCATCTTTACTGACCTTAGAGATGGGCTGTCTGCTACCTGTTTGCTGTGCTTTACTAAGGGAAAGATGTGTGTCTAAAACTGAATAAAAGCAAATGGGACCCAGTTTCTGGTGTATCTCTTCAAGAGAGAGGCTCCACCTGGCCCCCAATGCCTTCTAAATTCATATTTCTTATATAGTATTGTCATTTGTGTGTCAGCTCCTCCTTCAGATCCTGAAACCCACAGTGAAGGTCGTGGCAACCATATACAAAAATTAACTCAAAATGGATCAGCCCTGAACAGTGTTGGCCAGTTGGTTGGAGCATCATCCCATGCAACAAAGGGTGGAAGGTTCTATTCTGGGCAGGATACCAAGTTGTAGGTTTAATCCCCAATTGGGTCATGTGTCAGCAGCAACTGATCAATGTTTCACATTCTCTCTCTCTCTCTCTCTCTCTCTCTCTCTCTCTCTCTCTCTCTCTCTCTCCTTTCTCTCTCCATTAAAAGTGAATCAAAGATCTAAATATAAGACCTGAAACAATAAATTACATAGAATGAAGAATGAAACATGGTCCCAAACTTAGGACCTTGGTCTTATAAAAGATTTTATGATTTGATCACAAAGGCAAGGGCAGGAGAGGCAAAAATAAATGAGTGGAACTATATCAAACTAAAAAGCTTCTGCACAGCAAAAGAAACTGCCAACAAAATAAAAAGTCAACCAAATGAATGGGAGAAAATATTTGCAAGTAGAAGCTTCAACAAGGGGTTAATATCCAAAATATATAAAGAACTAATATCCAATCCAATTAAAAATGGTCAGAGGGCCTGAACAGTATGTAGACTCCTCAAGAAATTAAGAGTCACCACATGACCCAACAACTCCTCCTCTGGGTATCTGCCTGAAAATGTTGAAAGTATTTACTTGCAAAGATATATGCATCTCTATGTTTATTGCAATATTTGCCGATCTTATTTCTGTTTTACATCCTGGATACTTATACTTTGGACATTTTAAAAATTTAATTCTTATCCTGTTCTTTATGTTTATTTGGGTAAATACTCATAGCTAGTTCTGAAGACTTCTTTGTTTTCCTATCGTTACCCTTATCTTTGATGTTGTTGCTACTTTAATAGTAAGCAACCTCTCTAATTTCAATTTGAAAATTTTAAATCTTTTGATCTCTCTAGACATTATGAAACTTTATTACTATTCTTTGCCACTTTTTAAAAACTTTTTAAAATATATATATATATATATTTTTATTGATTTTTTTTAACAGAGAGGAAAGGAGAGGAAGAGAGTTAGAAACATCGATGAGAGAGAAACACCAATTATCTGCCTCCTGTACACCCCCCATTGAGGATGTGCCCGCAACCAAGGTACATGCCCTTGACCAGAATCGAACCCAGGACCTTTCAGTTCCCAGGCCGACGTTCTGTTCATTGAGCCAAACTGGTTTCAGCTCTTTGCCACTTTAAAGATATTGTTGGGTACCTGTACTTGCCCCCAAATGTGAATAAAATAATCTTCTTATTCCATTTCTTTTTCTTAAAGGGCTATATTACTTTAGCAAGTGTATTCTTTAAATCCTTGATATCCTCAACATTTCAGTGTCACTCTGTAAAAGATATACTACCTCACACAAGTCAGAATGGCTATTATCAAAATGTCAACAAATAATACACATTGGTGAGAGTGTGGAATAAAGGGAATCCCTGAGCACTATTGGTGGGAATGCAAATTGGTGCAGTGACTATGGAAAACAATATGGAGGTCCCTCAAGAAATTACAAATAGATTCATCATATGACCCAGCAATTCCACTTCTGGGTATTTATCCAAAGAACACAAAGACATTAATTTAAAAAGTTATATGCACCCCTATGTTCATTGCAACATTATTTACAATAGTCAAGCTATGGAAGCAACCTACGTGTCCATTCATAGGTGAATGTATAAAGAAGATGTGGTACAGGGGGGACCAAAACAAGATGGCGGCCTAGGTAGTCTCCTAAGCTGCCACCTCATCAACAATTTGGAAAAAAACAACAGGTAAAATCGAAAGGGATCGCACCAGACCCACAGGAAAGCTGGCAGAATGGAAAGACTACAACTAGACACAAAGCAGGGCGCCGCTGCTGCCATGTGGAGTTTAAAACTACGGTGGAACTGGACCTGCCAGAGCCGCTGCCACCAGGAATGAGGGAAGCCAGACCTAGCTCCTCCCCGGGGCCCAGGGAGTGGGCCATCCCGGCCGGCCCACCATGGCAGTGAGGGAGCTGATGCCGGGCCTCTGCAGCACCCGGACAAGAAGCCTTTGAGCATGGTCTCCCCACCTGCAACCATCCCAGCCTGCAGCCCTCCCAGCCCGCCCGCCTTGCTGGTGAGGAGATGGCGCGGTGCCTTCTGTTCCTGGACCCAGCAAGTCCTTCCTCCGCCGCCGCATGACCAGGCCAAAGCTTCCACCACTGCCGCCATGTAGATTTTAAAACTACAGTAGAAATTGAACCAAAGGAGCAATCATTGCTGCCACACCCACTGCTGCACCCGCCGCCACCACCGCGAATAAGTGAAATCCACTGAGAACAGAGCTCACTCCGTCCCGGGCTCAGGGAGTGGGCAGCTTCAGAACTTAGCCTCTGCATCCGCAGTTGCTCCGCTTCTGCCCCGAATGAGACACCTTTGAGCGTGGTCTCCCTGCCCACAGCCATCTCAGCCCACCTGCAGCCGTCCCAGCCTGCCCACTGAGCTGGTGAGGAGATGGCACAACGCCTTCCGTTCGCGGCCTGGTGAGCCCTTCGCCTGTTAGGCCCACTGCTGCAGGGCCGAGCCGGAGCCTCTGCCGGGACCCCAAGGAGGGGTGCCGCTGCCACCATGTGGATTTTAAAAATAAAGTGGAAATTGAGCCACAAAAGCCACCACCTCCGCCACACCCGCTGCAGCTGCCGCGAGTGAGGGAAGCCCACCAAGAACAGAGCTCACTCCACCCTGGGCCCAGGGAGTGGGCGGCTTCGGAGCTTGGCCTCTGCTTCAGCAGCTATTTCACTGAGACTCCTTAGAGCGCAGTCTCCCCGCCCACAGCCATCCCAGGCGGCCCACCGTGATAGCGAGGAGCTAGCGCGGTGCCTCCAGTTCACGACCCCAGCGCCCCAGAGGGGCCATGTGTCCCGGGAGAGGTGTGCGTCCCAGGGGGCCGTGTGCCCCGGGTGAGCCGAGTGTCCCAGGAGGCCATGTTCCCCGGGTGAGCCGGGTGAGCCGAGTGTCCCAGGGGTCCGTGTGCCCCGGGTGAGCCGTGTGTCCCAGGGGGCTGTGTGCCCCAGGTGAGCCACATGCCCCAAGGGGGCCGGGTGTCCCGGGAGAGCCGTGTTCCCCAGGGGGCCGTGTGCCCTGGGAGAGCTGTGTGCCCTGGGGGGAGACATGTTCCCTGGGAGAGCCATGTGCCCCGGGGAAGCAGTGGGACCCGGGGGGAGGGGCGGTGTGAACCAGAGGAGGAGCGGATTCTATTTGTGTGGACCTGAGATAGTCACCATAAAACAAGCAGATTGTCAAATGACAGCGGGAGGGGAAGGAGACTTGGGGGGAGATAGGAGAACAACCGAAGGACTGGTATGCATGCATGTGGGTACAATCAATGAACACAGAACTCTGGGGAGGGAGGGCATGAATGGGAGGTGGGGGGGGCAATGGTGGGCTATGTACACATATGGTACCTTAATAAATTAAAAAAAGCAAAAAAAAGAAGATGTGGTACATATTTACAATGGAATATTATACAGCAATAAAAAGTTATTGTCATTTGTGACAGCATGGATGGAACTAGAGGGTATTATGCTAATGAAGTAAGTCAGATAAAGACAAATACCCTACCACATAGTTTCATCTATATGTAGAATATGAAAAAACAAACAAGAATCCAACAAACAAATGAACAAATAAAACCAAAACAGACTCATAGACATGGAGAACAAAAGGATAGTTGCCAGAGTAGAGAAGGGATAGGTGAAAAATGTAAAGGGGAATATAGTCAATAATAATGTGATAAGTTTGCATGGTGAAAGATGATTACTAGAAGTAGTGAAGTGATCACACTGTAAGGTATAAAAGTGATCACATTGTAAGGTAATCACTAAATAGTACATCTGAAACTAACATAACTAATATAATGTTGTATATCAACTATACACAAATAAATAAATAAATAAATAAATAAAGCAATCAACAGTAAGGGATAACTATAGCCAAGAGAAATACAGTTATAGAAGCTGAAATTTAGTATGAGAATCCCCTTTTTTAAATAAGAAAAAGATTTTATTCACACACACAACTTCAGTAACACAGGGGAAAATGTACCCAATTATCAGTAAACACATTGGTTTTAGTAGACATTTTATCTTTGCAATACTTCTTTCAATGTAGAAATTCCAAACAAAGCCATCAACTACAGGCATGTATGCCTATTACTAGTCTCTAATCAATTCCATAGGATTTGGAGACAGACGAGAACTGTCTCTGCTACCAGCAAGTTTCGATCCATTATAAGCTTGCATATGCCTTTGATTTTTTAGTTATACACTTTCTGTGCAGATTTCTGACACTTTCATAACTCAGTGAGCAATAACATTTAATTTTTAAAGTAAATTACCACTGAATTACATTAATATTAAGAATACTGTATGTGTGTGTAAGTAGCTACATAGAATTCAGATAGAAAACAATGCAAAATGCTCAAAAAATAAGAATAAAAATTAAGACTTTGTAATCCCCTTTTAGCTGCTATTATGCACAGCTGTTATAACAACGTTTGTAATCAAGTTTACTACGAAGCAGAACAATTTTCACACATTAGAAAATATAGGATGTCAGGAAATTAGTATATACTTAAATAACCACCTAACTTTGAACAATTTTTTATACCTCAGGGGGGTGGGGGGATATAGACATATATGTAATACCTTAATCAATAAATAAAAACAAAACAATTACATTACTGGGTGAGGAAATGTCAGAGTAAAGCAACAATAGAAAGTATGTTAGAAAGGCAGAAAGCATACAGAGTAAATATGTATCAGAGCACTAGACATATTTGACATTTAAATAGATTGAGATATTTATTAAAATCCTCAGTAATAAGAAAAAAAGCATGTTAAAATACTTTTTATTTTTCTTAGATTTTTTAGGTTTATTATTTTATAATTTCAAATTTCAAGGCCAGAAAGGATTAAGGATATTAGGAATTCATTATTTCTCATATTGTCTTTCTTAATTTTTGTGACTTTTGTACTTTTATACTGGATTTGATTAATGGGTATTTTATCACTGTGCATAAAAATGTTTAGACTACTATGCATAACATATATAATAATGTTGGAAAATACTAAATAGCCTCTAAAATAGTCAACAAACTATTTTTTAAATCAAAAGAAACTTGATATATGTGATAATCCTTCTGGAGTAAATTTTCTTAAGGTATTATTAATATCTGTACTATATCAAAATGAATTAAGAAATATAAAATCTGAATTCTAATAAAAATTGAACAGTTAATGTAAGACTAATTTTAAAATTCACAATAAAATGGATCATGCTACATTATGATTAGTGACACATACAGAATTATTGAATTGTGATCATTTCTCATTATCTATCTAGGTTAAAAAGTATAATAGCTTTTAGGCTCTGGAATTATTTTACTGATATAGATTAAAATTCCAGCTCTGCCACTGAATAGCTATGGAGTCATGGGTAAATTACAGAAATTATTAAAATCTCACACTGTTCATTAATAAAATGTATATAATTTTTATCTACATGGAGACAATGAAAATTAAAATGGGAAAATATACTATGTAATATGCCCACCATGGGTACCTCAAACATTATAGAGCCTTCAATAAATATTAAAAGTAGCATGATGTAACAGAAAAAGAATATGATAGTCTAAGAATTCTACTATACCAGAGCTTGAATCAGAATATTTATAATGTATAAACTATATTACTATGAATAAATTATTTAATCTTTGTACCTTAGTTTTTTATCTCTAGAATCAGGATAAATGATGATACACTTCAATGGCTGTTGGAAGATTAAGAGAAAAAGCATAGTGAATATTCAATAAAACACCAATTCTCTTATTTTTGCCTAAAAATCAAATGGAATATATATGACTCTTATCTTTTCTTTTTCTTTTTTTTAAAAAATATATTTTATTGATATTTTACAGAGAGGAAGAGAGAGATAGAAACGTCGATGAGAGAGAAATATCGACCAGCTGCCTCCTGCACACCCCCCACCGGGGATGTGCCGCAACCAATGTACATGCCCTTGACCGGAATCGAACCCGGGACCTTTCAGTCCGCAGACTGATGCTCTACCACTGAGCCAAACCGGTTTCGGCACTCTTATCTTTTCTAAAAAAATGCATATATGGTATGCCACTTTAAAAACTTTCAGCTCTTGTGTCCTTTGTGAGACAAAGGGTAACTGAGCAAAAAAAAAAAATAAAATAAAAAATAAAAAAGTGAAATAATATGCTATAGCTAAAATACTTTTTAACTTTTTTTTGGAAAGTATTATTTCTTTAAGTGCATTGTAGTAAAAGGACATAATGCTGAAGTTATTTTATATAGGGTAGGGAAAAAGTAGGTTTATAGTTGTTTGTATGGAAAATAATATAGTCTATACTAATAAAAGAGTAAATATGCTAATTAGACTGGAAGACCTTCTAGATGTCCTTCCTGACAAAACCACGGTGGCAGGGCCGAGGCAGAGGCGGTTAGGGGCTATTAGGCAAAGAGGGGAGGGCAGTTGGGGGTGATCAGGCCAGCGGGGGCAGGGAAGTTTGGGGCAAGCAAGCAAGCAGGGGATGGGGCCAGTTGGGGGTGAGAAGACTAGCAGTGGGGGGCTGGTGGGGGTGAGAAGGTTGGCAGTGGGGGACAGGTAGGGGTGAGAAGGTCAGCAAGGGGGGGGCAGTTGGGGTGAGAGGGCTGGTGGGGGTGACAGTTGGGGAAGAGGAGGCAAGCAGACAGAGTGGTTAGGGGTAATCAGGCAGGCAGCAGGCATGTGTGCAGTACACAGGGATTGGGCCTAAACTGGCAGTTGGGCATTCCCCAAGGGATCCCAGATTGGAGAGGGTGCAGGCCAGGCTGAGGGACCACCCTCCCCTGCCCCATGCACAAATTCTATGCACTGGGCCATTAGTAATTAATAAATAACACTCTACACTAATAAAATGGTAATATGTAAATTGACTATACCTCCATGATGCCCACCAGCCAATCAGGAGGGAATATGCAAATTAGCAGGGCAAAGATGTCAGAGGACCCGCCCCTCCCAGTTGCTCCAGGTGTGGAGCAGCCAGGCGGGGCAGGATGCTTGCTATGAGGGGGAGGGTGATGGCGGGGGTGGGGGGGGGGAGGGTAGATGGAACTACAGGAGCAGTGCTCTGGCCAGAGCAAAGCAAAAACTCTGATTGAAGTGAAGCAAAGACTTTAGACTCTGGCCAGAGTCAGCGAGATGCCTGCAGACTCAGGCAGGAGTCAGTGAAGACTCTGGCAGAAGTGAAGGTGGAAGGTGGAGGCCAGAGCAAAGACCTGGGTCCTGGATATTGGAGGAAAACTGGTGCTGGCAGCCAGGTGAAGGAAGGCCTATTGCACGAATCTTCGTGCAAAGGGCCTCTAGTAAAAGAATAAAATCTTTGTTTTGCGTATTCACAACCATAAACCTACTTTTGCCCTATCTTGTTACAGTAAATAACATTAAGATCGATATTAAAACCAAAGTGCTAGAAAAATGAGGCATTTTACTATTTTCTCAGTGATAATACTTAATTATTAAGGTTTCATAATGGACTTGGGGAATTTATTTTCCATAAGGAATATACACACATACACTCACCAACCACTAGAGCTTTCTAGTGTTATAAATTAATAATGACACTGACAATACTATCAACTTTTTTAACATTTTAAAAATGCATATAATAAACTATTAAACAGCACAAGTGAGACTTATGAATTAGTGAACTAAATGTCTACTAAAGTGATTTCACAGATGCTATAACATTTCTATTATAAAAAATGGTGACAAGAACAACAGTACTACTACTATAATTATTATATTTTTGTTTCTCTTAATGATAATAACTTCTCTCTTTAATTGAACATTAGTTCTATTTCTTGTGGTCTGCTATATACAGTCTTATATCCTTAAATGACACAGATGCATCCTGATAAATGTGTTGTTAGGCAATTTTGTCATTCTGTGAACATTATAAAACACACAAAAACCTAGATAGTATAGTTAATACACACCTAATCTATATAGTATAGCCTATAGCTCCTTGGCTATAAACCTGTACAGGATGTTACTGTATTGAGTGAATACTGTAGGCAACTGTAGCACAATTGTGTATCTAAATTTTATATGACTGGCAGTCCTGTAAATTGGTTTACATCAGTATCACCACAAACATGTTAGTAATGGATTTTGTTATGGCATAATGGCTATGATGTCACTAGGCAATAAACATTTTTCAGCTCCATTATAATCTTACTAGAGGCCCTATGCATGAAATCATGCACTGGAGGGGGGGGGGTGTTCCCTCAGTCCGGCCTATGCCTTCTTGCAGTCCGTGACACCTTGGGAGATGTCTGCCTGCTGGCTTAGGCCTACTCCCCGCAGGGATCAGACCTAAGCTGACAGGCGGACATCCCTCTTGCAGACCAGGAGCCCTCGCTCCTTACTGCTTGCTTGCTCCCTATTTCTTACTGCTCAACTCCTTAGTGCTGCTGAGGAGATGAGAGAGACTCCCACCACAGCTGCTGCACTCACCATGCTGCCCTCTGGTGGTCAGTATACATGATAGCAACCGATTGTTCTGGTTGTTCCACTGTAAAGGTCACTTAGGCTTTTATTACATAGATGGGACTACTGTTGACTGAAACATTATTATGTGGCACACAACTGTCCTATTTTAGTATATTATCTCAATTAATCCATACAATAACTGTGATAAAGGTATAACTACCCTCATTTTATAGATGAGGAAACTAACTTGCAAAAAGTCATAGGTGTCAGAGTCAGGATAAAACAAAACAAAACAAAACCTAAGTCTCACTTAAAAAACAACAACTAACTTTTACTGCCTCCTAATATCTCCAGAAGCTTTAGTTTTAGACTGCTATAAATTAAATATATAATTTCCCCAAAATCTTGTTTCTTTCACAAATTTTTAAAATAAAAACCAAGCCATGGAAATTTATACATTGGATAATTCCAATATTCTTACATAAAAATGAGCAGAATACTTACTTTGTATCAGGCAAGTTTCCTTAATATAAGTTATACTGCTAATTTAATTGAATCACTAAAAACAACAAAGTACTTTGAAAATCTAGAAACATAATTCCTGGTAATCCAATATGGTATTCAAAATTTTAAGTTACAAAGTTTTAACTCTACAATGTTTTTCTAAGACCAAATTTGAGTACTAGCATATAAGTACCATATTCCCAAAATTTCATAAAAATAGCCAAAGAAATATGTACAGAGGGGGAAAAATGGCATCATCACAAATTTTTGGAATGATACCTACATACCAGAAATTTTTTTTTGAGGAGTTTCTGTTTGATATAGAATAAATGAGGCCAGGCTGAAGGAGTGCACCAAAGTATTCCTGATAAAGAAAAGTGGCATCAAGAAGTGAGGACCTTACCAGTAAATTCACACACAAGATTTTCTATCTGGAAGGAAGGAAGGAGGGAAGGGAGGGAGGGAAAGAGAGATGGAGGGAGGGGAAGGAAGAATCCTCTTTTGCAAACAAAATCTCTGGAATAATATTTAAAAGTACCATATATAACTATGTTACTTATTGGTGGAGGAGGAAACAGATCAGGCGGTGAAGGACAGAAATGGGATGGAAACAGATATATATATATATATATATATATATATATATATATAGAGAGAGAGAGAGAGAGAGAGAGAGAGAGACATCAATGATGAGAGAGAATCATTGATTGGCTGCCTGTGCAAAAGTGGGGATTGAGCCTGCAACCAGGGAATATGCCCTGACCAGGAATGGAACCATGACCCCCTGGTTCATAGGTCAATTCTCAAGCTCTGAGCCATGACAGCTGGGCATTGAAGTCACTTTTAAAAAAAACAAAGGAATGACTCATGGCAATAAAGATAAAATTTTAACATTTATCAAATTCTGCTCTAACCTGGATATATTTTTTGAAATGACTACCATGCCCCATTTTATGTTAAGGATATTATTTCAACAGGAAAATTTGTTTTTATATTCAGTGCCTTCTAAATTAATATGATTAAGTTAATATGATTACCAATTCAGGAATTGGTAAATTATTAAGTCAATAATTATATATTGCCCTAGCTGGTTTGGCTTAGTGGCTAGAGTGTCAGCCTGAGGACTGTAGGTCCTGGGTTCGAGTCTAGTCAAGGGCACATGCCTGGGTTGTGGGCTCAATCCCCAGTAGGGAGCGTGCAGGAGGCAGCCAATCAATGATTCTCTCTCATCATTAATGTTTTCTCTCGCTCTCCCCCACTCTCTTCCTCTTTGAAATCAATGAAAATATATTTTAAAATTATGTATTAACCTGCCAACGTATTTTAAGACATTTTCAAACAATCTATAATAACAAAAGGGTAATATGCTAAATAGACCGGACATATTTCTTAGTGGCATTCCAGATAAAGCTGGAGCCAGAGGGAAGCCTGGGTCCTGGGTGCCAGCTGGCAGCCAGAGCAAAGCCAGCCCAGGTCCCCGGTTCCTGCTGGCAGCCAGAGGGAAGCAAGCCTGGGTGCCAGGTGCCAGAGGGAAGCCGATGCCAGCAGCCAGGGGAAGGAAGACCTACTCTTGCATGAATTTCATGCATCAGGCCTTTAGTATAATATACAGATGATGAATCATTAGAATTATACATTTGAAACCTATATAATTTTATTAACCAATGTCACACAATATATTGAATAAAATATAAAAAATTGGCTAAGGACTTACATGTAAGGCCTGAAACCATAAAACTCTTAGAAGAAAACATAGGGCCCAAACCGGTTTGGCTCAGTGGTAGAGCGGCGGTCTGCGGACTGAAAGGTCCCGGGTTCGATTCCAGTCAAGGGCATGTACATTGGTTGTGGGCACATCCCCAGTAGCGGGTGTGCAAGAGGCGGCTGGTCGATGTTTCTCTCTCATCGACGTTTCTAGCTCTCTATCTCTCTCCCTTCCT